>OY284495.1:29313436-29675543 GCA_958336395.1 Ctenicera cuprea | reverse complement strand
GACCTTTTTAATCGTCTTGTGTAATTTGCAGCGTTTGTTTCAACGGAACAGAAAATTGAATAAGAATAAGAGAAAAATTGTGTATTGGTCTTAACGGCGTCCTTTGACCCTTTTGGAGAAAATGTTTCAATACTTTTATAAGCTTTAGTTGGCGTGGGGCATGTTTAATTGAAAGGCTATAGAATTTTCCTATTGAATTCAAATAAAGAAACTGATATGGATAGATAAATCGCAAAGTCTGATCTGTTTCTATATGAGGCCGAAACTGCTTCTGCACAGGCATGTGAGGCCGCAACCGGTAGTAAACAGGCGCGCATGTATGCAGGCAACGCTAGTTTTGGCCTCGTCCATCGTTTTTAACATTTACGAAAAATTTCATTTTTCGCTAAAGTCAAATAAACAGGCTCACTAAAATCAAGCCTAGAACATTTATGACTTTTTTAATTATCTTGTGTAATTTGCAGCGTTTGTTTCAATGGAACAGAAAATTGATTAAGAATAAGAGAAAAATTGTGTATTGGTCTTAACAGCGTCCATTGACCCTTTTGGAGAAAATGTTTCAATACTTTTATAAGCTTTAGTTGGCGTGGGGCATTTTCAATTGAAATGTAATAGAATTTTCCTATTGAATTCAAATAAAGAAACTGATATGAATAGATAAATCGCAAAGTCTGATCTTTTTCTATATGAGGCCGAAACTGCTTCTGCACAGGCATGTGAGGCCGCAACCGGTAGTAAACAGGCGCGCATGTATGCAAGCAACGCTAGTTTTGGCCTCGTCCATCGCTTTTAACATTTACGAAAAATTTCATTTTTCTCTATAGTCAAATAAACAGGCTCACTAAAATCCAGCCTAGAACATTTATGACTTTTTTAATCGTCCTGTGTAATTTGCAGCGTTTGTTTCAACGGAACAGAAAATTGAATAAGAATAAGAGAAAAATTGTGTATTGGTCTTAACGGCGTCCTTTGACCCTTTTGGAGAAAATGTTTCAATACTTTTATAAGCTTTAGTTGGCGTGGGGCATTTTTAATTGAAATGTAATAGAATTTTCCTATTGAATTCAAATAAAGAAACTGATATGAATAGATAAATCGCAAAGTCTGATCTGTTTCTATATGAGGCCGAAACTGCTTCTGCACAGGCATGTGAGGCCGCAACCGGTAGTAAACAGGCGCGCATGTATGCAGGCAACGCTAGTTTTGGCCTCGGCCATCGCTTTTAACATTTACGAAAAATTTCATTTTTCTCTCAAGTCAAATAAACAGGCTCACTAAAATCCAGCCTTGAACATTTATGACCTTTTTAATCGTCTTGTGTAATTTGCAGCGTTTGTTTCAACGGAACAGAAAATTTATTAAGAATAAGAGAAAAATTGTGTATTGGTCTTAACGGCGTCCATTGACCCTTTTGGAGAAAATGTTTCAATACTTTTATAAGCTTTAGTTGGCGTGGGTCATTTTTAATTGAAATGTAATAGAATTTTCCTATTGAATTCAAATAAAGAAACTGATATGGATAGATAAATCGTTTGTTTCAATGGAACAGAAAATTAATAAGGAATAAGAGAGAAATTGTGTATTGGTCTTAATGGCGGCCTTTGACCCTTTTGAAGAAAATGTTTCAATACTTTTATAAGCTGTAGTTAGCGTGGGGCATTTTTAATTGAAAGGTAATACAATTTTCCTATTGAATTCAAATAAAGAAACTGATATGGATAGATAAATCGTTTGATTCAGTGGAACAGAAAATTAATAAGGAATAAGAGAACAATTGTGTATTGGTCTTAACGGCGTCCTTTGACCCTTTTAGAAAAAATGTTTCAATACTTTTATAAGCTTTAGTTAGCGTGGGGCATTTTTAATTGAAAGGTAATACAATTTTCCTATTGAATTCAAATAAAGAAACTGATATGGATAGATAAATCGTTTGATTCAGTGGAACAGAAAATTAATAAGGAATAAGAGAACAATTGTGTATTGGTCTTAACGGCGTCCTTTGACCCTTTTAGAAAAAATGTTTCAATACTTTTATAAGCTTTAGTTGGCGTGGGGCATTTTTAATTGAAAGGCAATAGAATTTTCCTATTGAATTCAAATAAAGAAACTGATATGGATAGATAAATCGCAAAGTCTGATATGTATCTAAATGAGGCCGAAACTGCTTCTTCACAGGCATGTGAGGCCGCAACCGGTGGTAAACAGGCACGCGTGTATGCATGTTACGCTAGTTTTGGCCTCGTCCATCGTTGTTAAATGTTTGAAAAAAATTTCGAATTTTCTCTGTCAAAGAAACAAGCTTACTGAAATCTAGCCAAAAACAGTGTATGATTTCACTTATTTTGTGTAATTTATAGCGGTTGCTTTAATGAAAATGAAACTAATTGTATATTTCCATTTTCTGTGTACAGAGGTTTGGGAATATCTTTGTTATGAACAACATACCCTCAAAGTGTCTTCCACGTTATGAATTTAAAAAAAATCTGGTATCTGCAAGTATTTGTGTTTTGAAAAATCTAAATAAAAAATTTTCCTAACTAGTATTGAATTACCACTGAACCAAGTGCTCCAAAGTATACAATATCAATAAATGATAATAATGTCTAACGTTTTGGGGTGGTTTTCGTTAGCCTGTTTATTCATTTAAGCAAAAAATTTGTAATTCCTCGAAATTCTTAGCAATTATGAATATAAAGTTTGTTTAGTTATAGGCAACTCAAATTACAATCAGAGATATAAACCGCACTTGAGAGTGTAGAAATGTATAGATGGCGCTGAAGTTCGTGAGTCGAAATTCATGTTTAAACAGGGAGGCCAGTATTGGCCTCTAAGGGCCAAAGCTGTGATTTTGAGGCCAAAACTGGTGTTGTATATAGTCACTTTAGCCCAAACCTTGAGATACACATATATATATATATATATATATATATATATATATATATATATATATATATATATATATATATATATATATATATATATATATATATATATATATATATATATATATATATATATATATATATATATATATATATATATATATATATATATATATATATATATATATATATATATATATATATATATATATATATATATATATATATATATATATATATATATATATATATATATATATATATATATATATATATATATATATATATATATATATATATATATATATATATATATATATATATATATATATATATATATATATATATATATATATATATATATATATATATATGCACTGACGTTCTCTATTGGTGTTTCTCCAATAGCTATTTCTGGATTTTCAGGGCACATTGTCTTTGTTTTACTCAGATTGATTTTTAGACCTACTGCTCTTGATTTTGTTTCTAATTCTGTTAACATGTTCTTTAGGTCTTCCTTTTTATCCGAAAATAGAACTACGCCATCGGCAAATCTTAAGTGGTTTACACATAATTCTTAACCACTTAAGAATTATGTGTAAAACATTTAAATATAAAATAAATACCAATGTTTAACAGCGGTAATGACGAAACTACCAACTTTTTATTACATTTTATTTATTGTTATGTTTACTTGTACATATATACATATACATATATGTATATAATAAGCAAAAAGACAAATGATTAAGTAATAGAAACACCGTTTTAACTTTAGTTTTCTCAATAAAAATAATAATATTAGTCTACTATGCATCAGATTGGTCTTATTGACTCATCTTATTATTTTCGGTATTTTTACACTTTAAGTGTTTTTAAAACAGATTTCAGTAATTGTGCTTTCACAATAAAACAAGAATATTGTAACTTATTCTCAATACAAAATCTGCGAACATTTTAAATCTTTTGTCTCGGCATTTTTCCTAGGTTTGAATTTCAGCGGCTCTTTTCCCGTTTTTTTTAAATTATTTCCTCGTTGTTTCTTGTTAGATTTGATTTCCGTTTACTGTGTAAACCGTGCTGACTTTGTTTGTTTTCTAGAAGAAATAAATGCAAATTTATAAAATTAATATAATACAAAATTATAGTAAAAACCGTAAACAAAGTGGCATTACAATTATGTTATTTAAGTATCATTGTGTATTTTAACGTAAACAATTATTTTAAAAGAATTTTGTAAAGATACCTACTTCAATTATAAAACCATAATAGTATAAAGTTTACCTGTACCTGTGAGTTTTTAAACGTATTTTACCTGCTACCTTTGTCTACTGCTCTGGGCAACGTATTTCTTAACATACGTGGTCTCCGAACCTTACGGGCCATCCTTGCGACATTACCTCTGAACGTCATTGTATACTTCCATCAACTCTTCGATATCCATAGTTTTCATAAATTTGATACTTTAAACACTGAAGTGACCAATTTAAAGTTAAAAGCGAAAGTTACATTAAATTGGTACAAACTAATTTAACGTATACACCGCGAAGATAATGAAAAATTTCTAAAAATAGTTCATTTGTTTTAGAGTACCTAGTAGTTGGAATGAAAATTAGTTAATTTGTTTAATGCGACACATGTCACACTGACTGTCAGATACTTTTTGATGGTTTAAAAACGCCGTTTTATATCGGTGTCCTCCACAATCAACGTTAGGAAATGGAAGCTGATCAAGGAAATAATTTAGTATGTTAAGTTTTTGTTATTTCTGAAATTGGAGTCTTATTAGTGTGATTAGCTGCTGTTTCGCTGTTTACTTAAAAATTTGGCTCTCATATTGTAGTAACCCTTGTGTATTATATAGATGAATATTCTCGTTTTACAATCGTTTTTTCTGTTTAGGCAGGGAATTGTCCTTCTAGGCCATCAAGGTACTTTAACTGGAAGGATCGTCATTATTTTGGTGAGAGGAGTATACCAACAGTACATACAACCGCTTCTTCAGCACAAACTACGGAAATTAATACAAAAAATGATTTTCACAAAAATGCCAATTACAAATCGCATTTAAATTTCTATCAATCTCTAGTTGGCCAACAATCAGTAGCAAATGTTGCTGTAGACTCAAACACAATACAGGATGATTCCGTATCAAATTTACATCCAAGTGAAACTCAAGGTTTTTCTCGTGACGAATCTGATATTAATAATGCTGCAAATATTGCCTCAAGTTCAACAATACATTTGGTAACGGGACAATCCGGCAATAATAAAAGCTTTACTAAACAGAAACCCATAAAAAAAAGGGACATGGTGAAACTGAACGATGTAAGTGTACGCAAGCTGCTAACTCAAGAAGGAACAAATTTCTTGCAAAAATTAAGTGATGAAACGAAAGTTAAAATCAAAGTTATTCCACAAGGCAAAAATAAGAAATTTCAATATGCATGTGCACTGCAAGGTTCAAGGTCTAAAATAAATCAAGTGAAAAATTCAATTAAAAGTTACTGTTATAACTTACTGAAAGATGCAAAACTACTGGAAGCAGAAGAGTTTAATCTAATGAAAGCATTTCAAGGAGAGACGTTCGAAATGAAAGTATTGGAAGAAAGCTTGTCTAAAATAGAGAATCCAAATGTAAATTGGGCAAAATTAACTAATAATTTACATAAGCGTATCAAGGAAACCTGGGGAAAATTTAATGAAGCTACAAGAAAAAGTCAATTTGGTAAAATGCAGGAGTTGAAGAATGTACTTAGAAGTCAGTACACAGCTTTCCATGCAGTATTACTTGGAAAATTAGATCTTGAAGATGGTCCTCTACATTTGGCAGTTTTAAAACTTGCTTTAAAAAATGGTATTACAGAGGAATCTGATGTAGAAGCAGTACGAAATTCATACAATTACATTTTTCGAAGTTCCGAACGATTAAGTATTAATTACGTATATGCAATTTCATGTTTGCCACCTCATGTAAGTCTACAAACTGAAATTGACGACCTTTTCAAATCTGGTGTTTCGATTTGTGAGCGAAATAATATGAAAGTAGAATTGGGCAAACTTAAAAGCACGTATAATAATCTTATTCATTGTCATTATTCGGAAAGAAAAATTTTTCAATTTAGAAGACTTTATGATGATATTAAAGGAAGCAGTGAAAAGTAATGTTTGCCGAATTTTTTATTGCATTCTTATTTTTCTTGTTGTTTCATTGGTTTTTGTTCAAGAAATTTACTCTATGCATCTATTTGAAAATACTTTTAAGTTTATTTTTGATTAATGATAAATTTGCTTGTTTTTCTGTTACTCCTAAGTAGTAGTAACTTTTTGTAATTGCTATCAAGGTCGCTCAATAGGATAGGTAAGGGTAGTTTAGAAGGTCATCTCTTAGGACGGCATTTTGGTGCAAATCGATCATCAACTTGTAAAGTAGCAAGCGGCTATGCAACTTATTTGCCGTTTGATGTGTCAAATTTATATTGATCAATTCTATTAATTTTTTGTATTGTACAAAATGTCTGGTTGTGCAGCATTTAGCATTTAGCATTCCACAGAATGACAAAAAAATTAACCTGTGGCGAGATAATTGTGGCCGTGTTCAATGGGAATCAACTAACTTTTCAAGATGATGCGAGGTAAATTGAATAATGTTTAAGCAGTCCTACATCATACAGTTTTTATGCTTTGTTCGTTTCTGCTGCAACAAATAATTAAATTACTACAATAGTAATTATTTCTTCAGTTCCATTTTGAACATGACCAAATTGAAAACAGATGTTTGGAAAAGTTCAGAAAACTGAAATCAAATGCAATTCCAAACTATGTTCCATAAACGTACAGCGTTTACACAAGAAAATTACGACGGGAGTGTACATTTACAAGCAGGATGCAAGAAGAATGATGATTTGCTAGCTGAAGCTGAACATCAACTGTGTTTGGTAAAGAAGGCAATTGAAACTTCAAAAAATTAAAATTGACTTCTAGCAATCATTAAACTAACCTAACCAATCAAGAGACCTTGATTGCTATAAATTAGCAAATATCATTTTTTTAAATAATTGTTTTAGTTTTAAGAAATACAGGTAACATTATTTTTCCCACGACCGGGAGTGGAAGTCGGTTTCTATGGCATCAAAATTGTGACGGAAGTAAAGCATTTACTCTCTAGGGACGAAATAAGACAACAATTTCCCTAGGGGAGTTTTTATTTCATTTCATATTTATTTTTGTAAACAAATGTCTGTTGTCCTGGTATGTTGCATAGAAACATCCCAAAGGCTTCTAAATATTGTAATTTTGCTCTGATTTATTATGAAATTAAGTGTTTCTACTCCCGAACGTGGAAAAAATAGTATATATACCTCGGGAGAGACTGCCATTTTTCCCTCGATGTATTTGTAGCCCTCGGGCTTCAAATTACACCTCAGGAAAAATAAGACGTTTCTCTCCCTTATTAGTGTATGATGTACTATTTTACAGTAAATTTATTGTGAATTGTTTATTTAATAGCAACAACTGTAATGTCCGATATATGCATAATAAAAAGCTTGCAGTTATTGCTTTCCGTTTTTTAACAAAAACTAAAGAAACATTGGAACTGTGGAATAATCATCAAAGGTAAACAACATAGCATTAATGTTCATTAATAATAAAGGAAAATTTTGATTGTTATGAAACTTTGGAGAGTTTGAAAAACAGAAATTTCACCATGAAAGCAGTTTATGGCCTTTTGGCTTTTACACTCTTCAAACTTTCACGGTAGAGTTATAGTTAATGATGTGCAACAATTAGATAGGGTGTTATAGAATATGGCACATCTTTTGTTTATTAAGAGAAATGATTAAATTTTGGTATGTTTTATTAGCCATAAAAACGCATTATATGAGCTAAAAATTTTACTTTCTTATTTCTTTAACGCAACACCATATTATTGTATATTCGGAATTAGGATGGAATTAGGCCAATTAGGTGAAGTTTTGACATCTCAAAAATTTTTTTGTGTAATAAAGTCTTTGAAAAACTATTTATTTAAGAAGGTGTGTGCTCCACAACTTTTCAATTTGAAAAACACTATAATTATAGCGTTCATTTTACCATTTGTTAGATTTCTAAAAAACAAGCTGTCAGTTCCTAACTTATATAGGCAACCCAACGATGTCGCATACCATATAAGAATAATAAGAACGGAACCTTCCGCCTTATAGCTGAATAGATGCGCTTCAGATTTCGGACTAAAAGTCGATATAAATAGTTTATTTAAAGAGATCAAAAATATGCAAAGAATGAAAAATATGTTTTTTAACTAGAGCTAATTGATTGGCGTAGTTAAAATTACGTAACTGCCGGAAAACGTGTTGTTGATATTAAAAAGTATTGTTTTTTTAAATTTTTAAAATAGTTGAAAACTTGTTAATCATAATAAAATGCTTCAAATGGTCTATCGAACTGATAAACGTTTATAACGAACGGTGTTTGCGTTTTTGAATACATAATTAGTCAGTTTCAAATTTTTCACAAATTCCTGGACGGGGTCAGAGCTAAATTTGGGAAATTTGTAGTTTGCTGAAACTCTACCGGCTCAGAAAGTTAAATAAAAATTACGTCAGCAGTTTTGAAAAATAATTTTTTGAAAATTTTCAAAATTTTGAAGCGATCGTTTTCGGATTTTCGAAATTAATATTACTTCATCGTATACTACCCACAAAGGGCTCTTAAACAAGTTGTAACTGATCCTGATCAAACAACTACGTTTTGAGTAAATGGGTCATTCTCATGAAAAGTCGCTATTTGCCGTCCCGGTATAATTTCTGCCTATCGGCATTGTATTTTTTACAATAAAAACTGTAATATAAACTCTAAGGTATTATACTGTTGGTACTGGAAATGTATATATTTTAATTTATTTTTTTCCATTTTTTCAAATCGCCAACTTTAAAAATGTCAGGGTTCGTCACTGTCCCAATCATGTCTTAGGCTGCGTTTTATTTTATTCTATCGAAATGTATAAAGGTTTTGTAAAAAAGCTCGCTTAAAATATAAGTAAAGGCACCGTTTAAAACATTGCTTAACTAAATAATAGGCTTATACTTTAAAACTTGAAAAAAATGCGTAAAAAGTTGTGTCCCTAGCTTTTTGCGTCAGGTTCGTCACACCCAATATTTTCGTATAAAAAGCACATATGGCGTTATCTGTTCACTTCGTGTTTGGCCTCAGAGCTACATGTTAGTTTACCTAATCCCGGGAAAGTGAAAAGATTTTGTGCACATTGTTAATAAATTTGCAACAAATAAACAAGTTATTGTTTAAGGGTAAGTATGTTTATTACATGTCAGGTACATCACGTTAATTAAACAGTTAATTTTTTATATTTTTATTTGTTAATATTTGAAAAATGTAACAAATAAATAAATGCTAGGTTAGGTCCTAAAAATGCAGAAGGCAAACCTTCTTAACTGTTTATTTTTGAAGTTTTTCGTGAAAACATCAGGTTCGTCACGGTCAGCTGCATCACAATCGCGTTCGTGACGCAGCGCAGCTGACGTGTTTGTGACGACAGGTTTTTAGAATTGGCTTTTTAGGCATGGCGCTTACGCAAGCAGAAAGGACAAAGAGGTATCGTGAAACGCTGAAACAAAACCCCGAAAAAAGGGAAGATTATTTAAAGAAAAGTGGGAAAAGAGCAACAAATTCAAAAAACGTATTGCTGAGCTATCTACGCGAGATCAGCGGTTTCACAAATAAAAAATAATGAAAACTGTGTTATAACCTACTTCCATAAAGTTACTTTATTTTAATTAATTATTTAATATGCTTAATATATACCAATTATTGCACCGCCGTGACGAACTTGACAAACCAATTTACAAAACATTGCTAGAAAATGAAAAAATAACAAAAATTTGAATGACCTTTTCTATAACGTAGATGACAACATTGTATGTGGTGGATTAATAAAGTTTTTATTATGAAAATTTACTTTTGAAAAAATCAAAATGTTGTTACTAAATTGGCTACTTTAAATGAGAATGACCCAAATATGCGTTAAAGTCGAGATTTTTTAAATGTTGTAGCGACCGCCATATTAAAGCTAGAAAGTTCTGTAAAAAAAATTTCAATTTGCAAAGTTCTCCCAGATTCCGTGCTCAAATTTCCAATATTAAATTTTGAAAAAAAAGGGACCAAAAAAACCATATCTAATTTCCGTTTCCAGCTTCGAAATTTTGAAAAGCTTAACTAGAACTACAACTTTCGATACACCTTTTAATTTAAAATTTCAATAAAATTGGTCCAGTACACCCACAGACAAACATTTTTTAAAAGCCACTTCTTTGGGTTTCTTGGGCCTCAAAACGTGTATTTCCGTTAAAACCTAGATTTCGAAAATTTACATGAAATCAATACTCCCCTATACCGAAGGTATGGGAAAGTAAAAATGAAGTTATTTTGAAAAATACTTTTTGTCATATTTTTAAAGGTAATATTTCACCTGATATGTTTTCGAGGTTGCATGATGGAGTTTCATTTACTTTATATATTTCTTATTATAAAGTGCTATGTAAAGAATTGCCCCAACTATAATAGTAAGACAAAAAGTAAGTATTAAATTATAGATCCAACTAAATTATTTTTTTTATTGAACATTGTATTGTTATGACTTTATTAGTATAGCTACACCTAATGTGAGATATTTTACTTTCCTAGATGATTTTTATTTAGATTTTATTATCGTTACTAAATTATTATATTTATATGTTGTAAAAACGATTAAATGCATCAGCTGCAGGGTTGCCGCCAATTAATTTTTAAATTTGCCGTTGTTTTAAAACTTGACGTCATACAGTGGCTCTTAAACAGTGCGCTGTAGCATATCATCCTGTGGTTGTAGTATTTATTCTTTTGGGCGTATTCCGGTAAAACCGGAAATGAAAATAGTTGAATTTTCACTGGTATTAAGTTACTTTGTGGAAGGGTGCTGTATTTTTCAAGATCCTTTTTTTAAAGTACCTGTGTTCAAAAAAAAATTCAAGTAGGTAGGCTTTGGATGCCACTGTTTTGCGAATTATATCTAGTATAGCATATGTATGTCGACTTTAAAAAAGCGTTCGACACGGTAGAACTATCGGCAATCTTATCAGCGTTGGAGCAAAGCAGAATAGATTACAGATATGCCCAGTTGATAAAACATATATACAACAACGCCACAGCATGTGTCAAACTTCAAGTATCTACAAACAAATATAGAATAGAACGAGGAATCAGACAGGGGGACACAATTTCTCCTAAACTTTTCACGACGGTGTTAGAGTATGCTTTCAAAGAACTAAACTGGGATAGAAAGGGTATAAACATCGATGGCGAATACCTGAGTCACCTACGCTTTGCCGATGACATTGTAATAACAACTGATAGTTTTAGTGAAGCTCAACAAATGCTTGCAGAAATAAAACTAGCATCGGAAAAAATTGGCTTAAATATCAACTTTGAAAAGACCAAGTTCATGACAAATTTGGTTCCCAATAATGCCATGGAAATTGATGGAAACAATGTAGAACAGGTTCATGAATACAAATACCTAGGCCATGAAATAAGAATTGTCAGAGACAATCAAACATGCGAAATTCACCGTCGAATAAGTTTGGGATGGGCTGCTTTTGGTAAGATGCGTGACACCCTCAAAGCAGACTTGCCTATCTGTCTGAAGAAAAAAGTCTATGAACAATGTATCATGCCCGTGGTTATGTACGGTGCAGAAACACTCACTCTAACAAAACAATCAGCAATTAAACTGAGAGTGGCTCAAAGAGCAATGGAGAGGGCGATGCTTGGAATAACGAAAAGAGATAGGATACCTAATACTATAATAAGACAGAGAACGAAAGTAATCGATATTATCCAACTTATCACGCAAGCTAAATGGAGATGGGCAGGCCACATAGCTCGAATGACCGATAATAAGTGGACCAAAAGACTTATAGAATGGAGACCTAGGGAAAACAAAAGAAGCAGAGGCAGACCACCAACTAGATGGAGCGATGATGTACGAAGAATAGCAGGCAACTGGATAAACAAAGCACAAGACAGAAAAAAGTGGAAGGATCTAGAGAAGGCCTATATCCTACAGTGGATGCAAGTGGCTGAGGGATGATGATGATGATGATGATGATAGCATATGTACCACTTAGCAAATAAATAAGATTGGCAATTGTTACGAGTAGCTAATGCTATATAAATTCCATGGACAATGTGATGAAAATTTTTATTTTTTTCTCAATAATTTTCTTTGGTAATAAAATAAAAGGTTTAATCAAAATCCACAAGATTTATGGATATATTAAAATTACGAATAAAAGTAGAAGTAGAGTATTATAATCGAAATTTCTCTATTTTATAACTAATTTCACCTAAAGGAACCGTTAAAGCCCTATGTATCATGGACCTGTATGCTGCTAATTTATGTGTTTTATGATGACAAGAATCGTGTAGTATTGTAATGTATTATTATCTTGATGAATGTTTTATGTATAGCAAATATTCTTCAATAAACATATTTTTGGCTGGTTTGTTAGGTTTCTTGTGGTCGAATTGTTTCTTCAATAGTGTCTCGTATATCTTTGTTTCGTGTTTCTTCTGCAAACATTGCAACAGGCACATCAATAAAGCACATTAAGCTTAGTAACATAAACAATTATGCTAAATATAACGGATATTTTATCTTAATCGCCATCAACTTGGCAACTTTTACTATTATGACATAACTGTACATGTGAAACATAATAATGGTTGAAAGGCCACCTCCAAATCCACATGCAATGTCCGTTAATGTACAACGATGGCTTGTAGGCACAACTTCACTTATGCATATAGTGATGTCATATACACGGTACTAGTTGTCAGTTCTGTTATTGATACGAATATAAATTTCTACAACTAGAAATTTGTTACATGGACTTAGAGATATCTGTCTCACTTATAAAATTTTTACTTATGGCATTTCGACTAAAACTCTACCCAAGATGAGAATTTCAGCTGTATTTGCTGTGCACATCACCAGTGCACCTGTAATAAATAAATCCCCCCCCCCCCCACTTTATCAGACAATTTTGACCAAGCCTGAAGAAATTGTGATTAACAAATTATACGTATTTATATAAAACTTAAGTCTTACAAATCCGCTAGTGGAAGTAGAAATATGCCAGCCATTACTTGACCATTATAAAGGTGATACGTTGAGAATTTCCTCTAAAGCAGCTTGTCCAAATGGCCACATACCAAAGACAACTAAAATATTTATCATATTAAAAATAACAAATGAAAAAGTTGTCAAATCGTAAACTGAAACATAAACAGAATAAATGTTGCAGCTTTTGTGGACATACTGGTTGCAAAGGAGTACTACAGGACGTTTGATGGTTCCGACATACTTCAAAGCTTCTTTAAAGTTCATTTTAGCTGCTGCAGTGTAATTGTATTTATAATAGATGCAATTCTAAATTTCGTTGTCTCAAATTGCGAATAAATGTTAGTTTTCGTCGTGATCAAACAATTTTTACCTACAAAGGTGCAGAAATGTGCTGAACTTGTTCGAAAGACTAATTTTTATTTTCAAGTTGTGGAACGCGGCACCTAGTTTTGAAATACAAGTTCGAAACTTTTGCAAAAGCTGTGTGCAGGATTATATAACCAACAGTAGGCGAATCACAGAGATGGATCGCATATTTTTTAAATTCATTGTCGAATTCCATGTGCACTGAAAAAGTAGATTTTATTATCTATTGCAAAATAAATCCTACTATGAGATAATTTACCGTCAGTGGGTTGTTTATTCTTGTTGGATAAACCCTTTGCTTCCACTTTGTGAGTTTCCGGGATAGATTTCTGGTAAAACAGAAAATAGGTTGTATTTCGATAGGTAACAAAAATTGGACTTAGTTTACCTGCGGTTTCTTCTGCATTGTGATGAAATTCTGAAAAATAAATTGTCAATTTAAATATGCCACTTAGTTTAGTACCTTTAACTAACATTATTAACTTTTCAAATATGAAATGTTCTTAAAAACTATCTTCTATTACAATGCTGAGTCTGGTTTTGTACGCTAGAAATGTGTAGAGTTCTCTGGTTACCATTGTTCAATGTTTATCCTTCTCTTCTATCGTAAAGCAGACAAGAATGATGTCTCCAAGTTTGTTGATCTGGTGCTATGTGGCTGCATGATTGCTTATGGGTTGTTGCTTATTGGCATTCTAGAGTAGCTTATTTTGTGACATAAACTAACTATTAAGTAGCTCATCTTTGGTGTAGCTCCCGGTGACTTTTTAGTTATTAAAACCATCAGAACACTAGACGCTGACTGGATTCGATGATGATGCCATCTTGGAGCAGTTTCTTAATCTGTTTTTCGAGCACCTCACGTTGCTCATATGGGTCTCTATAAGGTGCTCTTGCAATGGGCGAAACTTCTTCAGTTATTATTTTGTGTTGTACCACACCTGTGCATTCTAACTTTGTTCTTGCCAACATAAAAATATCTTTATACTCACCTAGTAATTCTAATAACGACCTTTTGTCAGTTTAGATGACTTAAGTTGGACATAGTCTTCTAAGTCAAACTTTTTTGTATCAATGTCGGCGATGCTCGTTTGGTTCTGTACAACGTTTGTCGTCTGGTTGATTACTTCACAGGGCACCAGTTCACCAATTACTAATTTTGCAATCTTCAGTACCGTCTGCGCTACGTTCATTAGTCGGATTGGAATTTTTGACCTGCTGGAATTTACGACAACTCTAGCTGCAACTACCCCTTGAGTTTGCACTTCCACCGGTTCTATGGGTGCATCTTTTTCTTAGGCTTCGCCGCTGCATTCTCCGATGCACATGACTTCTGTCCTAGGTGGAATCTCTAGTTCCTCTGTAGTCCGTATGACTCTCGCTTGGGGAACATCTATAGCAGAGTTGTCACCCTCCTATTGCATTAAATTAATTATGCTACCATTTTCAACTCTTCGGAGCCAATAGTAACTTTCCGGTTTTTATAACTAACCGTTGCTTGCTGGTTGCTTAAAAATCTTCTCCGAGAAGGCTTTCCGTCTTCAAGGGCAAGTTGTTTCCGCAGACCACAAATTTTTGCTCTAACTTGCTATTACGAAGCTGAATATTTACTTTGGTCTTCCCTGCCACTGTTAATGGGTGACCATTAACGTCGGCTATAGCACGAGCTCTTACTTTATCTATATTATGCCTTTCTAGCACACTTATCTTGAGCACACTCACCCCAGCACCGGTAGCTCCATGTCTATGAGTAGCTCGCACATTCGGTTTCCAATGCGTACACCGATGGCGCTTCTTTCTTTGCTCTTGGCGATTGCTGCTATGGGCTGAGTTATTTTCTAAGCGGCGTTGCCACAAAATCATTGGCGTTGGTTGCGGGCTGCCTGGAGTTTAAATTGCTGCCTTTTTCTTTGCATGCACTTGGCTTATGTTTAGGTTTCTCACATCGCTTACACAACACTGGTCTATAATTATCTTGGGATCTCTTTGCTGGACAATACGTAGAAATATGGCCAAGTTATTCCCAATTATAACACATTAACTCACCCATGTCAATCTTTTCTCGTCTTCTGGGTCGCCTTTCCTTGTTGCTGAACCGGCCAGGTCTTTTTTCTGCTGGAGCTTGATCACTAGAAGATTTCGTAATGCTAGTATTTACCCACAGAACATTAAATATTTACCTGGCAGACTCGGGTAGTTGCTCCTGCTTCTTCCTACGACATTATAGCCAATTGGAGCTCCACTGTTTCTGACAGTTTTGCAGCCTCTACTGCTTCCTTAAAAGTCTCTGGAGATTTGTGTAGCACTGATTGCCATATTTCCAACAGTAATTAATCTAAAAATTGAGTTAACAGCCTCTCACCGTGTATCTCCTCTCGTAATTTGCGTTCTTCCTCGGTTTTGCAAACTTTTGCAAGTTTGGCTCCGGCCCTTTTTATCCTGTCTGCACAATTCGCCACGCTTTCTCCGGTCTTCTGTGTGCACTGACTAAATTGAACATTATTCCATCCTACAACATCGGGTACATTGTACCTAACGAGAAATGCTTTACTCAAAATATACCATGATTCTGTGTCCCTTAAGTTTTAATTCATTAAAACCAACTCTTCAGCTTCTCCTGTTAATGAAATTCCTACCGCTGTCGATTTCATCTGCACAGAAAATAATGTCTCGACTTTCATACCTGTAGCACTTCCTGAATACGTCTCTAATTTATGTATTGGTCTCTTCATCGTGTTCCTGGTATTATTGGTAACTGGTGCGTTATCTGGCATTCTAAAATCTTTTACTTGTCTTGTCGATTAGTCCTGAAATTTCACGTCGACTATTCCATTTCACCTAAAAGAAGATCCTCTAAGCTGCCACCAATTATGTTACGGGCCAAGCGGTGTTCACTTAATTATTGGACTAGGTCCTTGTACTAGAAATCTTATTAAGCAGTGAAGCAGAGATTAAATTCAATCGTATATTATACACAGAATAATTTTGCAGAATAATTCACACAATAATTTACACACTCAGAAAAATATATGGTTGATTTTCCTACAATTGTGGTTTTGTGTAACACAATTTGTGGTGACTATAGTGACAACCCATAAAAATGTTAGTTTTACTATTTTTTGCGGTATCGTATTTTTGTTAATTTTACTATATTACTATAGTAGAACCACTTTCAAAAAATCAATTTAACTAAACAGAATAGTTGTAAAACAAATGGGAAATTGTTACTTTTTAACATTGTTAATAGTTAAATTTACTAGACCAATAATAGTAGATTATTATATGAGCGATTATGACAGCCATTATTCACGAAGATGATGTTTGAGCCCACGAGCCGCAGGCGAGTGGCGCAAATCATCCGAGTGAATAATGACCATAATCGCGAATGTGATACTATGCTTTTTCTACACCTATTAAACAAATAAATTAGACTCGTTTTAGTGGTTGAATTATTAATTTGCACAGATTGTAAAACGTAAACAAGCAATATGGCGATACATTTGGCTGTCACGCGAGTCGATTGTCAGCCGCAGAAAGAGTTGATCGCGGGCGATTTAAAAATCAGCGAAACAGTGATTTTTGAATTTGTATTTGTGATTGGTCGGATACAGTGAATTATCAATCCATAATTCACTACAGTGGATTATAGGTACGATATTTCACAAAAAAATGCTAATAATTGTCATATAATTAAATAGGTGTAGAAATAGTAAATTATAGACCAAGGTAGAGAAGACATTTTTCTCAGCCGAGCAGAATTAATTTTAGTGAGTTTATTATTAGGAATTCATTAAAAATTTTTGGTGTGCATATGTTTTGAAGGGTGCTCTACAACCTGGCGCAGTCAGTTTTTTGATTGCACGTCAAATGTCAAAATAGCGATTTTCAATTGTTTATTTTTAAATGGAACGGTACGACTTTTTTCGGCTTAAACGATGCTGTATGATGTTTACAATATGATCCTTACTGCATTTTTTCCCAATTTTCACGATTCAGCCGTAAAATATGCATTTATTATGTTAGTCTAGTAGGCCGAGACCTGCGGAACGTACTTTGATGTATTTGCACAAAACGATTTAATGGTTGTCAGTATGCATAGTGAAATCATTATTTTAATAAACATAAAAAAACAGAAACTCAGGCATTTAGATTACATTAAATAATAGTTACTTCAATCTTAGGATAACATCGAATGAAAAATATAAGATTATAAACTAAACAAAATATAAATGAAAAACTAACTAGTTTTTATCCAACAGAACTCGAAGAAGTGGAAATGTTTACTTACAAGCAATTGTTTCATCAAAAGTTTACTTATTTTACGCAACAACATGGTGACGCGTGCGTACTTACCGGCCTACTAGACTAACATAATGAATGCTTATTTTACAGCCGAATCGTAAAAATTATGAAAAATTCAGTAAGGATCATATTGTAAACATCATACAGCATCGTTTAAGCCAAAAAAAGTCGTACCGTTCCATTTAAAAATAAACAGTTGAAAATCGCTATTTTAACAGTTGACGTCCAATCAAAAAACTGACTGCGCCAAGTTGTAGAGCACTCTTCGAAACATATGCATACCAAAAATTTTTAATAAATTCCTAATAATAAACTCACTAAAAAAAGAGGCGTATAGCTTGACTCAGCCTGTATATTATTTTTTCCACTACTAGCACCCTTATTCCTTTTATAATTAATTGATTTTACATTAATAAAAAATAAAATTACAAATGTAAATATGCACAAAAATAAAGTAGCCTTGCTTGAAAACAAGAGAATAGTTAATTTCAATTGACATTTATGTAAAATATATATTTTATAATAGTGGTTATAAAATGTCCAATTTTGATGATTTGAGTGAAAACTGCACTCCTCCTGAAATTAGGGAAGGTGCAGAAAGTGTTGGTGAACAGTTATTACCGGTAAAATCAAAAGATTTTTACATGAAAGTTTATGATGAATTTAAAGATTGGTAGCAATTGTTTTCATTATTAACCAGTAGTTAATAATGAAATATTTGTAACCACTAGGAAAGAAATTCATCTTCTTGGCTCTAAAACAAAGTAAATAATGATATCGTTTAATGCTAGTAGTGGAAAATAGTATATTATACACCAAGGTAGAAAAGTCTACTATTATAGCCTGAGGGCTGAGGTTAGATCCCGAGGCGCGTAGCGCCGAGGGATGTAAGGCCCGAGGGCTATAAGACTTTTCTAGCGAGGCGTATATACTTTTTTTTTCACTACTAGTGATATAAACCCTTATAATTGTCGAAAAATGACTATTTTAAATTAAATCCCTGTTTTTATAAAATTATAAAACAAATGACAGTTTTTTGTTTTGTAGGCATGACAGTTGTTTGAAAATTGTTAAATCATCATTGGTATTCAAAAACATGGTTTTTAAGAACTGATTTCATCTAAAATGCTGAAATTATTAACAATTTTCTCTTTTTTACTTTGTGTGGTTGTATTATAGGCGAAATTGATATAGACAGAGTTGTCATTTATTACGGCGCGAAAAACGTATATTCAAATACACCTAAGTTTTTAAAATTAAATTAATTTATTTAAACAACTATTTTATGCATAAAATACCATTAAATAGAATCTCTCCATTATATTAAATCGTGCTATAGAAACGTTCTCTTTAAAACTGTCATAGGATTATCAAAAAATATAAATTTGTTCATTATTTACCAGTGGTTAATAATGAAAAATTAGTTACCTGTCAGTGAGCAAAGGTAGAGAAATTGAATTTCACAGCATTCTATTATGTGTCAAAATGCTACGCCATATTACTAGTAGTGAAAAAAAGTATTTTTTCCACTACTAGCATTAAACGATACCATTATTTACTCTGTTTTAGAGCCAAGAAGATGAATTTCTTTCCTAGTGGTTAATTAGTTATTTGTATTATAAGTAAAGAAAAGTATTGCTTTTCTTTACGAATCGCGATGAGTAAAGAAAAACTTACTTTTCTTTAAGTTTCTTAAGTTTGAGCTTTTATATATGTATGGATATATTTTACATAAATGTCAATTAACATTAACTATTCTCTTGTTTTCAAGCAAGGCTACTTTATTTTTGTGCATATTTGCATTTGTAATTTTATTTTTTACTAATGTAAAATCAATTAATTATAAAAAGAATAAAGGTGCTAGTAGTGGAAAAAATAATATATAAACCACGATAGAGAAGACTTATGAGCCTCGCAACTTATTATAAATAAATAATAATTCTGCTCGGCTGAGAAAAATGTCTTCTCTACCTTGGTCTATAATATACTATTTTTTTCACTACTAATAATATGGCGTATCATTTTGACACATAAGAGAATGCTGTGAATTTCAATTTCTGTACCTTTACTCACTGACAGGTAACTAATTTTTCATTATTAACCACTGGTAAATAATGAACAAATTTATATTTTTCGATAATCCTCTGACAGTTTTAAAGAGAACGTTTTTATAGCACGATTTAATATAATGGAGAGATTCTATTTAATGGTATTTTATGCATAAAATAGTTGTTTAAATAAATTAATTTAATTTTAAAAACTTTGGTGTATTTGAATATACGTTTTTCGCGCCGTAAAAAATGACAACTCTGTCAATATCAATTTCGCCTATAATACAACCACACAAAGTAAAAAAGAGAAAATTGTTAATAATTTCAGTATTTTAGATGAAACCAGTTCTTAAAAACAATGTTTATGAATACCAATGATGATTTAACAATTTTCAAACAACTGTCATCCCAACAAAACAAAAAACTATCATTTGTTTTATAATTTGAAATAAACAGTGATTTAAGTTAAAATAGTCATTTTTCGACAATTATAAGGGTTTATATCACTCGTAGTGAAAAAAAAAGTATATACGCCTCGGTAGAAAAGTCTTATAGCCCTCGGGCCTTACATCCCCTCGGCGCTACGCGCCTCTAGATATAACCTTAGCCTTCAGGCTATAATAGTAGACTTTTCTACCTTGGTGTATAACATACTATTTCACTACTAGTAATATGGCGTAGCATTTTGACACATAATAGAATGCTGTGAAATTCAATTTTTCTACCTTTGCTCACCGACAGGTAACTAATTTTTCATTATTAACCACTGGTAAATAATGAACAAATTTATATTTTTTGATAATCCTGTGACAGTTTTAAAGAGAACGTTTTTATAGCACGATTTAATATAATGGAGAGATTCTATTTAATGGTATTTTATGCATAAAATAGTTGTTTAAATAAATTAATTTAATTTTAAAAACTTTGGTGTATTTGAATATACGTTTTTCGCGCCGTAAAAAATGACAACTCTGTCAATATCAATTTCGCCTATAATACAACCACACAAAGTAAAAAAGAGAAAATTGTTAATAATTTCAGTATTTTAGATGAAACCAGTTCTTAAAAACAATGTTTATGAATACCAATGATGATTTAACAATTTTCAAACAACTGTCATCCCAACAAAACAAAAAACTATCATTTGTTTTATAATTTGAAATAAGCAGGGATTTAAGTTAAAATAGTCGTTTTTCGACAATTATAAGGGTTTATATCGCTAGTAGTGAAAAAAAAGTATATACGCCTCGGTAGAAA
Source organism: Ctenicera cuprea (assembly GCA_958336395.1). NCBI lineage: Eukaryota > Metazoa > Arthropoda > Insecta > Coleoptera > Elateridae > Ctenicera > Ctenicera cuprea. The sequence continues at coordinate 29,654,505 of OY284495.1, read as the reverse complement.
AGTCTTATAGCCCTCGGGCCTTACATCCCTCGGCGCTACGCTCCTCGGGATATAACCTTAGCCCTCAGGCTAAATAGTAGACTTTTCTACCATGGTGTATAATATCATTGACTATACCCTTAAAGGTATATAATCAAAGATAGTATACTATTTTATTATCACAATAGTACACCTTATTAAAAGGATAAGTAAAACTATTTGCTGTAAGAGATCTAACTAACGAAATAGTGAAATTGCAGCAAGATGGTAAAAATCACTACTAGGTTGTTGTATATGTAATAATATTTTTGGTTCAACCTGCTTGCACAAAAAGTAAACAATACCACAATTTTTTGAATATATTACATGAAACGATAAGTATAGTTAACTATTTTGCAGTCAAATAATTACCATATTTCTGGGGTATATTTCACCAACAATAATAAACTCTAAATTAAGGCATATAGCAATGCGAGAAAGCATTTATTTATTGTTTTGTAAAATATTTTTTACAATATTATCAATATCATATCGTACAGCAGAATTAAGAATAAGCATTGATATCACAAATTATTTTATCGTCGCACTTCCTGGAGCTGCATGAAACACTAGCCAACACCATAGGAAATTATGCCAAACTAACCAAATCACAAAAAAACTTAGCTTACTATGTATTCCCACCTAAAAGTAAGGAATTTTTAACCACAATTTTTGTACATTTTCAATTGTTCGAGTGTAATTGTTACCACAGTTCTGGTAAAAGTCACTATAAATAAAAGTCTCAAAAATTACTAGTGTATTCTAGTAAAATTGACTCAGCAAAATGGTAGTACCTACAACATTTAGATACTCTAAAATTTTGGTTATTTTCAGGATTGCGTGATTTAAATTGACTAAAAATTTAAGTGCTTAGTACTTTTAGTGTGTTTGTATGTACTATTAATTTCATACCACTTTCAAATAGTATTTTATTTGAGTGCGGATGAAACATATAATTATTGAAAAATAGCAAAGTTGACAATATTTGCCCGGCCATGATCACCCTTGTATATTTATAGCCATCCCTGCATCTTGGCTACAGGTCATGCTTTCTAGGATGCTTTCAATGACCCCTAGAGCGCAGCGAACATACGCGTACTCTAGTACAGCGGTTCCTAAACTTTTAAGGGTACGGAACACTCAACAAATCCCTTTTATTTTATGGAACCCTACATTCAATGATAACAAATGAAAGACACTGCAGTTTAAAATAAGAGTAAAAAACCTGGTGCACCCCGCCGCACCCGCGCTATGTGTTGGGCCCGAATTCTGGACTACCTATTTAACAGTCAACCAAAATAATTTAATGACAAATGTAACTGATTCGCGGAACCCTGGTGACTTTTCCACGGAACCCTGGTGACTTTTTCACGGGAACCCTTGGGTTCCGCGAAACCCACTTTAGGAATCGCTCTAGTATAGGTACTATCACATTTTTTGCTGTTTCCTTTAAAAAGATAACTTGTTTTTTATAAATATTCCCACTTTTGTGGGTGCCGGGACACAGAGGCATAGAAGGAAATGAAAATGCAGATAAACTAGCAAAGCAGGGATCTGAAACATCATTCACAGGGCGTAAACCTGTGGTTGGCACAACTAAAAAGACAGCGAGAGGAGCAGTTAAAGAATAGATTTCAACAAAACACTCGGAACACTGGAAACTCTCACCTCGACAGAGACAATGCAAAGCTATGACGGGCAGCCATCCCCATAAGCTGACAAAACCAGTCCTGCCACTTAGCAGGACTCACAGCAGAATAGTGACGGGACTCCTAACGGGACACTGGCACTTCAGAAAACATCTGCATCACATAGGGCTATATAATGAAGATCCCATATGCAGACTATGTGGCGAGGAAGAAGAAACAGCCTCCCATATAATATTCGAATGCGAAGCCCTAGCTCGCAGAAGATTCCAAATCTTTGAGGGCATCAACCCCAACGAGATACAACCGCCAGCCAGTCTGATCAACAAACTCCTAGACCTGCTAAAGGGGACAGATCTACTTGACAGCGACTAGCGACCGAAGGGGATACACAATAGGCCCAAGAGGCCGCAGTGTTAAAGGGCGTAACAAACCCTCCCCGTTTCAAATCAATCAATCAATATTCCCATGGTTTTCGCAAGATATTTATGTTTTTTATTATTAGTTTACGTTTTTATTGCTAAAATTCTACGTCCCTGTCATGTCCCTATTTACCAGTACAGCTGAACTTAAATAACAATCCACAAATTTATTAAGCATTTCATTTGAAGTTTTGGCCACCTGCAAAATGGCCACCCAGTTACTTCGTTTGATTGTTGAGAAACTGGAGTCCTGTATCTAGTAAAGTTTTAAATTTACTATCTAAATCAGTTCCACCAATCAGTGTATTTAAAATTTTTATAACAAAAATATCGTTATCTTAAAATTTTTATCAGTATTTGATTGATTAGCAGTCCAAGCGGTCTTCCTATACAGAAATCTGTGGCTGGAAATGAGCAACTGATGTGCCTATTTTGTTAATTTAAAATGCTATTTTGTTCAATAATAAATAATTTATCAACGCATTTGCGCGGTATTTTTGTTGGTATATAACTCAATTTGATTATATTATATAAAGTTGCTAACTATCTTATTATGGAGTATGACCTACCATTTTAAATTTCTTTCGTGTATGTTTAACATTCGCGCCATTTCTAGTAGTTTTATTCTCTCGTGGCAATTTAGTGTACTACTGTTGTAATATTTTCACTTAATCTATATTTAAATAAAGGGCGCTACATGTTTGAAAACATTTAAACCAAAACTGTTGTTACTTACTCAATTTACAAACAGATAGCGCCACGTATTTAAGTAAGGTATTTTTAGATTATTTGGTTGCCATTTTCCAAACCGAAAAAAATTGACAGTTCTGTGCGTGCTGTGTTGGTGGTTAGTTCAGTTTTCGATTGCTAGTTTGTTGGTTCAAAATGGCGTTCAATGGAGATGGGCCTCATAATAAACGGCAGAGAATGGAAACAGAGCAAGGAAATGTTAGAGTAAGTGTGGCTGTTTAATTCTGTCTTCGAAATTGGAGCAAGTGCATTAAATTTGGTGGAAGCATCGTCCCAGTGTGGTGTATTGACTTTGGTTAAAATTTCATTATTTGTTTTTATTTTTCCTGTTTTTATTATTAATCAAAAATAAATAGTAATGTTTATAACGAGTAGATAATAATACGTTCTTTAAATTAGGAATTTGTCAGTACAGTGATAAAAGAAAATTATTGTTAGGTACTTGTATTTCTATTGTTCCTAGATGTGATGTTTGCTGTTGTTATTTTCTCGTTTATTCCAAAAGTTATATTTAATGTAAACATCAAATATGGTATTTATTTAAAATAAGATAAATCTGTAGGATGCTGGGAATGATGTTGAAACAGGATTCCTATTACTGCAAAGGTTTTTTTTATCAAGTTTAAATCGTATTTATTAGTTTTATTTGTTAAAATTTGTAAGGTTTATTAATGTCATTTTGTTTTAATTGTATTCATCACAATATGTAGCAATTTATGGGATAGATTAAAAACTGATTTTGTTATTATAAAACAAATTCTATTTTTAAACATTTTAAATGTTATTACAACATGGCTTTTTTTATTATGGTAACATTAAAAGAAAAATCATCATAACATTGATTTTTGCGTGGTGACATTTTGGGGATCCCGACCTTTTTAATCTAAGAGCAATTTGTCTACTTTCTGGCAAGAATACCGATATTTAAGTCGGAATCAAATTTATAGACGTTTAAACCATGGTAGGCCGGACGATGACCCACCAAGGCCAACGAGCTGCAGTTCAACAAGATTTGTTTTTATTTTGATAGGACGCGGACGCTTTGCCTTGCTCTGCTTCTCGATTCAGTGTTTAAATAATAATGTAAGGTATACACTTACTCATTCAACAATCAACAACTTACCTTGTTTAGGCGCGTGTTAAACTATTAAACAGAACAGTTTACTTGTTTTTTTTTCCTAACGTAGGATGACGAAAACCACCAGAATGATGCGAGGTGTCCCCGGCATTTAAATTTAAAGTTGAGGCCGACGTGTTACAATTATTTTCAAACTCATTGTGCGTATGAGTCACAGCTCCTACGAAGTTTTGGAGTTACTCCAAACAAATTGTATTTAGACACCGCGCTTTTGTACCGGACACCGAAATTGTTTTCAAAAAGTAGAAGTTACTATCGAGGTTACTATTTTACTAACTCGAATGAGTTAAATCTACCCCTTGCCTATAGATTAGTTCCAAAGTAAATTTTTCATTAAGCTTCTCTGTGAGTTGCTTTGACACTGATATATACCAATACATACCATTCATACCAATAAAAAAAACTAAATTTTACAAACACAACAAAAGCAAACATGCAGCCCTGTCTCTCCAAATTTGATTTGAATATGCCAGTGCTTTTAGAGAAGAGAGAGAATGCGCTATTAAAAGAATAGAATAGGCGGGTTATAAATAACCATTTGATTGATTGCATTGAATTTGTTTTTTCTATTACTTTTTTCAGTACTGAGGGACATTTAGAGTTGAGATTAGGCGGGGTTAAAATTGTTAAATTATTGTATTACTTTACTTCAATGAATTCGTTATCTAGTGTACAGCAAGATGCAAAAGTAATGTCGCAAATAGTAGTCGTATATATGCAATGCACTTTTCAGGCAGGCATGAGTAACGACAAACGTTATTACAAAGTAAGAGCAAGAGTAAAAATGGGCGAAACAGGTCGCTGGTACTTTCCCATACTTTTTACGTTTTAAGTATTCTCCCGTCAAGAAGTGATAGAAATTTATATCATCTCCAGCCGGTACAAGCCCGCTGCAGACTCAAGGCGTTGAATACGCACGGGCGGCGCGCGATCCTAGTACGTAACCGGCGCTAAGATAGTTAATGCACTCACGAAAACGGTTATAACAACTTTATTTATACAGTTATCAGAAATATGCAAAGAATGAATAATATTTTTTTTATTAGAGATAATTGATAGGCGTAGTTAAAATCACGTAACTGCCGGAAAACACGTTGTTGATATTGAAAAGCATCTGTTTTTTTTTAATTTTTAAAATAGTGAAAATGCTCGCTAATCCTGATAAAGTACTTCAAATAGTCTATCGAACTGATAAGAGTTTATAACGATTGGCGTTTGCGTTGTTGAATAAATAATAAATCAATTTGAATATTTTCAAAAATTCTTGACAGGCGTCAGAGTAAAATTTGGGAGAGTAGTAAAAAAGAAATTTGTAGTTCATTGCAAGCTATATCGGCTCAGAAAGTTTATAAAAAATAGTGTGGGCAGTTTTTGAGGAATATTTTTTTGAAAATGTCCAAAATTTTGAGTCGCTAGTAAATTTACAATTTTCATATTAACAAAAATATTTTTACATCACTTTATTATACTTATTAAGGGCTATCAAATAATATGACAATTTGTATTAATTGGATATTTTGTTTTTGAGTAATCGGGCATTAAAGTTAAAATTTTCAAAAATTCGTAGCGGCCTTCATTTTAAAGTTACAGCATTTGGAGAAAAACCATTTGATTTATCTTTAAATGCATTACAGCGTTATGTATTCAAAATTTCAAATTGTTTTTAGAAAATAATCTATACTAAAAAAACAGGTCTACTTTCCGTTTCCGGTTCTGGAACTACCTTCAACTAAAAACTTCCACACAGAAAATCTTATAAAAATTGGTTACAAGGTGCTGGAGATATAGGGAAATTAACGCACTCACGCACAGACAGACATTTTTTTAAAACTACTTTTTTGGGTTCCTTCGACCCCAAAACGCGTATTTTCGTTAAAATCTGAAATTCAAAAATTTTTATGAAATCATAACTTTCCATGCTTCAGTAGAAGTATGAGAAAGTAAAAAGACAGCAAATGCTATGTAACAACGTTTGTCGTTGCTCACGTCTGCCTGAAAAGTGTGCTGCACTATTACTATTTGCGACATTCCTTTTTCACCTTGCTGCACCCTTATAATTTACTTAATTTGGTTTACAAATGTCGAGGGCTCCAAATAAGCGTATATACACTTATTTTGTTCTTGTCGATTTGGTACGATGCATGGTTTAAAATTACGTGGTGTTATAGGGGTGTTTATTCTACCCCATTTTTTTTGGCAAATTTTAGAAACTAATTTATTTTCAGTATATCCGCAATATAGTGACTGGTCAACATATAAAAAAAGTTATTTATTAACAATATCAATCAATATTAAAAAAAAATGAGTTAAGCACTTCGTCCTATGCTTTGGTTACTTTCGATTATTATATATTCAAAAATATATTATTATCGTTTTATGCCCCAACACTGACTACAATAACATTCCACCACTCGTACAACTGTACCGAGAGCATAGCTGCGTAATAGTAATATTATAAGAACATACTACATGGTACAAAAGCTTTTATATAAGAATACTTTTCATGAAGCTTTCTTTTATTTATCTAACTACTTGCTACAAAGAGAGGCAGTACTGACGCAAAGGTCGACTCGTAATACGTAGCTGTGTAGTAGTGTATACTTTGGTCAACGCATGGGTCTCTCGCGGGCTTTTAGAGGTGCTTTAGAGGCGTAAAGCAAACTAGTAAGTAAGTACGCTAAAAGTTTTTTGTTTGGCAAAAAACATCGTTTTTTAAATTTTTTGGTGAAAGATGCCTAGGAATTAAAGAAAACCAAAAACGGCAGGATAAATTCGTCCACCAAAAATTGGATGAAAGGGGGAAAATTACCCCCCTCCAAAAAAAAATGTTTCTGTATCTAAAAGTTTAGTTTGGAACTTTATTCTACTATCACTCATGAGCAATTTAGCCTAAACAGAAATTTTGTTTTGGCTCACGATTGTTAAATAAAGGGGTGGGAATTTTCGATTTTCAAAAATCAGAGACATGAGCGAACTGGGACACCAACCGAAAATGGTAGATTTTCCCTAGTTCTATAAGCCTACAAAATTAAAAAATAATCGTTTGGCCAGTTTTTAGCAATAGTTTTTTGAAAATTTCCAAAACTGGAAATAATTTTTTAGATCATAGTTTTTATTCTTTCGAAAATGTTTGTGCCCAGTAACATTGTGTCTCTCTCTCTATAGGGCTATTACGATAAAAATTGGCAACTGGTTTTTCAATAAATAAGGCATTAAAGTCAAAGTTTTAAAAATTGTAGCGGGCGCCATAATATTACTCAATAACTGGCAGCACGATTTAAAAATAAGTTTTTTTACACTTGTAGAGCTTGGAATAGGGTACAAGTTGGTTATGAAATACTTCTGCCATATTGTATCCGTCATCTTGGATTTTATAATTTAGATATTGGATTTGTAATTAGCAACCCCTAAACTCATCAGTCGTTATTTTTTTGTGGCGCCTTCTATGAATTTTTGAAAATCGTTAATTCCTGTCCTTTTATTTAGTAAACGGGGACAATAAAACACTTCTCTTTAAGCTAAATTGCTTATCAGTGAAAGGAGTGATAGTTGAATAAGATTCACAACTTAATTTTTAGGTACAGCAATATTTAGAAGGGATCAGTTGCTCTCTCTCACAATATTTGGCTGACCAAATTTACTCTTTGGCCTCTTGAGTTTTTTTCTCGCTAAAGGTTTTGAAAATTCTATTAGCTACAGAACGGTATGTAGCTCACTCTGACCGCGACTATATTGTATCACGTGGTGCCGTTCGCTCTGTTCGTTCGCCCCCGCTAGAGTTGTAGGAGCGAGGCGTACGAAACTGTTTCGTACGCCTCGGTAGGAGTCGTGCGATCTACAGCCACTGTCGGCGCGTAAAACGTTGATACTAAAAATAATTTTGAAAATATGGTCCACGACCTTCTTGCGAGACAAAAGTCTCTTATCCGGCCTGTAAATTTCTGTAAAATTGTGTAATTCATTTTTTTACGCATCGCGCAGTGGCTCCACATAACACAATTTTTTAAACGAGCGAGCGAGATGGTATATCAATTAGGTTCTTAAAAATGATTCCAAAACAGACATATCTAAATTCCGCTTCCGGTGTCGGATTTTTTAACGCTTATTTTGTCGATCAGATTTTGATAAACCCCAAGATTCCAAAGCGCTTCAAATGCGGAATTCAGGAGATGTGAGGGAACGCACATTTATGATTTGATCTTCAGGGTCTCTGTTTTCAACAAAATAAATAAAACAAAATAAAGATGAACCTACTGTTTGGCTATGCGAGTGGTATGGTGGGGTATAATGCACCCCAAAGCACTTTAGGCACGTGTATATTAAACAAGGTATGGTATTGTGGTTGGCGCGAATATGCTGTTATCACTCTACTACTCTTCGCTTGCAACTTGAAGGTACTACTTAATAGTACATACTCTACCTCGTTAGTACATTGTGATAATAATAAAACGATTGGGGGTGTACGGAAACTCCCAGAACAAGGCAACTTTAATGTATCCGTCTAATGTGCTTAATTTTGTTTAGAAATACTGAGTGCTAGAAGTAAGTGTATATACATTTCCTTTAAACAAATTTGGAAGAAAAACTGAAAGGCATTTCCCATGCTATTCCCAAAAGGGTTGCTATCTTTGCAGAGTTATCCCGGAGTACGTGTTTTATTCCGAGAAGGTAGTTTTGATTTGTTTGCCTCTCTTATCGCATGTATGAATTGCGAAACGGAGGCTCTTGTATTTTCTGCACAGCTAATTAAAATGCGGTTTCCCTACTGTCATTGTTACGCGTATTGTGTTTCGCTTGAAGGTCGTACGGGTTTTGGGGCAAAAAGTTCGTTGTTTAATTGTTGTTTTGTGTTTGCTTGACTTATCATGTTACTCGGCTAATTATTTATTATTGCTGTTGTTGCAGGGTCACACCGGTGGATACGGAAACGGCGATGAACCTCGAAGAAAACGACAGGATGACAGCAAACCTAATCACGTCCTTCTGTTCACCATCATAAATCCCATGTATCCTATCACTGTGGTAAGTTATATTTATTAAAAAATTTCCACATAAGTTGTAGTGTTATTGTACCAATAATTATAATTTGGCATTAAGAAATGAATACTATATGAAATCTTTGGGAAAGCGTTTTTTTCTTGATTTGGAAAGCACTAATATACAACGTGTCCCAAGACTAGCCGAACATATACGCATATAACATGGGGCAACTGAAAATCTCGTAAATTTTAGACCTTATAACGATGAAGAACGCATCATTTTGTTTTACTCTGTAGACATTTTGGTAAGCTTTCGTTTAATTGCGGCTTACACTTATAAACTTAAACTTGGCTTATAACTCCGAAATTACGCTTCCTTGCATGCGGGTTTTTATAGCGCAGTTGGCAAATAGGCGTTGCACGCTCGCGACGTAGCAACGATAGCGAAAGTGCAGCGGCTCAAATCCCGCTCACTGTTAGTTTTTTTTTAACTATCCATATCCATACATATATAAAAGCACAAAGGGTTTTTTCTCCGGTTCCTCCAGCGGCTACCGCTTCACCAATTTGGACCATTTTTTTTTAAATGAAAGGTCTTTATCTACAGATGGAACATGAAACATTTTTATATTTTTATTCTCCGTCGATTTTTTAATAATAATAATTTTAATTTATAATATATATGAAGGTCGGCTAGACGCGCGTCACTTGGGGCGCCATCTACAATAACGTCGCGTGTCATTATTGGAACTAATGCATCACGTGACGACATTTCGCCGGTTCTGTCAACGCTGTCTGTCAGTGCATTGTGCGTTGGGGTAACACTAGTTTGTTTTTAATTCCCAACAGCCTGTTTTATTTTATAAGAGCTAAATATTCGTTTTGTACTGTCTAGTTATAAAAGTTCAATTGCACGATATATTGTATTTAACAAAATCTTTATTGGGTCATATTTGCATAATAAAGTATTTAACAAATAAAGTACTTAAAATAATAATTCAGCTATTTCACAACTGCGATTATAGACGTTTCAATTGAACTTATATCCAAATTTTTGATTTTGCAGATACCAGTAATTCAATGGATAATGTTTATTATTTTTTTTAATAGATTTTATTAAGCATTTAATTTTAAACTATAATTCAACAATTGTGAAATGGCTGAAGTACTATTTGAGATTTTTAATTGTCAAACACACCTCCTAAAATCCTGTAAATTACTAAAATTTAAGTTGGCTTCCCAAATTCCTAAAAACAATCTAAAATTTTATCATATAAATAAAGAATCCTAAAATTCAATAAAAAAAGATGCAATGCATACTTTTTCAGTTAATCTATATTTTTCTATAATGACAATTTTAATAAATTTAGTGAAATACAGTGAAATTAAAAATAAAAAAGGAAAGTTAAATAGCAAGCTCTAGGAATTGAATAAGGCTCTTACGGAAGAGGCTAGTAAATTAGCAGTTGCAGAAAGAATGATCGCTCAAGGAAACGAGAAGATCTGCGCTAATAAAAAAGAACCAAAGAATTTAATTAAATGCCCGCACGGAACTATTGGTCATTAATGGTGGGACTATCAATGCTTACAGGTATATTACCAGTATATTAGAACCTCAGGTTATGCCATTTATGCCAATCCTTGGAGATAATGCCCTCTTAATGCACGATAATGCAAGACCGCATGCAGCTGCTATAGTAAATCATTATCTGGCAGAATGTGGCATTCGCACCCTTGACTGGCCAGCAAAGAGTGCGGATGTAAACCCCAATGAACACCTTTTGGACAAGTTAAAAAAGAGAGTGAGAAACCTGGAACATCCGCCAAACAATCTGGAAGAGTTGGCAAATCATCTGACCAACATATGGGAAGAAATTGGACAAAACGAGATACAATCATCAATTTTTAGCATAAGAAGACGATGTGAAGCAGTTATTCGAGCTCAAGGTGGTAACACAAAATACTGAATACCATTTTGTTTACAGTTTCTTTGTTTATTTCATTGTTTTTAGTAGCATAATTAGTATTAAGCTTAAGTCGCTTTTTGTAGTTCAATCAAAAATAATTTTTGAGGAAACAATTGCTGTTTTTAATGTTTTTTTTAACGCAAACAATGATTTTTATCTCATCTTAACAAAACAACGCCATTAATACAACCCCTTATGTGTAAAACACATAAAAAATCAGATACTAATAGTGATGCGCTAATTTCTTGGAGCAGTGTATTTTGTTAAAAAACATTTTTGTAGCATAAAACGGTACACAATAAATATTTAGCTCTTATAAAATAAAGCAGGTAATTAGAAATTAAATAAAAAAGGGCGGTGAGCGGGATGTGAACCGCTGCACTTTCAGTACCATTGTTGTGTCGCGAAGGTGCAACGCCCGTTTGCTAACTACGCTATGAAGATACGCATGCGGGGAAGCGTAATTTCGGAGTTATAAACCGAACTTGTTTATTGCAATCGTAAATTAACCAATAATTATTTACAACGGAAGTTTACTAAAATTCTTACCGACGAATAAAAAATATGCGTTTTTTATCGTTATGACTTCTAAAGCATTTCAGGGAGCTATACGACTTTTCAGTTTCCCTGTATTATCTGCTTATGTTCGGATACTCTTGGAACGCATTGTGTATGTATGTACCTGTCATAAGTGATTAACAGGTGTATATATTCTATTACGAACTAGCTGGGATACACATGTTAAAACAATCTTAATTAGCAAACCAAAAGGTTTCTATAAGAGTTTTTAAAGATACTGTCAGAATAGTAGTTAATTTGTACTTATTACTTATAATAAACCCTGAAAAGGATCTGATAATTTAGACAAATAAACTGTCAGTTGTAGTTCGTCGTGCCATTCTTTAAAACGTTTTTTGTCGCATTACCAGCGATAATAATCTGTAGAAATAAAAACGCACGCGACGTAAAAGTTACGTTCTTTTACTCTCCCTTTTGCAGTCACTTTAGTTGTCAGTTGTCAGTCATGCCTCATCAACCACGAAATGACTGATTGGTTTCGTTGTTTGGTAAATGCACTTTAGAAATGAACGAAGTTGTTGTCGGCGAAGAATTTTAATACAGAGTAGGTTTAAAATATTGGAAAAAAATCCAAACAAGATTTATTTTTAACATTTGATTTGATTTCTACATTAATTGTAAATATTCGTATAAGATGATGGTAGATATGCATTTAAGAAAAGAGACTAGCAACATTTTACTGTTTTTTTGTTGTTGTAAAAGTCGTTCTGAAGCTAAAACCGTTCTAATACATAAATTGCAGTTATAGTTTACTTAATCAAATAACGTTATTCCTCCTTTCACCAAACGTGAACTAAATTCGTCAGTTTAATGTAGGAGGTAAATAGAGGTGATATAGGTGGACTAGCGTCTAACCCCTTGGACCTACAGCCGATCCTGAATTGCGCAATATCATCTAATATTGGCTCGCATATGTGCGAGTGTGATATTTACATCGAGATTTGCATTGTTAAAACCGATTTTTTCATTGCTAATAAATTGCATTCAATAGAAAACAACAAATCTTTTTTATAAATTTATTACCAGACTTGCGTGTTAGTATGCCGTCAAACAGTGAGTGAATGCAAATTCGTCTTCGTATTTTTTCCATTCCAGCTACATGCAGAGGAGGTGCGCAAGTCATGTGAGGTAGGATCGACTGTACGCAAGGGGCTAGACGCTAATTATAGGTGGTATTGTGTTAGGACTTCATTGGCTTTGTGTAAAATGTGGAAGATATTTGATTTAGTGTCACATTCAAATTCGAAACCATAAAAATGCTATAATCTTTTCTTTTTAGATACACTTAATACCTTATTCTGAAACTGGCGAACGAAAGTTAAAACTCATTTATATACCTACAGTGTGTTACACTTTCAACGGTCACACCTTGATGTTGTTGCTGCTTTTCAACATAACAATTTTTAATTTCGGTCAGTTGTCCATAAGACGCATATTTGTATGCGTACATACCAAATTTAAATAATTACATGATGAAGAGAGAATACGAAATTTTCCATATTTTGCTTCGCGTTAGAGATATGTCAAAAAGTTATTGGGAAAAGTTGATTAGAATCAAAAACTACACCAGATACGAAAATTCATAAAAAAATTATTGCAGTTATTACAATTTGGTATTTAGGGATATATTTTGTGATTCTGAAGGTACGTTTTGCTGTATCTGTAACGCGAAGCTAAATACGGAAGTTGTACATTTTGTTCTCATCGTAGCAGGCTGCTTTATTATCATTTTATTGTAAAAAGACAATTCCTAACGTCACCAGGTTTTTTGTTTCAGCCTTATACGTATTTAGACATATTGACATGTCATTTTCAAAGGCAAGATTTAAAGTAAACAGTTGCTATAGGACCAATAAATCTTTATAATTTGATCTTAGTTGTCTATATCTGCGTCTAGATGACTTGATTTCTCATTACAAAACGTCCAATAATGGCAATTTTAAAAGATCAGTTTGCTCATTCATTTAAGGTACAGATTTTAAATGTTTGTGAATTTCCAATGGTTGTATAAATGGATGTATATCCAACTTAGTTTTTCATTTATCATTTATCTTTATTATTATTTTAATTTAGTACGAAAATGCATGGAAATGGTCTTAAGGAGTTACACAACTGACCAAAATTAGAAATTGTTACGTTAAAAAGCAGCAACTGTATCGAGGTGTGTCCATAGAAACTGAAACAGTCTTATATACAGAGTATTTCAGTTGAAATTTAACAACCAGTATCTCAAAACGTATGCAGTTTAGCCACGGAACTATTGTGAATCAACTCGTATCAAATTACATATTCGATAAATTTGTGGCAATCGAATGATGCGGTGAAAAATAAACATTTTTTTTTCATTTTCTCTAAAGTTTATGAATATAACTTTAAAATAAACAAAATATTTAAAAAATGAACAAAATAATATAATACGACATTCTAGTTCTAAAAAACAACGCTAATACTTGGAACAATAATGTGAATGATACACACAATTTGTCTAGCGGTAGGACCCACCTATCCACCCACAAATAGTCAATAAAAAACGAAATATCTACGTTTTTTAGTCCCCGAAGGTCCAAAACAGGTAGTTCCGTCAAAATCTCGTAATTAAAAACTTTCATTTGATCGATGACCGCCTACAATGAGTTTTATAGGAAAGTAAAAATTACCACTTCCGCCTAGACACGAACGCGTTTGTGCTTTCATAGCAGAAAAATGAAGAGCTATATCGAAAATTGTAGATCTAGTTAAGCTTTCCAAAAAAAACCAAAACCGGAAACTGAATTTAGACGTGTTTTTTTGTAGCGTTTTTTTCCAAAACAACATTTTGAAAATTTGAGCACTGAATCTGAGAGAAGAACTTAATGCAAATCGAAAACTTTTTTACCGAACTCTCTTGCTTCAAAATGGGGGCCGCTGCAGCTTTTTGAAAATCTCGACTTTAACGCACATTTAGTCAAAAAGCGGTTGTCTGATTGGGATCAGCTACCACTTATTTGAGAGCCCTTCCAGGTAGTATACGATGAAATAAAATTAATTTCGAAAATCCGAAAAATATCGCAAAGGCGCTGCTTCAAAATTAAAAATTTTCAAAACAATTTCTCAAAAACTTTCCACACGATTTTTTTTAAACTTTCTGGGCCGATAGAGCATACATTGAACTACGAATTTGTTTTTCTCTTATCTTCCAAATTTTACTCTGACGCCTTCCAGAAATTTTTGAAAAATTTGAAATTGTTTAATAATTTATTCAGAAACGCAAACGCCGATTTTTATCTTTTATCAGTTCGATAGACTATTTAAAGTACCTTCATTAGGATTTGCTACAATTTTCAACTATTTTAATAATTAAGAAAAAAATCGATACTTTTTAATATCAACAACGCGTTTTCGGGCAGTTACGTGATTTTAACTACGCCTATCAATTAGCCCCAGTTAAAAAAAATATATTTTTCATTCTTGCCATATTTGTGATAACTTCCCAAATAAAGCTAATATAGCCATTTTTGTCCGACATGCGAAGCGGAATTTGCAATCCGCCGATAGGCGCGGCGTCCGGCGGGCGCATACCTTGCTTAGGTGGTGCAGGTAGTCGCTGCTTGTAGAGTTACGGTACGGAAACCAATTGAACAGGCTATCGCAAATTCAAATTCCCGCTGCTTCTTTTCTTAGAAATCTAATACTCCCTGAACTGTACAACGTTATGATTATTAACAGTTACACTTTTGCAAATACGGCAACGGCAAGTATTACTATCTAGTATTAGCTACAATTCGTTTTTTTTAAGCTTTATTTAACCGTGGCGTTTTCTATGAATTTGGATGTATGGAATGTAAGGTTATAATTATAAAATTTACACTTTTGCAAACACGATAAGTTTTAGTATGAGAAAGTTTACTCGAAGTCTACACTTCAGCTTTTTTTCTTCTATTTTTACTGTTTAAAAATTTTATATAATTGAAAACACAAGAAAACAATTTTTTTGAAATTGTTAGTAGCACGAAGTTAGTTTTAATTAGCCAAAATGAAACGATTGTTTTTAAAACAGCCAGTAGAGTGGGACCATAGCGGTTGTAGCAATACGCCGGGGCATGTAGAGAAGTGACGTCTTAGAATAGGAACTGCACGAGCATTTGGGATTTACAGCGTTTCAATAGAGTAACGAAGGCAATAATTACGTTCCCGTGTAGGTTTGTCTATGTGTGCCATGTTCGCGGGATAGTTTGGTTCGAATTGCCACAATAATGGCTACGGATAATTCGGTTAATTAATCAAAATAGTTTGCCTTATGCTGTTAAAATAACATTTAAAAACAGAAAACCTCAAAAGCCAGGTTTATTAATATCACAATGTAAAATTGATAAGAAGACTAATAAAAAAGTTATAAGAAAGTTTAATAGAAGGTCGTATAATTTAGCGAATTGGTTGTGCGGGTGCAAGGTGCATAACGCATTGTTTTCTACAACCATAATTGAAAGCAAGCTTTTCCACTTATCAGTTAGGAACAGAAAGTGGATGTTTGCCGCAGTGCCAGCAAAAAAGCCATTGCCGCTTGCCGAGCAGAAAGTGAGTTTTTCATAGGATATAAAAATAATTTCCTCGGAAACGGTTTGATATGGCTTACTAAAGAATTTAATCGCTCAGAGCAATAGTAAAAGGTCACACAGAGAATGGGAAAAATTAAGTATATTTTTTTCATTTTTGAAGTAGTTGTAGAAAAAACAGTGCGTATCTCGAGCAGAAAGCATTCTTGCCGGTCTCCCATGGTTGCTGGTCTCGGCTACGCCTCGACTATCAATGTTTATGCACGAGCAGCAATAGACTATTTTCTGCTTCAGGTACACAAAGAACTATTGTGTTGCATTTGTATGATAATAAACGATCCGGAAAGTGACCCTGCCTGGATTCTAAGAGGAATTACGACGTTATGCATCTTAGCAAAAAGGTAAAAAGACACAAAGTAAGTGAAAGACATTTAAACAATTTTGTCGAATTCTCAATGCGTGGCAAAATAAATATAATGTAATTAAATAAACAGCACATATCGTTTGAATATAATTGAGCACAATGAGAATGTGAGAAAAAATAGACACATTATATAAAGTAATAGACTGTAGATAAATTTTGCGGTTTGTTTGAAATTAAAAGAGAAGTAAAGACGAGTATTTTTCGAGGCTTATTAAATTTAATGGCGGAAACTCAGCACACTAAAAGGTCGCATTCAGAAAACCAACAACAGGGTTTTTATGCGTCTATCGAAAACTATACAGAACGAATTGTTAGACTCTTTTGCCTTTCCACTATGCCACACCACGAGCCGCCACTGCTCTACCGATTTTGAAGTGGCGAAAACACGAACAGCTGAATATGACGTTCTTATTTTTACTTGTTTAACTATTGAACACTATATTTTGTGATTAACTCGTTCACATCCATTTTTCTGATGTTTTTTTTCTAACATAAGCCTATACATACGATATATCACAAACTTCGGAAAAAAAATTTTTTTTTCAACAGTACCAAGAATGTATAACATTCCGCTTGAAAATCAAAAGTTTGAGATATCGCGGTGGTTAAAAGCCGACCTGCCTATTTATTAATTAACACGGGGCCTGTTAATATTTTCATAAAATTTAAATTACAATTTAGTTTTGATTTATCAAACACTTTTAAATCAGAAATTTTTAAAATAAAAAATAGGTTACGAATTGTTAGCTGAACACAGCTCTTGCGGCTATTTACACTAAACAGCGGTATCACAGTTATTAAAACTTATTTTAGTGGTCGAGTGCTCTTTTAATTTAAAAACGGCAGATGCAAGGAAAAAGCAGCGTTAAGATTTTACTTTGTATTATTTTTTTAAGTACAATTTGTGAATTTTTTTACAAGGGGCTCTGTATATCTTCAACAACAATTAACAAAAGTCTTGAGCGAGATCTCCCGAGCCCCCTCCAGCACACCCCTGAAATATCCTGTATGTGTATAAATTTATTTGTAGGCACTTGCTATTGGTTTTCTCTTTCCTAATTAATATAATGCAAATACAGATACGTCAGTATGTCTTAATATTACGAACCGTCGTATTTACATGCTCCTACCAGTTTCATAATTTCCTTCTCTTTTCACATTGAAAACCAAAAGATCCTTATTCGATATTATACAGACAAAGAAAAATTGTGTTATTTTATAGTGGTTGACGCACTTCTAATAAGTAGAACAGTTTCTCAGTTCTGGTTTATGCAAATTTTATTCAATTGATTTTTGACTTTCGTTTCTTGTAAAAGTAACCTTTCGATTTCCGATACAGATTTCAGTAGCCGTTCGTCATTATTACAAGATTATGAGCTGTCAGACTTATTATATTTTATATGACTGAATAACATTAGACGACGATTCGGGAACTCATTTTGGCGGATGAAGTTTGAGGAAAAGGAATTTTCAGTTTATCTTCAATTAATGTTGAGATTTTACAAAAACGATGGTTTTCTTAAGGTTTCAGCTGAGAAAGAAATACTTTTTCTATTTTGTATTGCTTATTCTTGGTGTTTGTTAATGTATGTTGTTTATTTTTTTTTCGATCGAATTTCTGCAGCCGCATTTACACGGATATGTTTAGAAAGATGTGTCATGTTTTGTTATGCTTCGTGTCCACTACACCTGCTGCTCGCGTTTCACTAAATCACTTCGTTAGATTGCTCTTTAGTATAGTAAATCGTCCCAAAAGTATTAGTTTGTCTAAATTTTTTGGCATGGATATGAATTTATGCCAAAGTTGGGACCTACAAAACTACACAAATTTGAAATTATATGCCTAATGTTTTGACACTTTTTATTTAGCAAGTAGCGGTAGGATATAATTGATGCATTATTATTGGCAAAGAGAAAAAGAACGTAGAATGTGGGTGTTAAAAACAAAACCGTGGATTATCGTACAAAAGCAAAGAATGATGTATAGTAATAAACAGAAAATATTAAATTATTCCTGTTAATAACTTTTATTTTTGCAGGAGGTACTTCACACTATATGCCAACCAAGTGGAAACGTTCTAAGAATTGTCATATTCAAGAAAAATGGAGTACAAGCCATGGTAGAATATCCTTTGATACAGTATTATATTTTTTATTCACAACATGATTATATTTAGCCTAAAAATGGATTTCGATCCAACGGTTCATAAATTTTAATTAAAGACACACGCAGCATACAACATGGGGTGTTTTTACATCTAAATTAATTTCTTGGCTATCGAATTAGAAAATAATAATAAAGTACTCACATATATTTTGTTTTCCTTAACAATCACACATTCGAAAGTGTAGAAGCAGCAGTTAGAGCTAAGGACACTTTGCATGGGGCAGATATTTACTCGGGTTGCTGCACCCTGAAGATAGATTTTGCTAAGGTAAGTCAAAACGTTTTGCTATTTTTTAAATTGTAAAATTCTAGTTATCAATTAAACAATGATGTAGTGGCAGTTACTGGTTGATATAAAATTTACGTAATTACAGAAATTGGCTTACAGCAGGTAGATAATAACTTTGATAGAATTGTATGCATTGTCCACAGCCGTCTCTCGCGGCTGTGCATTGTCCCTATGTTTAGATGGCAGAACTGTTCTGTATCATACTTTTTTACTTTTTCATACTTCTACTGAAGTAAGGAATGTTATGATTTTCGAATTTCAGATTTTAACGGAAATACGCGTTTTGGGGGTCCAAGAAACCCAAAAAAGTGGTTTTTAAAAATGTCTGTCTGTGGGTGGGTGGGTTCGTTCGTTTCCCTATATCTCCGGAACTCCTAGACCGAGTTTTAGAAGAATTGCTGCGTGGAAGTTTTTTAGTTGGAGGTAGGGTCGTTAATCGGGACCAGAACCGGAAACTGAAATCAGACCCGTTTTTTTGGTACAGATTTTTTCTAAACATTTTTTTTTAAATTTTGTGTACATAGCATTGTAGCGCATTTAAGATCAATCAAATGTTTTTTTCCAAATGCTGTATCTTTAAAATGAAGACCGCTACGAATTTTTGAAATAAACTTTAATGCCCGATTACTCAAAAACAAAATATCAAATTAAGGCAAATTGTCATATTATTTGATAGCCCGTAATAAGTATAATCAAGTGACGTAAAAAATATTTTTGGTAATATAATTTTGGACATTTTCAAACAATTATTCCTCAAAAACTGCCCACATCATTTTTTTAAACTGTAGGAGCCGATAGAGCTTGCAATGACCTACAAATTTTGTTTTTCATAACATTTCCAAATTTCACTGACTAGGAATTTTTGAAAATTTTGAAATTGTGTGCTTAATTTTCATGTTTTCCGGCAGTTACGTGATTTTAACTACGCCTATCAAGTAGCTCTAATAAAAAAATACATTTTTTATTTTTTGCATATTGTTGATAACTGTAGAAATAAAGTTGTTATCGCCATTTTCGTGAGCGCTATCGTAGCGCATTTTACGTAGCAGGAGCGCGCGCCGCCCGTACCTACGTAACTAACGCCTTGAGTCTGCAGCGGGCTTGTACCGGCTAGATTAGATGTAAATTTCAATCACTTTTTGACGCGAGAATATTTTAAACGTAAAAAGTATGGGAAAGTACCAGCGACCTGTTTCGCCCATTTTTTTCTTGTAAGTTAGCGGAATACAACTTAGGGATCTTTAATTATTATTTCCTTAATCACATTCTTTGATGTATATTTTGTTAAACGGCATATGTCGTACCTTTTGGCAGATTCTGGTAGAGTCTTAAATTCTCTTTCTCGGAGTGTTTTTAGTTTTGAAATTGATAAATAAATGACGGAGAAATATACAATTGTCTTTCCGCGGCAAGATGAGCATGAAATCGGTATTTTAATTAGTAAGTTTTAACAAGTGCGCGTTGCAAATTATTAACAACACGTTACATTGAATTTGTAATAAGAATTCGAAATTGTTTTTAATCAATATCCATGATATTTATGTAAGCGATAAATACTAAAAAACTTGGATTTCTGGAGAAGTAGTTCGGCAAATGACAAAAATAAATTTTGTTGTAATGTTTATATGTAGTGTAACGCGGTTTACCTCAGCGAATTTTGAATTAAGGCATTCTAAGCACGGTATAAAAAGATCGATTTATTTTAAAATAAATCAATAACATCGTTTTTTTTATTTAGATCGATTTTTTTGATTTTAATTAATTTTTTTTATTTAAACAGTTGATGATTTTGCTAAATAAAATTCATTATTTAGAATTTAAGTGATTTTTTTTTGTATATATTAACTTATAAGAGACATTTCTGTGGATTTAAATAAATTTTCAAATTATTTATTTTAAAGTTCAAAATTTTTACTTATTTTGTTTAAGTTATTGCAAAAACTTTTGAAATTGTAATATTTAATATGATTTATTTACTTGTTATTTAACACTTACGTACACAGTTTTTTAAATTTTTATGCTTTAAGTACCAATAGATGCTTCAATTTTTTATCGAAAGTAAGAAAAAACGCCCCCTTTTTTTAAAATTATAACATAGAAGGTAAACGCCAATACAACAATGTGTGACTACATTGAATGCAATCAATTTGAATATATATTATTGAAAAGGACAATTGTATGCCAGTGCTGCATTGAAAACTTTCAATGATGATGTTTACTGCCGGAATAAAAGGTTTGCATGACTGGCAGTGGACGAGTTGTCTAGCTAGGCAGCTCGCAAACTAAAGATTGGTGGGTCGAATCCACCTAGGGGCGATAAGATTTGCCTAAATTGAAAAATCAGCTATACATAGATGTTTGTAAATTGCCGGGTGCCTTGGTTTTTGGGGGTGGAGTATGTCATACCCGTGTATAGCATTTAGTGTGGTGAACCGTGATACGCGAGGCGGAAATCTTGGCGTTGCCCTAGCAACTCCAGTATTCTGAAAATAAAATTAAGTAAAACCCGAAATTTTAAGTAAGGTAACCACGGTCAGCTACTTATTTAAATCTATAATCCCTTGCATCCCGTCGTCATGTAGAGTCTGTAGAATTGTACATTTTTGAGTTCTGTACTTGTTTTACTGGTCTTAAAAATTTGTTATAATCATTATGTTTTTAAATAAATTACGATTTAAATCGCGCCCTGATTCTAAGTATGCACTATAAACAATTATTTATATATCATGGTGTATAGGCAGGATTGCTTAGTTGTGTGCGTTGTAGTCGAATCTGCACTATATCAGTGTAGTTTATAAGCGGGTAACAACGGTTTTACATTTTTCATCATATTTTACAAAACTATTCTATGTCTAACTACATTTCAGTATAAATAAATGTTGATTTCGTGCAAACTTTCGATTTTAAGATTTTGACGAAAATACATTTTCTACATCTCAAGGAACTCAAAAAATGGTTTCTAAAAAATGTGTGGGAATGAATGGCCGTGCATTTCATCATATCTCTATAACGGATTGCTGTGTTGACTTTGGATTGTGGGGGTGCGTCAAAAATTCATCGGAAAAATAAGCTTGTAGAAATGTGCGAAACACTTCGCTTGTAGTTTCATGTACTGTAGAAATTGTGATCGTGCAGTTTCACTGATATTTTTATTTACAAATTTTAATTGTATTATTTAAAATTTATCAAGTATTGATGCTTGATAACTTATTTACTTGCGATGATCGGTGTCGAACCTACGTTGTGTTTTATTTATTTGCTCGTGTTTGATTTACCCTGTCGCTATCGAGGTTAAAAAGGATAAGATTTTAAGGTGATTTAAACAACAGTAAACCTTTTTAAGAATTTATTTATTCATGTGGTGCAAATATTGGTGTTATGAGTGCTAGAACCATTTATATAGAATTTGCCCGTCAGTTGTATCGAGTAAAGTTGCCAATCTAAATATTTACCCCAGTTTTACCCATACTGATACTTCTATTTGGGACCGTTTATAAATGTCGAGTATTGTGCAGTTTACGTCAGTAAAAATGTGTAACTACACGCGAACAGAGCGTCTTGCCGCAACCAATATGGAAATAGCGCCGTCACTCACTCCAATCGGCTTCCCCGCAATAGCGCCTCAATTGCTACGCCTAATTCCCTCCTGAGAGGAACAATAGCGCCGCTTTTGATACGCCTAATCAGGTACACCGACAAGAATGAGCCACTACGCCTAAGCCTATTTGATTTTGGCAATGTGCTCCTCGTAGACCCAAACCCCGTGCCGCAACCAATATGGAAATAGCGCCGTCACTCACTCCAATCGGCTTCCCTGCAATAGCGCCTCAATTGCTACGCCTAATTCCCTCCTGAGAGGAACAATAGCGCCGCTTTTGATACGCCTAATCAGGTACACCGACAAGAATGAGCCACTACGCCTAAGCCCATTTGATTTTGGCAAAGTGCTCTTCGTAGCCCAAAACCCACGAAGATAATATTTTATTTTAAAGTTGCAAAGTCCCAGACTTGTAGTATTGTAATAGAATGTTAGCAATAATGCTTTCAAACTGACGTTCAGATTTCAGCAAACTGAGTGATCTTTGAGAATTCGAAGATTGATCCCTTCCTTTAGGGAACATACTCTTTTATTAAAATTCATGCCCATCCTCCAAGAGGTTGGACTTGTTTCTTTTTCCAATAAAATTACAGCCCCACTCTTTTTTAATTTTTGATTGGATAGACGTATCAATAAAATTTTATCTCACACTCTCAAGCTTTCTTGAACACTTGTGCTAATTAAAGCTGTCAAGTTTACCCAATTTATGTTAATTACTACAACCCAATATTTACCCTAATCCCTAAAATGCGAGAGCGTGAATTTTTAAATATTAAATTGGCCCCAATAATCCACACAACAGGCGGCAAACTCATTGATACGTGTTAACATGTGTTTTGCAATATTTACATTTATGTACAAAAATGTGTGCAGCTGTTCTAAAACGACCACCTGCCTAAAATTGACTATTAAATCACAGCAATTTAGCTAAGTCAAGTGATCACTGTTAATTAAAGTCTGTATTTGCTGAAAGAAAGATAATATTCCTGTAAATAAATCAAAGTTATTAGACAAGTGCATTACGTTTTCGGGGAGCTCCCACTTTAAAGTATAAAACAATACAATTAAATCAAAATCAGATACAAATTATTTATTCTCGGGCAGCGCGCACCTTTACAAAATTGTTGTTTTTTATTTTTCAAAAGTAGTTTTGTATAACTGTTTTTTTACCCGCGCTAAGTTGAGTCGGACGATGGAAGGACAATCAAAATCTACTTTCTGGCACGTCACCTACAGCAGAAGCGCTGCTGTATTACTGTGTTTAAACACGATAATTATGGTGAGAAAAGCGATTTTTTTAAATTAAAAAAAAAAGCGTTTGTCAGGATTGAAGAAACCGAGACGAAAGAGGAAATACTTCAACCAAAAATTTTGTGGGAGGGGAAAAATTAACCCTCCCCTAAACATTAAGTTGAGAATCTCATTCTACTATCACTCATAAGCAACTAAGCTTAAGCAGCGACGTTTTATCGTCCCCTAATTATTAAATAAAGGGGCATGGATTTTTGATTGTCAAAAAATAATAGAGATGTCATCGGCGAAAAATTAGCCGAGTGAGACACAAACCAAATTGTAGCTCATCTCTATCACTATGAGCTTACAGAATCTAAAAAAAATTGTGTGGTTAGTTTTTAACAATATTTTTTTGAAAATTTTTAAAATTTTGGATATATTTTCATTCGTACCGAAATTACTTTTCCCATTACCTACAATGCAAGTGCATTTATTTGTGTTATGATGACAAGAATCGTGTGGTATTGTAATGTCTGTTTGTGTAGGTTTTCTATAAACTGAGTATTCAAATTTATTAGTTGAATTAATTTTTATGTTTAAATCTAAAAAGTTAATGGACGGACCTATTTTTTCAGTCTCTACTGTAAATTTTATGTTTGGGTGCAAGCTGTAAAAACTAAAAGTTCATTAATTAATTCAAATTAAAATATCATCAACATAACGAAACCAAAATATAACTTTAAACATAAAAATTAGTTCAACTAGGTACCAAATTTGAATACTCAGTTTATAGAAAACCTACACAAACAGACATTACAATACCACACGATTCTTGTCATCATAAAACACATAAATTAGCAGGTCCCTGATACATAGAGCTTTGCCGGTCCCTTTAGATGAAGTTAATTATAATAGAGAACTTTCAGTTATTAAACAAATTGCATATAGTAACTTATTGATACATTAATTAAAGAAAAAGATTATAAATTAGCCATTCAAAAAATTTATCCGAATACTCTAACTTCATCCGATACAATTAAATATGCCTCGGTACCATATTTTGGTGACAAATCGGAAAAAATTGCTAAAATTATAAATAAAACAAATAAATATAAAGTTTTAAAACAACTAGAAACATCTTAAACACTTTGTTTAATGCAAAATCAAAAACAGATGATTTGCTAAAATCAGGAATTACAAATTAAATTGTTCGCATCGTAATTCGGTTTATATAGGCCAAACAATTAGAAATTTTAATATGAGGTATAAAGAACACGTACGTTGTTACAAATACAAACACCCACATAGATCCAATTACGCTAAACACTTGCAATCATTTAATGGCATCAGATAACACTATAAAATGTTTACACTTTTGTGATGATAAACGTAAATTAGATATACTAGAAGCTTTAGAAATTCACAAACATTTAAAAACTGTACCGTTAATGAATAAGCAAATTGATCTTTTAAATTCTCCTCTATTGGACATTTTGGAATAAGAATCAAGTCGTCGCAGACAATTACCGAGATCAAGTCACCAAGGTCTATTGCTATAACAACACTAACTGTTTACTTTATAATATAACCTTTGACAATGGCATGTAAACATGCCGAAATACGTATAAGGTTAATAAACAAATATTGTTGAAGTAATTAAGTATTTTATATACCTATAATCAATAACTACAAATTTGTTTTTGACTAATTTCTCAAATTTTACTCGGACGTCTTCCAGGAATTTTTGAAAATTTTAAAATTTATTAAATATTTGTTTAAAACGCAAACGCCAATTGTTATAAACTTTAAACTGTTCAATAGACTATTTGAAGTAGTTTATTAGGATAAAAAAGTATTTTGAAACATTTTAAACATTAAGAAAAAACCGATACTTTTTAATATCAACAACGAGTTTTCCGGAACTGAGGTGATACGCCCATCAATTAGCTCTAGTTAAAAGATATATTTCTTATGTTTTACATATTTTTAATAACTTTTCAAATAAACTATTTACAGCGATTTTTGGTCCGATGTCTGAAGCGCAATATTTAATAAGCCGTAGGGCTCACTTATTGTCGCGAGAATATTTAAAACGTACCAAGTATGGGAAAGTACCAGCGACGTGTTTTGTTCATTTTTGACATACCTCTGCATTTCACAGCGCATTAAAATTGTACCATCTGTTCGGGAGTACGTCACCCACAGACAGAAATTAAAAAAACACTTTTTGGGGTACTTTTCATGAAATTAATACTTCCTATACCTAGTGCAAGTGGGGCCTGGACATTTCGCCGAATGCCCAAAACGCCGACTCTATGTTTTGGATGTCCAAAACGCCGACCAGGTCCAAAACGCCGACTACTACTAGAGGACCATTTCGCCGAATACGCCCAAAACGCCGACTAACGTACATTGGACATTTCGCCGAACGTGCCCAAAACGCCGACACTTGTTAAACGACGCCACAGAGATCGATATATTAGCGTCGGAGCCGAATAACTGCCGAACCTTGCGTGTCCATTACGCCGATTATTTCGCAAAGGACACTTTGCCGACCCGGACCAAAACGCCGAAACAAGACTATGACCACAACGCCGACCATGTCCAAAACGCCGAACGCTTGTAAGAGCCATTTTGCCGACCGCGGCCAAACCGCCGAAATCAGACTATGACCAAAACGCCGACCGTGTCCAAAATGCCGAACGGCTCGTAAGAGACACTTTGCCGACCGCGACCAAAACGCCGAAATCAGACTATGACCAAAACGCCGACCATGCCCAAAATGCCGAACACTCGTAAGGGACACTTTGCCGACCCTGACCAAAACGCCGACAGAACCATAAATGAACATAGCGGAGATAAGTATGTACTTGTAATAGTTCATTCATAGGTGGCAGTAAACGCCGATAAAGAAGATAGCTTAATAAGGTTTAATGTACTGATTTTATGTAAGTAATTTTCTTCAATAGGTTGCGCAACCGTCGATTGTTACAGTTTTTACAAATTTTGAATCTTGTTTTTACATTTGTGCGTGGCGTCCTGAGTTCAGATATTTTACTTTTAAACATACTTTGTAAATTGCTTATTAATTTTATTCGATTTTCTTGAAAAAGAAAGGTTGGTCGTATTTTTAGCAAGCGTAGCATTTTTGAGCATTTTTCTCACAAATTCAATTATATAATATACTTTCTAAAATAAGGAATGATAAAAAAGTTATGAACAAAGATTCAATAAGATATCGACGTTAAGGGTGAAAAAAAAATAAAATCTCACAAAAAAGAGGTTCCACCAAACAATGACATACTCAAAATTTCAAATTTTTATCTTTCACGGCTCTCAATTTCTTTAAAATGCACTGCCATGAAATATTTGTTATTTAACCCTATTTGCGAAAAGAAATTAGGTACTTAAATTGTAATTTGTAGTGATCTTACTCAGAAAAACCATGACAATTCATTTGAATAAAAACAATCAATTAAAAGTAAAATTATCTATTTTAAATAAATAAAAAAATTGATTGTTCTAAATTAGATCGGTGTTTTTCAAAATAACATTTTGTACGCCGCCGTATATAAAGTCTTTATGCAAGTTTTCTATTTTGTATATTTGTAATTAATTAAAAAGCAGGTATTAAAAGTCAGTAGTTGCTTTTCCTAAAAGAATTCGTCATTCTAATTATGACGACTATTACATTTACAGCATATTTGCCCAAGTCTAGTAATAATATTATTGAAATAAACAACTATATTTTATAATTTTAATTTTTCTTGTGAATTTTTTTCCTTTGTTTTTTTCCCTTGAATTTTTTTCCTTGGATTTTTTATATATGTTTTTCTTGAATTTTTTCTTTAGACCTCTACCTTTTACTAATTTAAAGGTGCCGCAGCTGCGTTCTCTTTAAAGGGTTGCATCTCGCAAAAGGTGAGTTTTGAGACATAGTTTGTATAGACTTTTTTCCTTCTTTTTGATAAATGAGTTCACCCTCCCATTTATGAAAGATATTTCAGAATCACCCTTTAAGTTTCGATTCAAATTTCGGATTATTTATATCGACCCGGATTTTTTTCTATGCAGATGCTATAAATTTGATTTTTGCAATATTCGCATATCGGTATGACCTTTTACAATTTCAATTTTATTGTAATTTATAATAACATCTCTAAACAGTATTGAGAATCGACGACAGCTATATCGTGTTGATTTTATATAATAGGAATAATTCTTATAACTTTAGCCTCTCAAAAAATACTACAAACATATTCATTTATGTGTCATTTGTGCATACTTTAATAGCTAAAATTCTTACCAATAAGATTTCATTAGACCAATCGTTATTACGTTGTACAATTTTACTATTATTTAAATTTAATTAAAGTAAAGATTAATGTTAATACTTAATGTTACCAACAAATAATAAAAGTGGTTCAAAGTTTGTAACTTATTTTTCGAGCAGATATTTGGCCATTTGATTTATTTATATTGGGTAATATGAAAGGAATGCAGGACGTCCATTTTATGGATTATAGCTAAACAATCATTTTTTATATTTTAAGACAACTTTGCAGGTAATAAAGATTTGGATTTTACGGATCTGTGAATTGTTAAGCTGCCTGGTACCCAGCAGCCTAAGTCAAAACATATTTTTAAATTCCAGTAATAATAACTCTGCAAAATTTGCATTTCATTTATTGATGCAAAGGACTGAAACCTAAAAGATTACAGTCGCCGCTCCTAGTTTATGCAAGTTAACAATGGCCCAAAGCTACCGACAGGTTCGTCGAATTAAATAATATTTTCTTCAATAAAACCAAATTTGTAGGTATGTATTGCAGCTACCTATGCTGTACGAAATGTAAATATTGAATTTATCCGAATAGCAGATATCTAACGGATATATTGGTGTTGTTTAAAATTTGAATAATATAAATGTGTATTACTAAAAATTTGGTCTTAATCATTTATTTTACTGGAATTCGTGTATACAATTCACCCTGCGATTTTCATCTGAATTAACTATAAGTACATATTTGAACGTCACATTTTAACAGTTAAATACGCATAATGAATGTTTCGGACGAATGTGATTTTTTAATAAATCCGGATATACGTTTTATCAGATATTGGTTTCGTATATTTTATCCAGATAGTAAAAGCTTAACGAATTATCCAGATAACTGCTAATTTAAAATCGTATTTAGTAAAATATTAATCTAAAAATAAAAATCGTAAAAAAATGTGATGGGCTTCATTGGTTGAGTAAAGTTACTCACAAGATTTTTTTTCGATTTTCAACGATATGGACTCGTTATGTTTTTAATTTGTAAACAAACTTTGGTTTTAATGGAAAATACTTCACCGAATCAAGGAAAATATCGATTATCGGTTTCATAATAATCGAAAAAAATGCTCTTTTTAAAAACATAACGATAACAAGCCGATATCGTTCTATTTGAAAAAATCGCTTTTTAAAAAACTGTTTTCGGTAAATTTAACTTCTCGCAGAGTGAAACGCATAACGTTTCAACTGCAATTTTTCTTTTAGATTAGGATATTACTCCGATTTTTTTCCTCGGCTTTTTTCTTATGTTTTTTTTTCGTCGGTTTCATGTTATGTATGTATTTTTCCTTGGATTTTTTCCGCCGGCTTTTCCTCGGATTTTTTTCCGGCGTTTTTTCCCTAGATTCGAAAATCCTATACCAAATTTTTGCCGGAGCTAGCTGTTCAATCAAAATTGAGATATGAGCAGATTCCAGATTTTTGCAGCTTATATTTACTGTCGTTCATCAGCAGAATTGTCTATATTCAAATTCAAAGTACATGGATTCAATACAAATCAGTAAACAGATGAAACACGTAAATATACATATTTATTTTCCTAAAGCTGTGAAGAAATTGAAAGCTATTAGTAATATACACGGTGTTAATTAAGTACGTAGACAAACTTTGCAGGGTGATTTCCTGATTAATTCTAAGACAAAAATTTATATAAGCAAAGAACCTAATCGGCTTCGTTTTCAAGAAACAGCATGTAAGCTTAAAAAAATTTTTTTTTTAAATCTGGAAAATGCCTACAGGTATTCTATTAAAATTTGGTGTAAGTTAGTATTGCATAAAGTGGCATTTTATGGTCAAAATAAATTTAATTTATTTAACCAGTGGCGCGCATCGGGGCCGCCTCAGCTAAGTCATTGTAGAAAAATCTAGTACGCCACTGTTGTAACAAGTTTTTTAGCTTTATCCATTGAAACGACACCTAAGTTGTTTCTTTTTTTTTTTGGTAGAATGGGCCGTTTTCGAAAAGGAAAAATCTGTAACTCTGTAATTTTGATCATTATAACATAATTTCCATAAAACTAACAAACTGATTAGTGTAAATATTACTTATTTATATAAGAAAGGTTTGAAGAGCTACAAAACTGGAAAATTATGTAATCTATAAATTATTTACACACGCTGCTGCTATATAATAAATCAACTAAAGAGCATCTCAGAGATGTTTCTGTTTTTCTCGAAAGCGGTTCCTTTTAACAAATAACAAAAACAGAAAAGAGACAACTTTTGTGTCATGTTAATGGATAAAAACTTGTCATATATACTAAAAAAACGTAGCGTGCGAGAGTTTTCTAAAATCATGTAACTGAGGTGGCCCTGATGCACGCCACTGAACTCAGGACGCCACGCACAAATGTAAAAACAAGATTCAAAATTTGTAAAAACTGTAACAATCGACGGTTGCGCAACCTATTGAAGAAAATTACTTACATAAAATCAGTACATTAAACCTTATTAAGCTATCTTCTTTATCGGCGTTTACTGCCACCTATGAATGAACTATTACAAGTACACATACTTATCTCCGCTATGTTCATTTACGGTTCTGTCGGCGTTTTGGTCAGGGTCGGCAAAGTGTCCCTTCCAAGTGTTCGGCCTTTTGGGCATGGTCGGCGTTTTGGTCATAGTCTGATTTCGGCGTTTTGGTCGCGGTCGGCAAAGTGTCCCTTACGAGCCGTTCGGCATTTTGGACACGGTCGGCGTTTTGGTCATAGTCTGATTTCGGCGGTTTGGCCGCGGTCGGCAAAATGGCTCTTACAAGCGTTCGGCGTTTTGGACATGGTCGGCGTTTTGGTCATAGTCTTGTTTCGGCGTTTTGGTCAGGGTCGGCAAAGTGTCCTTTGCGAAATAATCGGCGTAATGAACACGCAAGGTTCGGCAGTTATTCGGCTCGGACGCTAATATATCGATCTCTGTGGCGTCGTTTAACAAGTGTCGGCGTTTTGGGCACGTTCGGCGAAATGTCCAATGTACGTTAGTCGGCGTTTTGGGCGTATTCGGCGAAATGGTCCTCTAGTAGCAGTCGGCGTTTTGGACCTGTTCGGCGTTTTGGACGTACAAAATAAGCAGTCGGCGTTTTGGGCATTCGGCGAAATGTCCTAGACCCGTGCAAGTATAGAAAAGTAAAAAAATCCCAAAACCGGAAGCGGAACTGACATGCTTCTTTAGCACAATTCGGAGTTTTGTAATTTTGATAATTGGGTCCGATAGGACTGAGGCAAATCCAACAGTTTTACGAACCGCCTAGCTTAAAAATTACGGCTGTCAGATGTTTTGAAAAAAGAGTTCGTATCGTAATAGCTGTTCACTACATGCGACATAACTGGCAACATAGTTTGTAAGAATATACTTGGCAATATTGTGACGGACCTTTCTTGGGGGTGTGAAATACCAAGAACGCATTCAACCACCACATGTAAGAGTGTTACTAGTCATTCTTCACTGTACAAATTATTAGTGTTTGTTTCAATATTTGTAAATAAATAAATATATTCAAGAAGGCTTATTATTAATTTAATGTGTTCTTGATGGTCCTTCGAGTTTATATAAACTATACATTCAGGTATAGCTTTACCTTAATGTGCATCTAAGTGTGCAACAATAGGTCTAGGGTGGGTGCACTTGCGCAATATTATTGCGTTGAAGAATTTTTGAAAGTATGAAAACTTTTAACATTAAGGAATTTTTCAAAAATATGTTGCTAAAAACTAGCCAGAGTTATTTTAAAATTGTAAGCTGATAAAGCTGAGCATGAGCTACAGTTTGGTTGGTACTCGAATGCACAATTTTTCTTGTGACGTCTTCTATGACTTTTGAAATTTGGAAATTAATGTCCCATTTATTTAATAAACGGCAAACGATAAAACACTTATTTGTGAAAGTTGTACTGCCCATTAATGGCAGTAAAATAAGATTATATGGCTTAATTTTAGATTGAGCAATATGTACGGGGGCTCATTTCCGCCCTCCATTTTTATACGTTGCCTAGACTATATTTTAAAATGTAGCTTGATATTTTAATTATTTCCTTTGGCAATTTTTTTTTGTTTAACTTTAAAGAGTACGGGGTAAATGCTGCAGATAGATATTTAAAAACTAAAAATGTGTGGTAGCATCGAGCTGTTGCACAAGAAAATAGAGCTCGTATTAATATTTTTCTCTAAAACAAATGACATAATGTTATTGCTAAAAATTCTTCAAAATATTATTACTGTTATATGTTAAAAATTGCTAATTTAAATATTGATTTCATGGCCATCTTCCTGTAGAAGAACAATTGAGTTTTTCTCCGCCATTTACTGATCAAATTCAAAGAAAATATTTGGGAAGATAATTTAAAGCTACAATAATCTGTAGTATGTAGGATGCTTTTAAAAAATAACGTCTTTTTTGGTTAAACCGGCAATTCTAAATAAATGACGTACATAACAAAATGTTGTGAAAGAGGGTGCACCTAGTTTCGTTTACACCTGGTTTCTTGATTCTGTTTTTAGTTGTGACGCACTTTATTAAGATTATTATGTATATATTTTGTAACTTGCAAATCGTTTTCGCTATATAATAAAACTACTTTAAAATATATTAGTATTGCCTGCGGTACCTTTTATATGAACCAGGTTCGCCGCCGATCTCGGATTCTTGGCAGTGGGCCCTGCATTTGTTGATAAACATCGTTTTATGTGCATTTCTTGTTTTTTCGCTGTTGACAAGTTCATGAGTGCATTGCTGCATTTATTTGCTTGCAAATTGGAGCATAAATAGGATTAAATGGATACAACGATTGCATTTTTTCAGCATCAATGTGATAGTGCTCACTTCTTCTCGTAGTTCGCTCTTTCTATGCGGAACCGCCTGTTGAAATACACATATTTTTATATGTACACGCCAAGGTTTTTTATGCGACAACCATAATTTAGGTAGACATATTTTATAGCCTATATTATATGTTCCGTCATATTTAGCCAGAGAACGAAATGCTGTTCCAAAGAAGAAAGTGGCAGCAGCGTTGGATGTTTTTTCTGGTGTGCTTGTACTGGCATTTTTTTCATTCTGCCTTGGTTTATTGGTATTCCGCGCGAGTATGTCAACTCCTCTTGCTTGTCACATTTAGAGAAAGAATCGATGCCTATACATGCGTATGTATGACAGCGTCGCCCACACGGTCAATAGCCCGTATCCTTGTCGCAAATAAAATATTATTAGCAAAAGGTCGTTAAACATTTTGTCTAGCAGGCACAAGCGACCTGGTAACTAATCGAATTTATTATTTATTTTTCATAATTTTGATCACGTTTACTGCAACCTGGTTATAACGAACCTCTGCGGATTTTTGAATCATGTTAATTATAACCAAAGTACGTTAGAAATAATTGTTAATGTATGTATCAGGGATTCCTAGGTTATATACGTTATACCTTTGATTGATTGACCTAGTCAATGGTTATACCTAAATGTGCGTTATATCATTATACCTTATAACCAAGTTACACCCTTATTAAACTGTATTCCTTTTGCTTTTTGATACTAAAATAAAACAATTTGCTTACCTACGTAGAATTCGATATGGGCGTTTCATGCACACATCTCTAGCTAATTTGTCTACTGGTTTCCCCTAATTGCCTAATAAGGCAGAACAACTTTCGGACTCAGTTAGCGTCGCCGTTTCTCCGCATTTCCAAATAAGTAAATACGAAAAATAGCCGGCGCGGCAATATCTTACGATCAAAGGCAAACAGTTTCGTTTGTTCGCCCAGTATTTAAAGTTAATTTGTAACACAAAATTGCAGGTTGTAAATTCGATTATTGTTTTCGGGAGTCTGTTGCTGTTCTGCTACTAATTAATGTATGAGAGAACGAACGTTCTTGGGGGCTATTTATACTTGGATGTATTGACTAATTTCGGCTATTGTAAGGCACGGTACATTGATTACTTACATATCGAGTGTAAAACTGTAAACGAAACTATGTAGGCCTGTTTTTCTACAATTTTTACTTTCCCATAATTCTACTGAAGTAAGAAAAATCATAATTTCATGCAAATGTTCGAATTTCTGATTTTAACGGAAATGCGCGTTTTGGGGACCAAGGAACCCAAAAAGTGTTTTTAAAACATGTCTGCCTGTGGGTGGGCGGTTGAGTGGGTGGGTGCGTTCGTTCCCCTATATCTTCGGAACCCCTTGGTCGATTTTCATAAGATTTGGTATGTGTTAGTTTTTTAAGGTCTGTCTGTGCGTGCGTGTGGGGGTGAGTGGGTGCGTTCGTTCCCCTCTATCTCCGGAAACCCTCGCCTGATTTTTATGATTTGGTGTTTGGAAGAGTTTTAGTTGCAGGTAGTTTTTGTAATTTGATCCGGATACGGAAACTAGACCTGTTTTTTGGTATAGATTGTAGAATTCTAATAATAGAAAAAGTCGTCTTTTACCGGTGGTGGTTACCCACCCCTACTTACTTTCAGCACGCTCAAGCAGCTAAATAAGTTCAGTAACCAGTAGTTAGTTACAAATGTTCGAAATATTGTGTGTAAATAAATAAATAATTAGAAGTTAGTGCACTTGTTTCATTTAAAGTATCCCAAGGCACTCACCATAGATTTAAAAAAAATAGTTTTCAATAAGTATAATCAAGAGATGTAAAATATTTTTGCAAATCCGAAAATTGTAAATATCCTAGCGGCCAGAAAACAGAATATACAGGCTGAGTCAAGCTACACGCCTTTTTTTTTTGGTTAGTTTATATTATTAGGAATTTATTAAAAAATTTTGGCATGTATATGTTTCGAAGGGTGCTCTACAATTTGGCGCAGTCAGTTTTTTGATTGGACGTCAAATGTCAAAACAGCGATTTTCAACTGTTTATTTTTAAATGGAACGGTACGACTTTTTTTGGCTTAAACGATGCTGTATGATGTTTACAATATGATCCTTACTGAATTTGTCACAATTTTTACGATTCGGCCGTAAAATAAGCATTCATTATGTTAGTCTAGTAGGCCGGTACGTACGCACGCGTCATCATGTTTTTGCGTAAAATAAGTAAACTTTTGATGAAACAATTGCTTGTAAGTATAAACATTTCCACTTCTTCGAGTTTTTAGTTGGATAAAAACTAATTAGTTGTTTATTTAAATTTTGTTTAGTTTATAATCTTATAGTTTTCATTCGATGTTATCCTAATATTGAAGTAACTATTATTTAATGTAATCTAAATACCTGAGTTTCTGTTTTCTGACAACCATTAAATCGTTTTGTGCAAATACATCAAAGTACGTTTCGTAGGTCTCGGCCTACTAGACTAACATAATGAATGCATATTTTACGGCTGAATCGTAAAAATCGGGAAAAAATTTAGTAAGGATCATATTGTAAACATTATACAGTATCGTCTAAGCCAAAAAAAGTCGTACCGTTCCATTTAAAAATAAACAGTTGAAAATCGCTATTTTGACATTTGACGTCCAATCAAGAAACTGACTGCGCCAGGTTGTAGAGCACCCTTCGAAACATATGCACACCAAAAATTTTTAGTATATTCCTAATAATAAACCCACTAAAAAAAGGCTTATAGCTTGACTCAGCCTGTATGTGTGTTGGAGGGGCTTCACATGATTTACAGATTGGAGAAGAAGTTATAAAGGCATGCACAGAATATAAGTATTTAGGCCCAATAATAGCAAGTACGGGAAAAATAGAGGACGATGTCGAAGATAAAATAACGAAAGGAAAAAGAGCAACCAAAGCACTCCATGGAACAATCTGGAACCGAAATCTTACTAAACAGACAAAGAAAAGAATTTTTAACACAATGGTAGAAAGTATAACTCACGGGGGAGAACTATGGCCCATGACGAACAAAATAAGGGACAAAATAAGAACGGTGGAATTAGATTTTATGGGACGAAGCTTACAATATACACGCAGGGATAGAATAAGAACCGAACAGATCTGGAGAGAGATGGAAGTGGAGACATCAATTACACGAAGACTGGAAAACAAAACACTAAGATGGTACGCCCACGTTCAGAGGATGGATGAAGAAAGGTGGCCCAAAGCAATTTTGAACTGATCACCTAGAGGAAGAAGAAGAAGGGGTCGACCAGCGGTAAAGTGGAAAACATCGGTCCAAAACATAATGACAGAAAAAGGATTAAGAGAATAAGATGGGGAGGATAGACACTATTGGAGGTTGAGGACGGCAAACCTGTAATGGGAAATAAGCCAAGAGAAGAGAAGAAAAAAAAACTGCTGTTCTTATAGGTATAACAAACGTTTTGTTATAATATTACGCGAACGAACGGCATGCCCCATGCCCGAAGCATCTGACCTTATGCAGTACTTAACTCTTAAACTGCATCTTATATAATATAAAATATTTTATATTTTTTTGCAATCAAGAAAGGCATTTTGACGTCATCTTTATTTTTTAAACAGCATCCTACAGAGTTTATGGCAAATTTTGGCAGAGCCTATAAACTGCTTTACATTTACGCAAGTCAAGTAAGTAATTTTATATAGCAGTATAGGAATATAATAAGTGAGTTTTTTTAATTTACATAGAACAATGTGCAAGTGGTAAGCATAGTAAGCAGCAATACCCAATGAATGAAAAATATGTTTTTTAACTAGAGCTAATTGTAAGGCGTACTTAAAATTACGTCACTTCCGGAAAACGCGTTGTTGACATTAAAAACAATAAAAAGCAACAATTGGAGTTTGTGTTTTTGGAATAACAATTTTAAAATTTTAAAAATTCGTAGAGAGCGTCAGGGTAAAATTTGAGAGATAAGTAATAAATAAATTTGTAGTTTACAGCAAGCTACATCGACTGACAAAGTTAAAAGAAATGGTGGGACGGTTTTTGAGGAATAACTTGTAGAAAATTTTGTGAAGCTACCTGCATTTTTTTAAATAATTTTCGTATTTTCAAAAGTATTTTTACATCACATATGATTATACTTATTAAGGGCTATTAATTAATAATAGGATAATTTGTATCGATTGGAGTTCACTTTTTTGGGTTCCTTGAGCCCCTAAACGTGTATTGCCGTTAAAATCTAGATTTCGAAAATTTTCATGAAATCAATACCGAAGGTAAAGAAAATGAAGTTGGCTTTACTGCAGGTTAAACTGGAATTACTAAATAGGTGACTTTACACCTTTTTTAAAGTTATTAAACACCTTTAAGATTAATTTCATTATCTTACAATTATGTCAACGTGCGCGTAGTTTCGATTACGCCCGCTCTACAAATATTGAAGATGGGACAGCACAAAATTAGCACGAAGCTGTCTTTATTTCAATGTATAAAAAAATTAAAAGTTCCCATTTTGTGAATATTGAAAACGAATTATGGTAGCTTGTAGAATTTATATTTTTGATCTCGTCTGTAATCTTTACGCCCACCGAGAACATTTAGTTATAAAAAAATTTAAACATGTAGTTTTGTCGTAAAACTGAAATTGGCATGCGTTGGCGAAAGTTGATGTTCAAAAACAGGTTGAAGAATTTTAGTTTCATGTTTCAGGATGGCTTTATAATCCGACCAAATCGCGACAGGCACCATGTTTTTTGTATTAGATAATCGACTTCCAAATTTAAATAATCAAATCTAGTTTACGCGGTTTCACATGAAAATTATAAATATTGTTGCAGACAGTCAATTCTTAATTTTTTGTTGAAAGATTTTAATGTCGATACACTTGCTCGGTTCTCTTCCCATCGAGTCAATTTTCTTTTAATGTGTGTACCTACCTTAGCAGTCGCTTCGATCTGAAGGTGTCATGGTGAAGGCCAGTTAGATTCACAACAAATCGTTGACCTCCTGGACGACGTTGAACGCGGGAGTGCGATGTACTTTGTCATGTTACGATTGTAAACCTTAATTTAACCCTACGCTAGTAAAAAAACAGCCGGTTAACTTTAACTCCAGTTTTGTTTGCATTTCATCCGTTTGAATGAAACATCGCGGAGATTTTGCCAATTCGGCTTTGCGTTTTTCCGGTATATAATTTAGAAATTAAAGAGTTAAATGTTTCGTGATGCTAGAATAGGTTAATAATACGTATTTGGACGCGGATTTAAGCGATGTTTGTAATTAAATTTTGCTTTTACTGTGTATGAGCTCAAGATAAATTGACGAGATTGTTCGGGTTATGGTTTTGACCCTAAATAATTGCGCCGTAAGCAGAGATTGATACATAACTTTTTTTGTGAATGACCGCGGATTGCCTCTATGTAAAATTAAACTGAATTGTAATACTTTTTTCTAGGTTTTTTTTTGATTTTTATTCCAAAGACTAAACCATTCTAGTAAAATTTTTATAGATTTGGTAGTTTATGGGGTAGAAAAGGACGTTTTGCAGAATACGCATACTTTGGGGTGGTGCCTACTGCCTAGCTTGATGTTGTTTTAAATGGAGTAATTTAATCCAAGCTGGCCGGCCGACCAATTGCCAGTCTAATTAAGCCGTACTAAATACCTTTTCTTCACCCACCCTTAACTATGAAAGTCGTTTCCGTTCTATCTTTAAATTCTTTCAACATCTACGAGGTTTGATGAAAAAGTATCCATAACCTCAACAAAAGAAAAAAAAGGCTGAAGTGTCGGCTTCGAGTGGACTTTCCCATACTAAAACTTATCGTATTTGCAAAAGTGTAAATTTTATAATTATAACCTTGCATTCCATGGATCCAAATTCATAGAAAGCGCCACAGTGAAATTATAGCTTTCAGAAAAAAAACAAATTGTAGCGAATACTTGCCGTTGCCGTATTTACAAAAGTGTAACTTTTAATAATTATATCGTTGTACAGTTCAGCGAGTATTAGATTTCTAAGAAAACAAACAGAGGGAATTTGAATTTTCGATAGCCTGTTCAATTGGTTTCCGTACCGTAACTCTACTCATAGAAGCAGCGACTACCTGCACCACCAAAGGAAGGTAAGCGCCCGCCGCCGGCCGCCACGCCTGTCAGCGGATTACAAATTCCGCTTCGGATGTCGGACAAAAATGGCTATATTAGCTTTATTTGGGAAGTTATCAAAAATATGCAAAGAATGAAAATTATATTTTTTAACTAGAGCTAATTGACAGGCATAGTTAATATCGCGTAAATGCCAGAAAACGCTTTGTTGATATTAAAAAGTATCGTTT
Source organism: Ctenicera cuprea (assembly GCA_958336395.1). Lineage (NCBI taxonomy): Eukaryota > Metazoa > Arthropoda > Insecta > Coleoptera > Elateridae > Ctenicera > Ctenicera cuprea. The sequence goes on along the minus strand of OY284495.1, from coordinate 29,615,283 downwards.
TTTTTTCTTAATTTTTAAAATAGTTGAAAATTTTAGCAAATCCTAATAAAGTACTTTAAATAGTCTCTCGAACTGATAAAAGTTTATAACGATCGGCGTTTGTGTTTAAGAATAAATAATTAATCAATTTCAAATTTTTCAAAAATTCTTGGAAGGTGTCAGAGTACAATTTGGGAGATAAGTAAAAAGCAAGTTTGTAGATCAATGCAAGGTCTATCGGCTCAGAAAGTTAAGAAAAAAAAATGTGTGACAGTTTTTGAGAATTTTATTTGAAAATTCAAAAATTTTTGAAGCGGAGCCTTTGCGATATTTTTTTGGATTTTCGGAATTAATTTTATTTCATCGCATACTACCTAGGAAGGGCTCTGAAACAAGTGGTAGCTGATCACGATTAGACAGCTACTTTTTGAGTAAATGGTCGTTAAAGTCGAGATTTTTTAAAACAGTTGTAGCGGCCGCCATTTTGAAGCTAGAGAGTTCGTTAAAAAAATTTCCGATCTGTCTTAAGTTCTTCTCTCAGACTCCGTGCTCAAATTTTCAAAATTTATTTTGGAATGAAACGCCACAAAGAAACATGTCTAACTTCCGTTTCTGGTTTTGGATTTTTTTTTAAGTTTTACTAGAACTACTTTCTTTGATATACCTCTTGATTTGAAATTTAATCAAAATCGGTTCAGTTTCGCCTGTAGAGGCGTCACCCACACACCCACCCACCCACAGACAGACATTTTTTAGAAACCATTTTTTTTGTTTTCCTGAAGCATCAAAACGTGTATTTCCGTTAAAATCTAGAATTCGAAAATTTTCATGAAATCAATACTTCCCTATACCGAAGGAAAGTAAAAAGAATAAAAGAAAGTCAATAGAAAAAACCGGTTATACGTACGAATCTGATATTGCTAGGTCAAGTTATCGGACATTCCAATACAACTGTCTATTGAGCATCCAGTATGGCTGACGCAACATTTAAATAATGCTGGTATCAACTATCTTTGGGAAATCTAAATTGTCAATATCAATTTTCACTTCTATTTGAATAGTTTTTTCTACAACATTCTGTTCTTCACTTTCGAAACGCGTTTAATAAATTTTTTTTCAATATCAAATGTAACAAACACTGGGGATCGAAAATGATGGAAAAATTGCTGATTGTAACGACTTGACCTAGCAGTTTAAGCATCTACATACATCGACAGGCCCTCTGCTGTCTGTAGCTCAAAACAGAGTCCCGTCCATAGCAATTCCGTTGGTAGCTCTTGTTTTTGTAACACATTAACACGTTACAATTTGGAAATGGAGCAACACGCAAACATTCAATTCAAAACCCTGGAATGTCGATTCAGGCAGCAAATGATTAAAACGGCTTTTGGAAATGATACAAAAGAGATCATTTTTTGGATCGCGATAACGCTACTGCTCACACGACATTGCCCGTTCAGCAATTTTTGGCCTTCAAAGGTTTTGCTAACATATCGATCCGTCACCGTATATGATTTCCACCTCTTCCCGAAGATGAATATGCCGTTGAAGATGAGTAGACAATTAAAAACAATTTCACGACCCTACTTAAAAAAATGCAAATGACGACTTCCAACACAGTTTCCAGCAGTAGCAGAATGCTGGAAAAGTGTGTTTGTGCCGAGGGAGACTTCTTTGAAGGAGACTAACGTAGCTTTTTGTAAAATTTTTTTTTTTTCAACAAATTTACTTCAGAATTATGGATACCTGTTGGTTAACTATGACCATGTAGTTGAAACTTTGTTTAATTTTCAGTTACAAGCAATATAATTAGTGATCCCGATTTGCCCGAATGTTGGATTGATTATTTACGAGTGCTAGCTAAGATAATGATTATACAAGCGCGACAGGAATTATTATAAATTAACAAGCACGAGTTTGTTATCAACCAAAGTTTATCACATGAACGGCGAATCGTATCGAAAATAATTTTCATTTTGTGCGTGTTGTGCCCCAGCTGCGACCCTAACTTGTCGCCTATGTCACTAGTGGTGTTTATATTTATTAAACACCACTAATTGGTTCTTCACTATAAAATTGAGTTTTGATTGGTTTTTAGCGCTGAAATAGAGCACTCTGAAAGGATAAGTAATGAAAACCCCAAAAGGGAATGTGAAGGTAGACATATCGACATATGTTCCGATAGTTAGGAGTATATTTTTAATATAATTCATACTAGAGCTATCAAACAATCATCAATGCAAAAGTGTGCGGAAATTGTATGGGTTCCCCGGCTCCCGGCAAAAGTGAATTCGAAGGAAATGAGAAAGTAGCAGCAGATGATGGTAAGGTGACCCCCATTGAATATGAGCCGCCCTTCGGCATTTTTCAGAACAAGTCGGGTACCACTTCAATAAACATCTTCACACCATGCTTACGCCTATTCGCACCTCTGTAGTCTCCAGCCTAGAATCTTTTAAAACCATTTCTGTGTAATTTGAGACGTATGGTCCGTGTCCTTATCTTCGTTGCTATGTTCTCTACTTTCGATGTTTCACTGAACCACTCGTTTCTTTTCCGATCTGTATGTATTCTTCCAATCATCTATGTGGCCTTCATTTTGTAGCTCTAAAGATTACTAACCTTTCTTCCAAACTGAAAACCTTTCCTCTATGTACTTGAATTATTTAAATTTGTTTCTTGTGTCAGTTTTCAGTTCTTGAGTGGTGTTAGGTGTTGTAACAAACTTGTTATAGTTAAGGTCACCCCACAGCCATAATCCACAGGATTCAAATCAGAAGATCCTGCTGGGCATGACTTGGCATGCTGAAACACGAATTCCAAAAATATTTGTTAGAACTTCTTTCATTGGTCGGTAAATATTCGGAGAGGTTTTCCTTTTCGTTTGTTTTATCTTCGTAAATATTATGTGGCGTTACTGGAAGTTATTGCATTTATCTGTAAGATATTGAAGAATCAGTTGTATGTTTATCTTTCCCGAACAAATGATTATTATAGGAATACCTACATAGTTCGGATAGAGAACGGTAGCTCGATTTATTTGCGTTGGCAGACCACATCGTCGAATACCAACTAATACGTTTTCCTATTAAATTTCCTCTGTACCGAATGAGAACTCGATATCACATCCATCCAATTTTAATATTTCATTACGTATTATCTTATTTTTTTGTAAGCCGTACATTCTTTTAAAAAAGTTTTCCGGGAACGGTAGTTCATTCTGGGAGATTAAGTATAGGATTGAGAGAGTATTATACGTTGCACAGGGCGGTGATAAATTCAGAGACTAGACTGTGTTTCGTCGTTCGATAAAGAAGATCCTATTCGTCTTTCTGGTCCTATTAATCCGCGGTAATGCTCCTTCTCTTACCTCTATGAAATACGAGGTCGTGTCGACGTATAACCTCACCTTACCGCGTGCTCGAACGATTTTCCAAGCAACTAAGTCGGTGTGCAAATATTTTACCTAAATACGCATTCAATTTTAGGTTGAGAAGCTTTACCAAATTTACGATTCTGGTTAAAATTGCGCCATTCCGTTTCGGTTTTATCGTTTAAGGGGCTACCTTGTAGAATTTTTGTTTGTTAATAGGCAAGCAGCCAATAATCTCATTAAGCAAGCTGGAAATGTCTTTGATTACAATAAGCCAGAACACGTCCGAAGGCAAATGATCTCTGTCATCTTTTATTTTTGGAATGCGCTATTTTAAACTCGTTTTATTGAATGATTTCGCCGCTCGTTTATTGCATTGGAAGTTGTAGCCCCACATTTGAAGTGCGCACACTTTTTGAGAAACTGCAGAACATCCCACCGTGATGGCCAAAAATAAGTTTTGAATTCTTCCTTCTATCGGTAGTAATGACCTTCGAAACAGGGACGGACTGGAACTGGAGTGATATGAAGGAATCAGGCCAGCTTGTAGTTCCTAAAATTATGTTTTAATATTCGATTTTGCAATTTTGAGGGAAAACATGTTGCGGGGCTCTTTATTTCATAGCTACAATATCAATGCAAAATCGTCGTTTATATTGCCGTACCACTCATTACTTTGTTCAAGTTTAAAAACTATTTTTATTTGGTTTTTGAAATAGTATCCATAAAATTTTGTTCGCTAAATTTTCCATCTTCGTTGCAAACGTGCAAATTGCGTGTAAAAGAAATAGAAGCATGCTTGGTGAAATACAACGTATCCTGCGCGCTGCACATAATTTCCGCTAACTGATCCAAATAAAAACTAAGGAACAGGCGCTCCTGCTGCACTTTGTTGTCCCAACTTTCTTTGTCTCTGACTATTGTATTACTTACCAATGTGCATGCAGAGGTATTAAGAATGCAGATTGGTTGATTGATTTCGAATAAGACTCGCCATCACGAATGCAAAACAGTGTTGAAAGGCAGCGGTCTATATATTTGGCACCCAATTTTCAATGCTACACGATGGTGTTAAAATGTAAAAACTGGATGTAAAAGTAATTTTTTTTGTTAAAACTTTGAATTTGAATTTTTTCTTATTCGCATAAATATGGATACACTGTAATTTGAATTTTTTCTTATTCGCATAAATATGGATACACTGTCTACCCTGCCTAATAGAGAGGACCGCCTTTGCCTATTATACAGGGTGATTTTGGGAACCGGGCCACTATTGCCAACTTTTTTATTTTAAAAGATACAAAGTTGGTTAATATAGGAAGAAAGTGTACCTTTTTCTTCTGGTTACAATGGTAAAAACGAAAAAGCAATTGCGCATTGCGTTTTAGATTATTTGTTAAAATGACTTTTTTTAACCGAAAGTATTTTTATATTTTTGAATTGCAAATTTTATTGTCTTTATGATTAAATTAACAAATAGCGCCATATTTTAACTTTTAATGGTTTAATATCATAATTGTAACAGCCTTGAAACAAAAGCTACTTGTTTTATGGTATTATAGGTCAAAATATCATTAAATTAATATGTATAAGAGTAATTATTATAGTAACTGTTCAAATTGGGCACTATCATTATCTAGGCAGCAGTAAATTCTTGAACTACAGTATTCGACGCCCGACGTAGCATTCCGTGGGCAATTTTTACAATGCATTTGTAATGTAAGCTACTAAATCTCTACACTGTTGTAGCTATCTCAATAAATATTATCCTGTTGATATCCCCAAAGAAAACAATCTAGCGATTCATGTCAGGTGACCGTGGGGGCCAATATACATCTTAAACTTTAAATAAAATTAGCATAACTGCTAAATGTCAAAACAGAAACAATAAAACAAGCGAACTCTACCTTTTGTTTCACGGCTGTTGCGATGATGTTATTAAAGTATTAAAAGTTAAAATATGGCTGTCTAGATAATGATAGTGCCCAATAAGAGCAGTTAATATAATAATTACTCTTATACATATTAATTTAATGGTATTTTGACCTATACCATAAAACAAGTAGCTTTTGTTTCACGGCCGTTACGATTATGTTATTAAACCATTAAAAGTTAAAATATGGCTTTATTTGTTAATTTAATTATAGTTTGACCTTATACTTTTTTAAAGAGAATAAAATTTTTATTTCAAAAATGTAAAAAAATACAGAGCGTTCCGTTTAAAAAAAAGTTATTTTAACAAATAACTCGAAAACGCGAAGCGCAATTGTTTTTTCGTTTTCACCATCGTAGCCACTCACATTGTAACAGCCAATGGCAGCCGTTTATTTGCAGGCTCTTGATCAATTAGACCCTGACTGGCCGCGATATTCCCTGTTTTAGGAAGCTCCGGTGTTATCGGTGGTACAACCATAGTATAACGCCAAGAAATTTTTTTTTATGTTTGCATTTAATAATTAAATAACTCGTTTGTACGATACTACATAACAACTAATTATACTAAATAATCCTTTAATTTTCTTGTACGTGGAATATTTAAAAAAATACCACTTGTGAATTAAAAATTACCTATAATTCTGTCTTTCATTGACGAACTCAATTGTGTTGGTGCACGGTAATATCACTCGTCCTTCGGACTCGTGATATTGCCTAGCAACAACACAATTTCGTTGTCAATGAAACGACAGAATTAGCGATAATTTTTAATTCACATGTGGTATTGCTGTTGATAATTATCTACATGAACATTTGAAAATATAAAAATTGTGAACATGAAAATTTTAAAATCTTCAAAAGCGTATTGCTCAAAAAATGATCAACGAATTGGTTATAATCTAGGCCGATAGAGCTAGGAAAAACCTTTAATTTGCTTGGTATTGCAATTCGCTAATTTTACTGTGACGTTTTCTATGATTTTTTGCAATTTGTGATTAATGCCTTTTTATTTAATAAACGGAGAACAACGAAACACCTATCTATATTTATTGGTAAAACTTAAAATAAAAATTCATTTTTTGTGGTGAATTCGTTGGAGCAAAAGTTTTCGGGTCCTAGACTTTTTTTCTCGTGGCACTGTAAACGAGAGTTGAAACATTAGAAGCTGAGACGCACCCGACTATGTTCTGATCCGGTTTTCTGTTGGAGTTAGAACTTTATATATGTTGTTGAAAATATGAAAGTGCAGGAAAGTCTGAGCGAGGTGCTTTATAGAAAAACTCAATCTTTTATCTATCAGTCGGTCTGCGTTTCTCATTTTTATGGTTAGTTAAAATTTGTTTAACGTTTTGGTTGTTTTCTCCCTGGGATCCTAAATTGAAAAAAAAATATTTGTAATAAAATTGGAATGACGTTGGGGTAGGTGTAGAGTTGCTGCGAATTTTAGAGTGTTAAGGAATTTGTTTATATTTAAGTGATGTCTTTTATGCCATACGCCACAACCGCGATATTATTATTCCGATACCCAAAGATCCGTTTGAAAGTTGATGAAATTTTAAATCGAACAAAGCAACATACATATATGGGAGCACATCTGGAACCCTTAAACGAAACATCGAAATTCGAACAGCTAAAGATATTTTCTTTGATTGCATTTTCGCCGCGTCTCTGAATTTCGTTAAAATAGCCGACACTGGAACGTCACGAATGTTACTGCTACCGTCATAATGAATGTTGAAACAACGATCGATTTTGGCGATTAGAGGTTGATTTTCCAGGCTTTGCCCCGGTGAGAAATAAAACGTATCCGAATACGTTTTCTTCGATTTCATGTTGCATCTGTATTTAAAAAGTTTAATATTCGAAATTTGCTGGTTAATACCAATCGTAACCGCATTTTGTTAAAATAGTTGAAACTGGAATGTCAGGAATGTTACCGCTACCGTCATAATGAATGTTGAAACAACGATCGATTTTGGCGATTAGAGGTTAATTTACCGAACTTTTGTCCCGCTACTCGGATGCAGTTTCTTCGATTTCATGTTGCACTTGCATTTAAGAAGTTTGTCGTTTGAAATTTGCCAGTTAATACCAACCGTAACCAGAGATGCTTTCTACTTTCCCATACTTTCGAGATTTTGACGGAAATCATGTTTTTCGACGCAAGGAACCCAAGAGAACTTTTTTTTTGTTTGAAAATTCCGTTCTGTATCTAATGTCATTTGAAATTTGGGAGTAAATCAAAAATAAAACAAAAATTAATTTATAAATAAAATCTGAAACCGGAAGGGGAAGCCAACACATGTTTTTTAGTACAGTTTTTCAGTAACTGGTTTTTGAAAATTTGAAACGGGGATCTGATAGAAGATGACAAACGATTGAATTTTATAGGATTAAAACTCAGCTACAATGCCAAATGCACTTATTAACTTGTGACGCTTTCTTTGAGTTTTTGAAATTGGAACACTTTTATTAAATAAATATGGGATGATAAAAGTCTTGTTTAAGCTAAACTGCTCATCCGTGATAGTAGAAGCTTTTAAATATCATCTTCACACGCAGTATTATTTACAGTGGATGGCGTTTTTTAATTTCAATTAATTTGATCCTCATGATTAACAAACAAAATTATTTTCTTAAAAAGGAACCTAATAATTGAAAAATGAAATTAATTTCCCGGTATTAAACTTCCATCAGTTTCCACGGGAATTTTTTCAAGCAGATTTCAGTACCAGATTGATAATGTAATATAGTGAATTTAATATAAATGTAAATTGCGTATTGGATACGGTTTGTTGTATCACAAGCACGACAAATTGTGATCGATACTTAGATGGGAGCATTTGATATTGTAGATTTGAGAGATAACATTCAAAGTCAACACAGTAATGTTTTACGCTCTACGAATTAATTTATGATATAACATAACCCCTTTTTTGTATTTATTTAGCAAATACACGGTCTAATTGTGCTTGCTTTAAGAAACTGTGGCACCAGAAGCTGTCGAAGCGTTGTTTCGCTCTGCTTTCAGAATATTGTGACGGAAATAAACGGGAGTCGTTCCACATTTATTAAAATAGTTTTTAATCTAAATGTATCTCGACCTCATTCCCTTAAAGAATTGCATGGCATCTCTTGTATTTTGATCCCAGAAGAAGCTCACCATTTTCAATAGCTATAAAACGGCTGCCTACCTATATCTTCCTATCATGGATGCATTACTTTTTCTCGATATCCCACAAACTTCGTTTTGAAGCACCTATAAATTTTGTGGAATATATAAACTTTGCAAAGTCTCATATTTTCTCTTTCTACAGGAATATATTTACTTATTGGTCTTGATTCTTTCGAACGACCTGACCACTATTAAGTTAATGAAACTTGAAAGCTAGGAATAGTACAATTTAAGATATTTATTTTCTGAGCGAAAAATGTTTATCACTTAATTCTGAACAATTTATGACATGTCGTATTTTTGTTACTAAGATTGCATTGTTTTCTTGTACGTAATAAATTAAATCTTGTTACATTTTATGTTAAATTGTAAATACGTAATTTTGGTTTCAAGGTTGAAAAAAGTCATTCTGAACAAAGATTATACCGGATGTTGGAATTGTTTCGATGTGTAGCGAACACAGTTTCAAGGTGGACTCTTTCATGAACAATCTAAACCAATATTGACGCAGCGCCGCAAAGAAATATAACTGTCATTATTGGCAAACAGAAAATTCTCATTGGGCTTAACAAACTTATTTCGTACCCATTTAGCAAATAACGTTTTGGGTGAAATTTTGCATTCCAGCTACGACACAATCAACCAATCTATTATTTTTAACACGTTTGCATGCACATTGATAAAATAAAGCAATGATCAGATTTTAGAACGCAATAAATAGGCACGGCCTCTGTAGTTTTTACTCAACGGTCGCCGGCGTGCAGCTGTTGTGTGTTTTTTTAGAATTCATACAAGCAGGAGAATTTTTAAGACCTACTTACTGATTGAAGTTCTGAAAATTCCCCTAATAAAAGAAAGTTGGGCTCAAGCTGCCATTTTGGAAAATGGCGGCCAAAACGTATGTTTTAGGCATTTTATAGAAAATCGTGCATCTTTTGAAAAAATGACTAAAAAAAATTGTTCAGCACAAAATTATCTACATTTTGGTTCATGCCATTTTTCGATTGGACCAATTTGAAGCCACAAAATGGCGTGGAACCTATTTCAAATCTGAATAACACCAGGTACGCAAACGTTGCGAGCGCTTCTACGTATATAGCTATAGCTTACTATGTTTATTTCCCATGTCTTGTCATTACTGTTTTGTATGGATTTAAGGTAAAATCATTATTCATTTTTAAATAGACTGCAGGAGGGTGGGCACTGGTAAAGAGTTGCGAAGCAATGTAGACAATCTATAAAATTATGTGAAATTTGCAGTGCAATAATACAGCTCCAAGACTTCGAAAGACGTTCACGAAAGAATGTTGTTTTTCTGTTCCTTATTCAGACAGTTTTTGGTGTGGAGTATGAACTGACATGGTCAGGACATAGGGCAGTCACTGAACCAGCCAATTAAGTTCATTGGTGGGCTTACTCATGGTAGAGGCATCACTGACTATTATGATGGGTTTCTTCTCTTCCATTGTGCACAGAGGTTTCAAATGTGATTGAAAAACTGACAAAACATTACTTTCACTTCCTCTGAGCAGCATAAAGAAGAGCGCACCAGTCGGCAGATTCGTGACTTCCAGGAAATGGATATTTTTGTCAGAGCACAACTCATTCTATCAAGAATTAGGAGAGCTAATAAACAAGTTTTCAACCGGTATTTCGCCTCAAAAGAAAATTAGCTATTGTAGGAAAGAAGGTTTTCCTTCGCCTGTGTGGACATCAGAAGAGTGAATACCTTAACGAGTTCGATACTGCAGATATAATAATATTGTGTCTAAACAGCCAGTAAGCGGAATGTTTTATCTTACTGCACTCATGTTGGATTCAACATCATTGGGGTGGGTTGACAAGAATGATGTGCTGCTTCTAGTGCTCCCTTTGAAACAACCAGCACCACCCGAGCTGTGGCAACTAGTATCCTGTGCATGTAAAACATCATGTATTTACCAATGTGTGCTATGTGCCAAAGATTGTCTTGTGAAAACTGTACTCTGGCGATGATAATGATGACAACATTGAGAAGGCTATTTAGGAAAACATATGCCCAAGAACTAATCGTGGAAGAACAGGCAATGATGTAACATAGCATGTTGCCAATGAATTTTTACCTTTTTATTAATTTATAATTTGTTTACAATTAGGTACAGTAAATAAAATAAAAGCTAATGCTCATTACTAAATTTTTTTGCTCTATAACTTTCTTTCTCTTCATATTTGGATAAGGCCACCCGCTGTATACGTAGGAGCGCCCGAAACGTTTGTGTGCCTGGTGTTATTCGGATTTGCTATAGGTTCGACGCCATTTTGTGACTTCAGGGTTGGTCCCATCTGAAAATGGTAATATTTAAATGTTGTAGATACTTTCGTGCTGAACAACTTTATTTGAAGCTTTTTTTTTCTAAAATCCACAGTTTTCAATAAAATGCTCAAAACACAAATTTTGGCGGTTATTTTCCCGGTATACAGATCGGTACGCGACAGATAGACGATGCCGTTTGAGCTCCGGACGTTTGGGTGCCGTCGTTTGGGCACCAGCAACTGCTAAATTAATTTAAACATATTCTAAATATAAAGTATTTATTAGTAGCCTTTTCACAATAGGCAAAACGATTTGTACGCCGATGTATAACGTAAGGAGAGTCTTACAACAGTACAAGCGACCAAACGTCCGGAGTGTAAGCGGCGCGGCGGCGCCCAAAAGTCCTGCTCTGATGCAGGTCGTTTATTTTAACCGGGAAACTAATTGGGATCTCGAAAACTATAAGAGATGCAAAGTCTGTTGAATTAGATAAAAGTCTAATTAGAGAAACAATGTAATGGTGATGCCCATAGCTTATTAGATATGAGCGAAAGACTGAAAATGTGGAATTTATTTAACGTAGAATGTCTCTGCTCACAGTGAAAATAGAAAAAAAAAATCGTAAATAAAAAGTTGTAGATCTATTGAAGCTGTATTAAGAAAAAAATATTTACCCGACTGAGTTTTGTTTCGTTATTTAAAAAAATGCATGTTTGTGTTACATTACGAAAACAATACAAAACCCATTTTCTTAAAACAACTGCAATTGATCTACATTTTTTCCCTTTACGCTTTATTTCTATTTACACTATTTTACTTGAAACAAATAGTTTTTTCGGTGTCTTGCTCGTATCCAGTAACCTATGGCATTATTTTACCATTATTGCCATTACATTGTTGCTCTAATAAGGCAATTTTTATCTAATTTAACCAACTTTGTATCTCTTCTAGTTTCTGAGATCTCTACAGTGTTCCGGTTAAAATAGACGACCTATATACTGCTATGATATGAGGCTATGTACTTACCAGAAAAACAATTCTTTAAATGCCTGCAATTTACGCAATAACTAATTATATTTTATATGAGACTCTTTTATAAAATTTCTCAGGGTCGTTATTAAGCTTGGGAAGAAATTTTATTAATAAATAAGATTCAAAAAGAAAATACACAAACCAATATCCACGTTACAACTGCTTTTTATTTAAAAGTCAATTTGAGGTTAAATTTGTGAAAAATCAAGAAATTTCTTTTAATTCTACTGTTCTTAAAACTGAACACTTATCTTTGTTTCTTCTTTATCAAGATATCCTTAACTCGATAATCGTTGAATGATAAACTCCCTCTTCTCTGGTTTTCAGTTTCCACAAAAACCACAGCACTCGCCTTTAGTAAGAATCTTCCTCCGCTGTTGTACCAATATGTACTGAACTGCTTTTATGTTTATTAATGCTTGGCTTTTTCTACCATATAATGATAACTGTAAACTCGTTCTGGACCGCTTTTATATTATTATTCTTTTGGATATTTCCAAAATTAGTTGAGAAACACTTGTATTCATTTTGTTATCGCTTCTATTCGATTAAATACCACTATTTATTTCATATAACTCGTTTTCTTTCTCTTTTTCTTGCAGAGAATGAACAATCCTGTGTCTTTGTTTTCAGGACGAGCCGTACTAATTAAACAAATTTCCCTTTCTTTTGTCTTCTTCCTTGATCCCCCATTTTTTGAAAATAAATAAATCTCGTGAAACAATGAGTGTTCTTTTTATACATTTGTCAAATTGACATTCATATCCATAACCCCCACAAATGACATTTAACGATGCACAAAACAAGTAAGTCTAAAACTTCTTATATATTAAACCTTTTAAACATTTCTGAACTAATTTTATAATTAAAATTAACATAAACAATAATCGTATCAATTTGATTGTGTTGTTCTTTCTTTCAGAGTAAACAAAACTTCACAAATATGAAAATATAAATGATATAAAGATAACCACATTATTTGAATTTTAAAACGAGAAATTACAGCAATAATACGCAACCCTGAGTTTATAAGTTTGAATACCAAAACCTTACAGTCTTCACAAACCTCCAATCGTAAATTAAATTGTAACAAACTATTTTTTGCTATTTATTGTCCGAGAACGAGTTGTCACTTTGATTAGCAACGGTGAATCACAGTTCCAGCTTTAAATTTGAAGCATTAATTAGATTTGGCCGTTTGCCACGTCCAACCAATATTTACGACTACATTACCACTGATTTCTGCAAAATTCTTAAGCGAGGCTTTCAAAAATTCCAATCTGCAGCGTTCAAGGTGCATTGCCACCATGGGAAACTCGTCTTTCAGGAAATGCATCTTCAAGCTTGGGTGGTTTGGAATTTTAGCGGAAGCGGAAGTTTTTATTAAAGATTCCGCTATATATGTGCGAACGGCTAAAGTGAAGGGACCTGTCGGTGTGTCGAGGAAACTAAATCAAAGGAACTCAACAAGTTGGCGAACGTCGCGACGCTTTTCAATTAATTTGTACTTAATAATAAGGAGATCGGTTTGGATATTTACATGGCAGTGATTTCGTTTTCATTTGCCAAATTTAATTTGAATTTTAAATTATACAAGAATTGTAAACCGATGAACAAGTAAGTAGTTGTCGAGGAAAACTTTATTTGTCAGCCGGTGGAAAAATAGTTCAAGCAGATGATAGGTTTGTATCGTAAATGTATGAAGCAAGACAAAGAACCCGCATTAAAGAAATGTATGGGGCAGTTTGGCAATAGGTTTGTGAAATAGCGAACATAAATATTTTTCAGCTGTAGGTATAAAGGGCCAGGAGAAAAAGAAAGAGGAGAATGCCATAAGTTTACTTTTCCCATAGAAAGCTTTCTCTTACGATTTTTCGTATGAAGATTTATTCGTCAAGATTTGCTGCATTTTATAGCCCCTTTGTTTACTTTCTCAAGTATTTGCAGGAATATTGATTAAATATTTAAGTATTGGTTTAGATTTCAGGATTTAAACGGAAACCATGTTTTTGTTGCTTAAGAGACCCAAAAACTCGTCGGTGGGTACGTTCGTTCGTTCACTCATATCTTCTAAACGAAAATTTAGAATTTGGAATGTGTATGTGTTTGTGTTTGAAAAATAATCATTTACAAAACAATTCTCAAATCAAAGCGGAAATTAGATACTGTTTTGTATCTTTTGTTTTTTTTTCAGAAACTGCTAAACTGCATCAAGTTATTCTGAAAACGGAATTTGATAGAAAGCGGTTGTTTCTTGAAAAGTTTGACTTTAACGCCAGATTACTTAATAAACGAGTTCTCGGAACGGCAGAAACGTTGGTAATTGTAATAGCCTTAGGGGGTCAAAATGTAACTATGTACGAAAATTTTTTAAATCATGAAAATTGTGAATTGAATAATTTTCAAAACTTGGGAAATTTTCAAAAAATGTTTATTGGAAATTGACCACAAGATTTTTTTAAAACTTCGTAGGCTCACAGAACTGCAGAAGGGTTACAATTTGGTTTTGGTCTCAATGCTAAATTTTATCTGTGACGCTCTTTATGAATTATTGAAAATTTGAATTTAATTCCTCTTTCCTCAATCAACGGGTTATGATAAAACGTTCCTGTTAATGCTAAATTGCTCATCGTTGACTTCTAAACTAAATTTTTAGGTGACGAATTTTTTGTTCTGGCTCTGGTGTTCTAAGTAATCTTTTTCCGAAACTTGATTTTTTCTCATTAAGTGAATTTAGGTTTCCACTACAGTTGCATTCGAGACCTATCGGAAACCAACAGTATGTTGGCGCATGGCATGGCGAATTGCATTGCGATTTCATAGTAAGTGTATTGCTAAATCGTTGATACAAAAATCCTTCTGTAAATGTGATAAGCAGTGATGTTTAAAAGACGAGAAAGTTTAGACGAAGCTCTTCCTCATTTTTTGGTAGTTGTTTTAAAAGATTGTTTTGCCAAATATCAGTTTAGAGAACTTTCCATGGACTATCGAGGAAACAAAAATTGATTGCTGTCAGTTTAAATGTTTATATTATAGCTGAAAACTGCGTAGAAAAACTAAATTTTTTGAATGAATTTTTTTAAAATTATGTCGCATAAAAGAATATTAATTTCAGCGATTTATGTAATGTTGTGATAGTATGTCACTATAATTTAATAACTAGATCATAAAGTGCATGAACAAACCGCGACGCGAGCCAACTGGTTGCTTGATTGAAATATTTTCCCATATACTTGTCTTGTACGACAATTTTGTACAAGGTCGTTAGCGTATGGAAAGCAAACTGCGGGCCCGTTTCGACATACCGAAATTACGTTAATCATTCAGAATTTCCCGTAGTTCTTTTTTTTTGCATTTTGGCGACGCTCCAGCGCGGGCTTGAGTCATCTCTCGTAAGGTGTGGGCGGATCACGTTGGTATTTTTGCATAAAATTCGAGCGGCAAGTAGTTTCCCGGCTTAAAATTGTAGGAAAATGTAAATAGACCATTAGTAAACTTTGGCTGGATCTTTTTTTATGGAATTCTTTTAATGTTTTATTACTCTCAGTCCAAGCCAAACAAAAGTACGATTTTTTTCAACTTCGGTGCCAAGGTTTTGCAGGCGTTAGCGAGCGTGAGGTATGTCGTTGGTCGCCGTTTTAATTAGCATGAAATGAATATAGCCGAGGGTTCCGGATTTATTTTTGCAACAGGAATTTTAGAAGCGTCAACGATGCACTATAAGAAGACGATGCAACTACAATTGCACGGAAACAATACGTTTCTGGACTTTTCCATTTAGGTTGAATAATTTGAGATTGTAATAAAGTAGATGCTCTAAAAAACGTTTCGAAAGAACTTTTTTCTTAATGCTCATAATTGCGCAGGCCAAATTATTTTGTTATTTTAAAACTATTTATTATTAACTTTCCTATTTGGTTATTTAAAATAACATGAATGGTATGCACCAAAAATGTTTTGTTCTTAATAAATAGCAAATATTCTAGAATACTTCAAAATTATTGAATCAACGATAGTATAGTTTTGACAAGATATTTTTTTTCTACAATTGCCAGAACGTCGAACTTAGTAGCTTAAAAGCAAAATTTTGCGAGACAATGTTCACAAAATTTAACCACAAATCACAAATGGTATTTGGATGGATTATTTCACGACTGAGAATTGAAGCTACAAATCCTTATTAGGAGTCGCTTCCTACTTCTCCTTTATTAGACACCACCATACAACACTTACGGCTAGATAGGACATGAAAAGGTTGAGAATCTCACTTCTTTATTTGTTACAGGTACAGTTTAAATTTTGGTAGTGAAAACACACTTATAATGTTGCAGTTTGGACCGTTGAAGTTTGCTTTCATGTCAACACGGTATTTTGGGGAATATTTTCTTCTCTTAGAAGGGTTTAGAAGACCGGAATGATGATCCTGGTCCAACTGAAGATGGACTGTAACGAATTGGCACTCGAATTATCCTGGCATTTTAATAAACCTGTTGTTTTCCAGCTCCAGATTTTGTAAATTTTGAAATTGATGATTGATTTGCATGTTTCTATATTTTATTTGATTCGAGGCTAATTCTTTCGGCACCAAATTATATGAAATTTTATTTATTCTAATGCATGTTCTGCAATCACCCTTTTAAGTACGTTTCCTAGAGAACGCTTTATCCTGGAATAGTCTTCGAAAATACTGGGTTATCCGCGCTGTAGTATTTTGTAGTACACCGTCGATTGACGCCGATGCTGTTCCAAAGCGCTAGGCAACTATTAATGGGTGTAAATTGCAAAGATGTAAAATAGTGTTTAATTTATTTTGTTTTTACTTACAGTTTTGTTTGTTTGGTGGAGTTGCTATGACCAAGAACAATGAGAATGAATGTAGAGCGCGCGATGAAAACACCAAGGTACCGTTTTCGCAGTTGAAACAGCATGTTGGTATTTTATTAGTTAAACGAATGTAATTGGCAGAAATTTTACGCATTGTGAGTTCTGATTGATGTCTTATAGTAAGAGTGAAATAAATCAATAAAAAACTGAATGTGTGCCGAGCACGCAAGTTCTAAGTGAAACTTCTCAGCCTGTTCTCACTGAAGGTGTATTTTGAAATGTGTGATTTACTAGAAAACGAAAACGGTTATGTCATTTTTGAGTTAGGTTGTATAAGTCTGTTGTAATTATTATGATCTCGAATCTATCGTAGTTTTAGGTTTCTTGTAGTTAACTATGTTTGTGTTGCTTAATAACATATTAGACAATTGTCTAATTTCCCATTCCATATTTTAAATTTTGAACTAGGATGTGGTTAGATTAACCTTTGTTTCAAACTTATTTGAAACAAATTCCAAACACTTTTAATTGGTAAAATTTATTGTGACATTTGTTTCTTTTTAAATAAGTATTGATACTGATTTTTTTCTAAGCAAAAGAAAAGGTGTCGATACCTCCTATACCTATGATACCTGTATTTGGTGAAAATACCTGTACGAGGCAATGATACCTGTGTTTTGCTTAAAATAACTCCTTTTATTTTGAATAGAAACGAATGTCACAACGAAGTTTACAAATTAAAAATGTTTAGAATTTGTTTCAAATAATTTTTTATTAAATCAACCAAACCAAAAGCTTGGTTGGAGATTTCATATGTGGAATTTGAAATGTCACTCTACCATTTCAAAATTTATAAAAAACTAATTTCTTACATTAATTAAAACAATGTTTACAGTTGTTTTTTGCAAAAACAAAAAACAAACAGGTGTCACTGCCTTCTATGATGTCTGGATTTATAGAAATTACCTGATTTTTTGCTTGAAATCTCATTTTCTCGAAAACCGTTGGGTTTAAGTGTAACCATTAGTTAATAAAATTTATAGAGCAAAGAGATCTGTATCCAGCTATATACAATTATACAGGGTGTTCTATTTAAAAAATCTAGTTATGACCCGTTAAACTTAGAAATTGTTGCAACAAACACTATATGGCTCATTCTCACATAACGGGAGAATTGTTGTCCCGGCTGAATTGCAATTCGGTGCTTTTGAATTTCAAAAAAATTATGCCAATACTAATTGCAGAGCTAGTTTATCTGTTACAAAATGCATTAACTTTATATATTATGTGACTTTATTGGCATTTTCCAGCATCGTTAGTAACCATAATATCATTTCGGTAACGTGTCCCAAACAGGATTTTCGATATTTGAAGGTCAAATACTTTTATTGTGCTGCTTGTAAAAACTGCACATGGGAATAATCATGATTTCACATCTATCTTCTGTCCTCCATACAAATAGAAACACGTTAATACATTAATATAAATTAATAATTAGCGATTCTTTCTTGTCCCAAGGTTTGTTGTCACTCGGGTAGTGTTCAGTGTCAATTAGCCTACCGGCTTTATTAAACCTTGTATCGAGTGCTACTTTGTTGTGTATTCATTGTGAGACAGTGTTGAATGTATCGCGAGTATGTCGTTTTGCTTTTATTGCATGACTTTTTTCTAATTGTAATTTGAATGACATAAATTGCGAGCGTGCCTTTAATACATGTCAATTCGGTAACACTAGTCATGATAGAAAAATAAATTAATTTCAAAAATTTACTATTATCGTTAACTTGCTCGGTGTTTCTTTACATAACCTCAAAATTATTTTCACCAGGGTGCTAAAACAGAGGTGAATTCAATCGATTTAATGTGAAAATGTCAGTTCGGTACTGGTCATTTCGGTAACGTTCAGATATCTTTTGTGGTGTTACCGTAATGATTCAGACGTTACCGAAATGACGTTAACAGTAAAAGAACTAATACGTACTAAAAATATCACTTCTGGCAGGTAACAAAAATGGATTAAAAAAAATTCGCAGATTTGAAAATTAAATCTAAAAAAGACAGAGAAGCTGCATATGAAAAATTTCATCAAAAGAAGCTTAAAGAAAAACAAATAAAGATAGATAAAAAATTATTTTCCAATATTATATTAAACCAAAAACTAACGTCAGAATATACTGGTATTTTGGCATGTGCATCGAAAGAAACAGAGGAAGTATCACAACTTAAGATTAAAAAATCCATTGCTATCTTCTGGAATATGTTTTCTCTGTACTTATGGTTTTAGTATGCAAAATATGGGAACTAAATGCACGACTTGTAGAAGAACTTTTCATACAAACTGTATTTTAAGAAACAAATTACACATAAGTGGTAAAAATATAGTTAAATGCAAATCTTGTATGAAAATTGCTTGATTTTATAAATTTTTGTTTGCTACTGCAAATTTTGTTTGAATATTGCTTAATTTTATAAACTTTTGTCTTGCTACATTTATTTCAATAAATACTTTTCAATTAAACTAGTTGCATATTTATTAACACTGCATGAAAACCTAACAAGATCATTGCGGTAACATCCTCATCATTTCGGATACAGAATATCATTTCGGTAACGCACCTCATTCATGCAAAAGTATTAAAGTAATTATGAAGTATAGCAGAATTAAGGCAGTAATTAAATTCTTGCATATGAAAACTGTTAAAAACATTTGAAATCCTATTGAAAACTTCAAAATGTTTGCTGATACCAAAATAAACACATTGGTTTTCCTCAAAAATATGTATTATGCGGCTTTATGGAAGAAAGGAAACCAAATAACTGTAAATTGAAGCAACCTATAAAGTTATAACAGAACTAATATGCTTTGGTTAGAGTTTTAATGCATTTTATAATGATTTCCGCAATTCTTCTGATTTTGAGGTGGCTTGAAAGATACGTTACGGAATTGACGATTTTCCAAATATCTTTTTGAAAAACATATGTCTATGACTTTTAGAAGCAGTATCTTTCGTGGCCAATATAAAAATAATATACTTTGAGGTTTTGGCCAGCCAATCAGGCCAAAAAATACAGTGGGAAAGCACTTTTTTTTTTAAATTTTTACAAGTGTAATTCTCCCGTTATGTGAGAATGAGCCATATAACGAAATTCAACTTTGAAATACCTGGAAAGTTTGTTTAATCGTGGGAAATACGGCTCGTGCAGATTTTATTAGTGAGTTTTGCCAATGTCAAATTAAGAAAAATGGAATAACTTGGCATTGTCGCAAGCAATTAAAGGGCGAATAAAAATATACAAAAATAATTGAAAATAATATTAAAATATGGTGCTCTTAGTTCCATAAAAACATTGATTTGAAACATTTATCTGTATTTTAAATAGTAAAGAAGGCATCGACCACCGCGGCGCTGTTGACTCGCCATGTATTACATGTTAAAAAAAAATTGCTGAGAAACTGCGATCACGTTTTTTTTTAATTTTGTAGGCTCTTATTCTTATAGCTGGTATAAGTTACAATTTGGTTTTTTGTCTGAATCCACTAATTTCTCCATGGCGCTTTTTATGAGTTTGTGAAAATGCCTTTTGCTTTTTGGTTCGCTGCCGCTAAAATTGTAAAGGAGTGTGCGAATAACTGTCTTCTGCGGAGAACGTTGTTACAAAAGTGTTTTTGCAAATATGACAAGTAACAGTTTCTAAGTTATAGGAAAGTGCAGATGACGTGCTTCTCCCATTTTTGTTTTGGAGGTTCAAATATTTTGAAATCATTACCAGTAATGAAACCAACGCTGCTTACTTGCCTACTTTTCAAAGGCATATGAAGAGATGGTATGGGGAATAGGCTTCTAAATAAATCTCCCCTCTCTTCAATCGTTTAAAGTATAAGCATGCAGCAGAACATAAACAACTTGTGTGTCAACAAAATAAAAGTAACTAGGAAGTTTTTTCTCTTAAAACCTCAATGATGAAACAATTAACATTAGTCAACAGTTTCAATAAGCGTCAACAAATGGCCGTGAAACGAAAGAATTAACGCTTCGGTTTTCGGTTACGGTAATATTTTTTTTTTAGATTAGAGAAACCTGCTGCTAGGGGGTTACATCAAAAATAAAGTAGCTACGGTCTTTGGCTTGGTAATATTTTGATCAAATCCGGTTTTCCACGAAATGACCAGATATATTTTTTTTAATTATTAAAAAAAAACGATCTTGCAATAACCTAGAAACATAGAAACCCTACAGATACGACAACATTGTTTAAAAAAAGTCATGAAATGTAAATTACCCTATGTGGCTGAGACCATGCCTGGGCTTTTCATGAAATGCTCACTTACGCTCTCTACAATATATTACAGTGACTAGCCGACTGGCACCATTTTGCCGGTATACAGTATACCGCTATCAGATCACATGCAGCTTAGTTTACCGGCAATTTCAATTTGGGCGGTAGATAACAGATAACGTGTTGTGTATGTATTAGGGTGGTTCTAATTTTGCGACCTCGGATTTTTTTTAGCCGCACCCCCTAAAGTCGTTCCAATGCCGAAAAAACAAACCTATAAAAATTTTGAGTTCAATCGAATTGTATTAACACGTGCCACCGAGCGCCGGAAGTTCCCAAATTGCGGATTTTAATTGAATTCACTTGTTATCAAGTAATAACTCGCGAACAGTAAGTCTTATCGAAATTTTGATAATAAGGAAATTTAATTGACTACAATTTCTGTTATATGAAGTTTCTTCCAAAACCTACTGGATATTCAAGAAAGTTGCGTAAGTATTAGAAAAACGTAAAAAAATCGTGAAAAAAAATTTTTTTTATTAATAATTTGAAAATGTAGATGTATTACAATTTGCAAGTATTTTTCAATCATTTATTCAATTTTAGGCTAAAATTTGATAATATAAGTAAATAGATCTTGTGACATATAAATGTTTGTCGTTCTGTAATAACAATCTTCTACCTACTTTAACTATATTGAACTATGAATCAGTTACGAAAAAAAAACAGAGTCGAACGGTCAAACACTGGTTCTTTGTTTGTCTTTAATGGCAGCTGGAGAAGCATTTGGAGTAGATGTAAATAATTTGTTAATTAGTCGATCATCTATTTATCGAAGCCGTGAACGACTGAGAACAGAATACGCTGAAAAACTTCGAGCTGAATTCAGTTTATCTGAAAAGGATGTAGTTGTCGTTCACTGGGACGGCAAAATTCTTCCAGCATTAACAGGAAAAGACCATGTTGACCGGTTACCTATAATTTTATCGTTCAAAGGGTCTCAGAAATTGCTTGGTGTCCCTGCATTAACATCTAGTACTGGTAAGGATCAAGCTACAGCAGTTTATGAAACTTTCCAAGAATGGGGTGTTACAGATAGAGTACAAGCTTTGTGTTGTGATACGACTGCATCTAACACAGGGCGATTAAAAGGAGCCTGTATAATATTAGAACAATTGCTTGAACGTGACATCCTATACTTTCCTTGCAGGCACCATATCTACGAAATTGTACCGAGAAGTGCTTTTGAAGAAAAGTTTGGAGCAACTTCGGGTCCAGATGTACTGATATTTAAACGTTTTCAACAAGCGTGGAGTACAATTAACGTTACAGTTTTTGAACCGGGAATAAATGATTCAGTTATTAGCCAAGCACTATAAGATGTAGTACATGAGATGCTTTCATTCTGTATGGATCAATTACGCAAACAGCAGCCACGAGAGGACTACCGAGAGCTCCTAGAATTAACAATAATTTTTCTTGGTGGTACACCTCCACGACGAATATTTTTTCGCGCCCCTGGAGCAATGCATCATGCTCGTTGGATGATGAAGGCAATTTATAGCTTAAAGATGTTTTTATTTCGCGGCCAAATCAAATAAATAAAAATAAACGAAATTGCACTCCGTGATATTTGTATCTTTTTAGTAAAATTATATATTAAAGCATGGTTTGGCGCACCTGTTGCTGCTGAGGCACCGCATCACGATTTAGTATTTCTTAAAAATTTAATTAAATATGAAGCGATAGATGCAAAGATATCACGAGCAACATTAACAAAATTTTGCGGCCACTTATGGTACTTGAATCCATGAAGCAGCAGCGTTGTCATTTTTTAGCGAAAATGTGACTTGTGAAACAAAACAAAAAATGGTACAAGCAATTAACTCAAAAGAGAAAGATTCAGAAGGCAGTAACAAACGTATTATATCAAATCCGAATGATGCATTACAATATCTGGAAAAAGATATCGACGAGTTTATTACAACAGAATCTGTTAACTTTTTCGATCGTTTCAAGATATCTAAAGAATTCTTGAACTTAGAACCATCAGAATGGAATGTGAACGAAGGTTTCCAAGAAGGTTTGGAAAAAGTAAAAAGTCTTCACGTCACAAATGATATTGCGGAAAGAGGTATTAACCTGATAGAAGAATATAACAGATTAATTACCAAAAAAGAGGATCAAAAGCAGTACTCGCTACAAGTTGTTAGTGATTATCGGCGTCAATATCCGGAGTCGAGTAAAGCTTCTTTAGCAACCAAAAAGTAATTATTGTGATATGTATATTTCATTATTTTATATTTCTTGCTGTATTATAATTCTTTAAATTTATGTAATTTCGGTAATTCATTTTTATTGTTCGTTTTTTTTAATTGGTAAATACATATATTTGTTTTCAAATTATAAATAGAAAATAAAAATTATTATTAATAGAAATTAAAAATTTAAATATTTTTACGTTTTTCTAATACTTTACGTATATTTTTTGAGCATCCAATAGCTTTGCGGAGAAATCGCATATAACAAAAATTGTAGCAAATTAAATTTTCTTTTATTTATATTATTATCAAAATTTCGATAAGACTTACTGTTCACGAGATATTACTTGATAATAGGCGAATTCAATTAAAATCCGCAATTTGAGAACTTCCGGGGCTCGGTGGCACGTGTTAATATTATTCGACTGGGCTCAAATTTTTTATAGGTTAGTTTTTTCGGCATTGAAACAACTTTCGGGGGTGCGACAACAAAAAATGAAATTTTTTTTTCTACTAAGTATAACGTAGAACCACCCTAGTATGTATATGTTCTATGTTCTAGCATCGACTATCATCACTAGAGTTGGGCAAATATGCTGTAAAGATAGTGCATATATGCACCAACATATGTCGCATAAAACCGTCAATATATGCACTAAAATATGACGCATAAAACCTTCAATATATGCAAGAATATGCAGTAACCTTTTGCGATATGCACTAAAAAATATTAGTTTGTTTATTTAGTGCCTAATATGAAAATCTGATGTTTATTTGAATCTGCAGTTTAATACTAGTAGTTATTATATGAGTTAAAGCACGTTTTGCATCAAATGTAATTTTTCGTTGGAAGAAAAAGATAAATACAATTAATGATTTTCATTATTTTTAGTTACAAACACTCAACATTCAAAAAATCAAAAGGGCTTACATAATATAGAAACGCATTATTATTTTCAGTTAAAACTGCATTTTTTATTTGCATATACAAAAATACAGGTAGAAGTAAAATCAATAAATAACACAACCTATTTATTACAATAAATAATCATGTGCTTTACAATGGTGTCAACGAGAAAATTTTGCCGCTTATTTTCCAATATATCTTTGTAGCTGGAAAAACTTCTTTCTACATCACAAGAAGTTACTGGACAATATTTAAATTAATGTGAATTTTTAACTGCAAAACATTCGTCATTGTGGCCATTGCTTAAGAAATCTCCATTTAAAATATTTTTTATGGAATTCAGAGTTGAAATTCCGCTGTTTTTCTGAATTAAATCGTCTATTTTGCTGCTAACTTTTTGCATATTTGATTTTTATTTTTATTCAAAATTGAATGAATTTTTTCGATTAATTCTAAAGATTCAGTGAGAAGCAGGTTTTGTGTTTCTAATTTATTAATGAATTTAAGGAATTTCCGAAAAATGAGCCTTTATGTAGGACAACTGAGGTTGCAATTCCGGACACTTTAAAATATCTTGACAATCTGCTATAGACTGAGCAGAAGTTGAATCAAAGGTGTTAACAACATTTTTAAATTCACTGTAATTTTCACAATAAAATAGAGCTGCTTCTATCCACGTTCCCTACCTGGTGAGAATTGGTTGTGGAGGTAAGGGCACATCTTTAAGCAAGTCTTCGTAAACTTCGACGCGAAGTAGTGATTTTAAAAATACCTTTTTTCCGTTATTAATTAATTTATTGACTAAAGGAAACTCAGTTCTAACAACTTCGGCCACCCTATTCATCGTATGGGCCAAACAAGTTACATGAATTAAATTTGGGAAAAAGATATTTAAATTTTGACCTGCTTTTACCATGTATGCGGCACCATCAGTTACCATGTATAAAATCCTTTCTGGTGGTATTTGATTTGGCAAATAAAGTAACGAAAGGGTTGACAAAACGTGAAATTGTCAAATTGTTGGTTTTTTCTAGTTGTTTAACAGCAATTAAATAACTGGAAGAAGGACTGCTGTTTAAAACACCTACAATAAAATTCGCTATATATCTTCCTTTAGCATCGGTGATTTCGTCAACACTAAACCAAATACAATATTATTCGAAACAACGTTTCTTATTTTTTGAAGATTTTCTTCGTATAATTTTGGAATGCACGTTCTGGAAGCTGTTCTCCGGGAAACGACGTTTTGTTTTGTATATTTTTCTAAGAAATTTCTAAATTCGGGAACGTCCATGTTATTTAATGGAATGTTGCATGAAACCATCATTCTACACAAATCGTCGTTGAAATTGTTGACATTCTTATTTAAGCAGTTCAGCAATAATTGTTGTTTTGGCTCGTTTGTATTATTTTTTCTTTTTTGATGCGGACCGGTGGCTACGTGCTGATCAAGTTGAAACTTTTTATTAACGTTTATCTGTAAAAACAATATTTAAGTACAATTTACTACAGCTTACACAAAGGAAAATAGTTGAATGTGGCCTGTGCCATATCCTTTGCAATATCACAAAAAAAACTTTCTAATTTTATTCTTAAATTGTTTGCATAATTACAAAATAAAATAACAAATTAGTATTAAATTTTTAACTCGCTGTTTTGGCTTGTTTGAAGTTTTTTAACTTTAAACAGAGTAAACAGTTTTTTTTAATTCAAAATTAAAATAAACGGATAAATACCTCTTTTTCACAGATGACGCACGACACAACACTTCCATCGTATTTAAAACATGTATACGGCTTCAACCACTTCTTAATTAAATCGTTTTTTGAACTAGCAACTTTAGGCATTTTCAGGGTATAGACTGGACGATTACACTTTACAGCTCTCTGTCAAGGCAACAAATGAACTAGTCAAGCACTAAAATTATAAATAACTATTTCTAAGAATAAGTATAAGAAAAATTTCCAAATATTATTTTCAAAGAAATCTGTACCTAAGGAATAAGACCTACCCAAATAATACAACCTTTGTCAGTTAATCCTTTATTTCCTCTACCTCTACTTGGAAATTTAGAAAGTGCAAGTCTAGGGTTCATGTGGTTTCACTAGAAGAAATTGTGCAATTTCTTCTAAGAACTACGAATATTTTATTTGATAATTTATTTGAAATTTTATTTTTTTTGCTAGAATATGCATTTTCATGCCATTAAAAGCTAAAATATGCACTAATATATGCCGTAAAGTTGTAATATATGCCAAATATGCAAAATAAAATTTACTTTTTATGACTCTAAACATCACGAAACGTGTATATACGAAAAATTAACATTTTATGATCAATAGGAAAAAAGATGCAAATATGCATTTGCCCAACTCTAATCATCACCCGCATGCATAAGTGCTAGAATGCGTGTACAGCGTTGTGAGCCATAGGTTGGTCGATAGTTCGAATCCTGTACGGGTTACATTATCAAAATTTTAATTTCAGAACTTTTTTAATGGTGTACATAAGTCATCATCACTTTTTGTTGTTGTGTACATGGTAACATACTACTTTTTATGCTCCCTGTAATTTTGTAGCGATAGTGGCACGCATAGGCGCAACAATGTGTACACTGTCGGCTTACTGATTGACAATAACACAAAAAGTTAAGTACTTTAGAGTAAAAAGGACAAATGTATCCTGCTGGTAAAGTATTCATATCATGTTATGTTATACGATGACGTCATACCGGTAAAAACTTTGCATAACAATAATAACTAATCACTGTTTTGGCTCCAACCCTAAGGTGAACCAAAAGGCTGAAAATACGAAATGCAGCCCTGCCGAATATCTGGCCAAACTTGCCCGATAACTGAATAGCTGGGATACTATCCGTTACATCTCTACATAGAACCCTATACTTACTGTTTACATTTAAATGCTAGTTTTTCTATTTTTTTCTCAGTGTATAGGAAATAGCCGAGCTTTATATACTATCAATGGATAACAGCTCCCTTACCTACATCAACCCTTGTACAACCCCACTGATTGCAAATAGTAATAAGCGAAACAATAAAATATAAATAAAAAACTTTGTATAGTGCCTATTGCCCTTTTGTGTACTAAACTGATATATTTTTTCAGCCTGACAAATTGAATGTGCACAAGAATGATTCGGAGAGCTGGGACTATACAATTTCTATGGGTAAGTTTGAATTACCTATATTTTAATTCTTTAATATTTGAATTCTGAGAACACTTACGTGACAGAACAAATAAATATATTTCAATAACTTAAAGAAAGTAATAAATATTGTATTTTGAATTCTGCTACACTTGCGTGTCAGAACAAATCAACATATTTCAAAGAAAGTAATAAATAATGTATTCTACATCATATCTATTTAAACATTACACTTTTAACACCGACAATACCATTCAAAATTATGCAAAACCATAACAAAATACAAAATACGATAATAAATCAATGCACAGCGTATTTTCTCCTCTAGAGATGTATAAATAGACGGTGGTTGTTTTTCACAGCTCTGCTATGTTAACGATGCCTCCTCGTACTATTATTAAGCAAAAAAAGCGCTCTCGTTAGTTCGCTCTTTGTAATAAAGCGGAGCCAACAGAAAGAAGGCGTAATGATTAATTACTTTGATTTGTCGCGGAAATTGTAGGAAGGAAATTTTCGTCAGGTCAGGTGTGGATGTTAGCCTGTTCTTTCTGAGAGCTTATCTGACATTGCTCGAATTTACACGCCGTCAAGGTTCGTCTTCCGGAGACAATGGTCAGCTTGAAACTGTCGGACAAGTGCTTTTAACACGTAGCAGTACATTGCCAGAAAGTCCTTTTGTCGGAAGGTTTCTCACTCTCTCCCTCTCAGCGTAATCCTGAAAGCCGATTTTGATACCCACACTTTGAATGTCTCTTATTAATTGAATAACGCCTAGGTGGGCAAAAATAATCGTCCCGTCGTTGGTCCAAAAGCACTGGGATTTTATCCACCGCCTTTCATTTCCGTTCGGCATTGACGCATTGTTATAACTTCGACTTAAAGCTAATTGAATTTCGTAATTACGCGTTTCGTGCAGGAATCCAGAGGTATTTGTAATTGTATCCGTAGATATCGTTAGGAAAATATTTTTTTAAATGTCTAGTTTCGTAAAATTCGATAAATAAAAAACCTCCAAAAATGTTGGACGAGAAGGGGAGGGGTTGGTTGTACAGGCTACATTAAAAAAATACAAGTTCTACGCTAGTTTATCAGTTCAAAGTTAATTTTTTATCTAAGCTAGAACTCAAAAAACTGTAGTCGTTGTAAAAAGACTGCCTTTTCTCAATTGTTGTTTTTTTAGAAAAACATACCTTTTTAGAACTTCTAACCTACCGTAGAGCTCAATAATTAACTTTAAAAAAAAAGGAACCGACTTCAAATAAAAACACAAAAGTGACATAAGTTAACTAAAAAGCAAAACATAAATGTTTTTTATACAACAGTTTAATACTTATTTGTCGTTCCGTTTAATGTAATTAAGAAATTGTTGTTTATTATATACTTATTAATTGTTTTATAATTTTTAAGTCGGTGCCAAGTAAAACAAAAATTCGAATCTAATTTGTTATTGCAGCAAGGTATATAATTTTTATGTTTTACTGGGCACCGATTTAAAAATTATAAAACAATTAATAATTATATAATAAACAACAATTTCTTAATTACATTAAACGGAACAACAAATAAGTATTAAACTGTTGTATAAAAAACATTTATTTTTTGCTTTTTAGTTAACTTATGTCACTTTTGTGTTTTTATTTGAAGTCGGTTCCCTTTTTTTTTAAAAGTTAATTATTTTACAATTTTAAGTGATGGGTAGACCTAGTAAGGATGCTTCTCGAATGAGGAAATGACGGCTAGTTGAAACGGAAGATGAAATACGGAAACACTAAAAAGTCGGTTAAAAAAATGGATTTTGAGGAGTATCTTCGAAGTTCAAGCTCCAATACCAATGAAATTATAATGGGACCACCTTGGAACTATACTGAACCCAACACAAAAAAAATCATTAAAATCGGTTCATAAACAAATAAAAAGTTATGCTCGAACATACATAAAAAAAAATATATATATACAGACGAATTGAGAACCTCCTCCTTTTTTTGAAGTCGGTTAAAAAAAGGATAAAATCATTATCGAAAATACAGAAAGGGACTATTTTTCTGTTGGGTTAGTTGCTCGTTTCAAGTTGTTGTTCATAAGAAGTGCCCGAAATGCTGAGGGGGTCTATGTGCACCAGCTGAGTTGCAACTGGTCGGCAGGACTGGATAGGAAGATTAAAATTAATCAAATAGATAGTTTTATGAATTCGTGCTAGAAATTATGCAGGAGCAGACAGAATGAATTAGAGACTAAATCTGCCCTATTCTTTCTGAACAGACAAAAATAGTTAACCTCGTTATATTCGTTAGCGTTATTTAATTTAGTTTTATGCATTGTAACATTCGCCTCGTAAACGAGTTCAAGAGAAACACTTTAAACTTAGGTTTCGTAATGCAAACAAATTATTGGAGCATTCATAATTAGGCTTATCGTTCTTTGAGAGAAACCACGTCTCCCAGATGTTGTACTTCTGCCTCTCTAAAATTAAACGCTTATCCGACTTTTTGTTTTTTTCACCCCCAGTGTAGGACGAAATTAATGATAAAAATATCTCTTTGATCTTTTCTCTGTTCTGTAGTAATATGGAAAGGATCTTGGCGTTATTTACAAGTTTTCTCAAACATACAAAAGTAGATAGGTGGTCGTAGTTGAAAAGAAACAAAAACGTCTTCCAGATGTGTTAGCGTCTTTTCATTATCCTTTGCAGCGTTAACGTCAACGCTAATTCTCCGTTATGTTTGCCCCGTCAGCCCGGAATGTTATTCTTGAAACATCAACCGAGTACTGTAAACGTTGGTGGCGTATTTATAAATTATTTTTGCATATATAAACGTCCGGGGGTTTAAAAGGCTTTTATTTATTTAACTTTTGTACGGAAGATTCTAGCTTTCATAACTATTTTTGAACGGCCTAATTGCAGAAGCGTTTTAGTTTTGCCGCATTATTAATATTATTATCACTGTCAGTTTAAAACCGGAATTGCCAATCAAGTTGGCAGCTTTCGAGTTCTGGTGCCAACGATGTTCAAAATTTTCGATCTATAAATCACGTTCGTTAGAGAGAGCCCCTAAATCTTTCATATCTCGAGCAGCTAATTTAAAATTTACCAGCACATACATAATAAACAAGTTGTTCTCGTAATAATATAAATATAGCCCCACTGACGAACGGCATAATGCGAGAGGCTTCCCGTTTGTACATTTTTGCGTCGGCCTTCTGCTCAACGTCGATTGATGTTTTATTTATATTTTTTCTAATCGTTCAAAAGGCCGGGTTAATTTTACTCTTAAGTAGCTTTAGATTAACGAACGGTAATCCTATTACAGAGGGGGCGGATTAAACGTCTTGGTTCAAATTAAATAGAACATTCTCCGTTCACGAGTTTAGCGAACGCCACTTGCTCAAGGGATATCGCCGAGGATAATCCTACCTCTCGCATATGCAGTAGCTGCAATTTTGAAACAGAAAAACATGGTCGGTAGCCCATTCGTAAGACTTAGGTCCGGTCTTTCAATCTCCAATTACGGTAACGGCTACGCTATCCGCCAAATAAAATAACTGTCGGATAAATTCACCAGTATAACAATACCAATAATTGCTGGTTACACAGGACATTGAAAGACAGAGAAATGCCTAAACAGGAAGATTATCCGTCAGTTGGCTTAACGGTAAATTGTAACTGGACATTGAAAGACTTTCTTGTCGGTCCTTGGATGAAAATGGAAAGCATCCACTAGCGACTGGTTCAGACTCGATGGTAGTCTGGCTGTCGGCACCGTGCCCTAACAACCATTCGCGGTTCGATACACCATTTAAATTTATTAAAAGATATTTCTCGTTGAAATGTATTCTTTTTCATGATCATGATCAATGTAAGCCACCCAACGCCTTCACTCCCGCCATTATTTCTCAGTGCATGTGTAGCAATTTATTATTAGAGCAATTCTTTTCTTGTTGACAACTCCAGAGCTACTGTAACAAGAATCTGGCGGATATTTTAGTACAGGAAAAGCGTTTGCTAAGCCCTAGCTCGTTCCGGAACAGTAAGCGCAATTTGCACTAGAATTTAGTTTTACGACACTCGTAGACTCGTAATATTTCACAAAATTGTAGCGGAGGTTTCGTACGATAACGTCCAAATTGCACACATCACTATACGGGTTGCCCTAACGTCCAAATTGCACGCGCATGCTATGAGCATGTGCAAAACTAATGAACCCTCCTTGGTCGGATAAGGCTCTCCTCTACCCCAAATTATAGAGATCGCGGTTTAAGATTAAGAATCTCATCAGGCCGTATTTTAATCAACGCGAGATTAATTACCCAATTAAAGTGTAATAACAACGCCACGGGTGCACCCCTCGAGATATGCGAAATTTCTGGATCTTTTCGTGATACGCGTGGCGAATAATAAAAAAATTGCAGATTGTAATTGGTAATGGCATGCAAACAAATTCAGTATACTTATGATGTATAAAATGGCCGTTATTGGAAAAATTAGCACCTACTTCTGGTTTAACCTAAGGTAACTTCACATTTTCTTTTAAAAAATGAATGGTATGTATTTTTGTTTTTTTTTCAAATTCGGAGGGTATGAGTTTGTTAGAAGAAACATAATATTGCATATAGGTATTAATTAACAAAATGTAGCATTCTATAGTATGCCAAGGAAGTAAACCAAAAGCAAATGGAAATACAAACAAAACCAAGCAATGGTATAAAACTATAATATAATTTTGTTTTTCCTGTTATTATATACGGGATGGTCTAACACTTATTACGTCCCTATTTAATTTTGAAATGGGCCAAGATGTTAAAAGATGTTAATAAAAGGATTTGTGGTTTATTTTTACTTCAATATAGGGAAGTATTGATTTCACGAAAATGTGCGAATTCGAGATTTTGACGGATATACATGGTTCTTTGTGGCGCCTTCCATGAATTATTGAAAATCGAAAATTTATGCCGTTTTATTTAATAAATGGAAGATGTTAAAAAATTTCTGTGTAAGCTGAAATGTTCATGATTGGCAGTAGAATAAGATTCATGGCATAATTTTTAGATACTGTAATATTTAGGAGTGTTCATTTTCTCCTCCCATCCAATTTTTGGCGGACGAATTTGTCTTTCCGTTTTTGGTTTTGTTTAATCCCAAGAAATCTTTGTCTCAAAAATCAATTTTGTCCCTTTAAAAACACAAATAATGTTCTCTTTTTCGTTACACGACCGGCATATTCCGTTATCTAAACGACGCGACGCACGACGTGTTGCAATTTGTAGTTTGGGGAGTGATATCAATGTGCGTTTATTTTCCGCTGCCACTGTTATGGGGCTACAATGTTGTTGATAAAAGTTTTGGACATCGGAAAAGTAAACGTTTCTTAAGTATAGAAAAGTCCAGGCGAAGTGCTTCGCCCATTTTTACCACATTCCGATATGATTCAAAGAAATTATGACCGCTGTGACGCAATCATTATTCTTTTTAAGATTTTTTGCCTTCATTTTACAGAATTTTTTCTGTATTAAAGGATATAAAATTTACATAGCCTTACGTAAGAAATAGTTCGGGAAAAACGCGAAACCACAATCACAGCAGTGTACTTTGAAATTCATTTCGTTTCTCTTTACAATCAAAAACAATTGATAAAACAAAATGTTGGTGTTGCCAGCAAGATATTGAAGTATGCAGAAGGGTAGGTATAAATTTAACAAACAACTTTTATTTACGTTTTTTTCTCTGTTCTAATCCCTTTCAAAATTACATGAGGGTGTAATAAGTTTTGGGCAACCTTGTATTAATTTTATAAGAATTCCCCAATTCTGCTGAAAGTTCAACGTAGAAACCATTATCATCATCATTATCATAATCTATCCTCATATACCTGAAGGTGTCGAGGTCTTTCACTCCGGGTAGGCTCCTCGCTTGTGTAGTAGGAGGTAGTGGAGCTTTTGGCCTTTAAACCACCACGCTCCTGAAGCTTATGCCACCCTTCATGCACATTCATTCAAGCCATACGCACATGTGTTTTATTTGTATGTTAATGTTGTGTGTGGCTTTGTTACTTGTCCTGGTCAGCCAGTAATCAAGGCAAGCGCCGTTAATTGTAACCCAACCAATATCATAGTAATATTTATTTAAATTACCCGTGCTAATTGTTTCTTAGTGGATATATCAAATTTTTTATTTTAATTTTATAGGGGGAGTTAGTGCATTCTTGTAAAATCAATATTATAGTTGCTTTACTTGGTTGCACTTGATTGCGATTTTCTAATGTTTATTTTAACAGCCATATACTTGTGATATGTCGCCGAATTTAGAAAAAAAATATCCCTTCTAATAGCACTAAAAGGTATACCATACCAGTTGAAAAAAAAAGCTGAAGTGTTTAATTTTGGGTGCACTTTCCCATACTAGATCTTAATATTTACCGTAATTGCAAAAGTGTATATTTTATAATTATAGCATCGCTTGTTAAATTTCTAAGAAAACGTATATAGACAGCCCTCCATTCTATGCATATTTCAACCTTCATTGCAACTGTAAGTTCGTGACGTCAGCAATAATGATGCTGGGACTAAGTAATCATGCTCGAATCATAACTGGTCGAAGTCCAAAAATTTTTGTGAGAATTTTTGTTTAAATTACAATTAATTGGAATTCACATTTTCTACAAAAGTCAACCAAATCCTATATTCGTCAGCCAATAAATTAGAGGGGGCGACGTGTAGCCCCACCAAATATAAAATTTTCTAAAAGCTAACATTAGCTTTTAGTTGTACTAGTTAAGGTGGTAATTCTTCTTAAGCAGAAGTTATTTATTGTTTCCCGTTTAATAACTCAATTTTTAATTTTCAAAAATTTATAGAAGGTGCCACTACCACTGTGGAGTTATGGCATTTAGAAAAAAAAAACAAATTTTTGCTCATGCTAGCTTTTAAAGAAAAAAGTGCCGCTAGTTTTTGAGAAATATTTTGAAAATTTCAAATATTTGCTATTTACGTTTTCTGCAGTAGCCCTACCAATTATAAACGTATCTAAAAACTAGCATCGGATTTTGGTTCTACTAGTCATGATGAGCAATTCTGCGTAAGAAACAAATTTTTTGTTGATCTTAAAAAATAGGGATTTTTGACCCTCATTTTGTGGTCGAAAGTTGACAATTACCTCTTTTCGGCGAGAAGAAAAGTGACTTTTCCTCCCGCCGCACAGCAGTGGGAGGAATCGCAATTCAATGAACAAAATTATTTTATTTAGCTTATCGATTAAAGATGAGCTAATAAACATGGAAAAAATCATTTAATAAATTCCTTGATTTAGTAGGCATTTTAAATGCAAGAATGATTAAAAATTTGTTGTTCTATTTAATAAAATAATATAATAAAATTTTAGAACTATAAAGAAACAAAATTTTTAACGACCAATGAAACTACAATCACATCTTCTTCTTGTTCTTCCTCCTCTTCTCCTATGCTTTCTTTATTTTCACTCTCCGTAAAAATAAAATGAGTAATGACTCCAACAAATATTTATTTTAACTTTATACGTATTTCAAGACATTATTATCAAAGTCAAGACTTAAAAGTGGACCGTTGAAGTTGCTATAGGAACCAAAGAACTTGATAACTTGATCTTGGTTATTTATGTTTGTAGATTACTTGAGTTTTTATTCCAAAACGTCTAATAATAGTGAATTTGGGATATAAATTTGCTCATTCATTAAAGGTACAGTTTTGAAGTGTTTGTGAATAACACAAAAGTATAAAAACTATATAATGTTATCTTTTTATGGCACCCATAATAATCTGTAATGTAATAATAATAAGAGAAATGCATTATAGATTTCACTAGATGAAGAAACTTGCATTCATTAATTTGTGTTTAAGTTTCTTTCGTTCGGTAATAACTAATTAATTTACATACGTGGTGAAAATCACATTTTTTGAAAATTTTTGCAGATGGCACTGCGTATATGAATAGAAAATATTTAGGCCCGGTTGCACAGTATTTTGGCCTAAAATAAACTTACCGATTTAAAAATCGTATTAATTGGTAATTATTGCAGTCATAATGTATTTGGTCATTGTAATTTACTGCTAAATTATTTGTTAATAACAATTTTTTTCATTTCAAAAAAACCTCCGTCAAAGTTAACGGTCTGTTAAAGTTGACGGTCGTTTGTGCAACCGGCTGTTAAAGTAATAGAACAATATAAACTTTAAACCTCTACTCTCCCCTACTTTTTTCCTGCTCCAAACAAACTAAGAACTAATCACGTATTTTGAAGCATATTAACTATATTTTTTAACATGTGAAAAAGTATAAATCTAAAAGCATATTATTAAATGAAAAGTACTTGCCTTGCGCTTTCCAACGAAAAAACAAACCTTGTACGATGGTTTTACTCAACTGAATTGTCGTAGACTGGTAAGGCGACTTTAAGGACTGATAAGGTAACAAATGAGCGCGAACTGCGCGGTAGCGCTTGGAGGGCGATAAGAAGAGCATTTATAAGAAGCAAGTTAATGCACGTTTCGACTCGTTTGATCATACTTGATTTTGGGAATTTTGACCAACTATAACTGCGATTCCTCCCACTGCGCCGGGAGGAAAAGTAACTTTGCTCCCGCGTCTAAATTCGAATCTGAGTAACGCTATGAATGTTT
This sequence comes from Ctenicera cuprea, assembly GCA_958336395.1. NCBI lineage: Eukaryota > Metazoa > Arthropoda > Insecta > Coleoptera > Elateridae > Ctenicera > Ctenicera cuprea. The sequence continues at coordinate 29,579,414 of OY284495.1, read as the reverse complement.
TTTGATTAATTTTTTATTAATTAATTATTTATTTAATTTTAATTTATTAAAAAAAAGCTTAACGGAAATCTATACACAGTTAGTACAAGTTTATTCTATGTTCGCGACACTTTTCTTGGATTTGTTTTAAAGTGAATATATCTACAGTTGATTGGTTTCGTCTAAATCCACATTGATATTCACGTAATATTTCTTCTGTTTTGTTTTCCTGGAGAGTTTTCAGGTTTTTTTTTGGTGATTTTTTCCGAAGTTGTGTAATCTATGAATTTTTTTAAGGATTTTGTTCATGGTGCTTTTCTACCGGAGCTTTGTTTTTTTCAGGGTTTTTTCGGAGTTGTTTTTGCATGAATGTTTTATTCTAGATTCGAATGTTAGGGCGCTACAAATTCTTAGCCAAGGGGCTCCTAATTTCTTAGGACGGCTCTGCCTCTGATCCACAGTAGTATAGCGAATAATTTTGTTTAATAATTATTCCCTTTCCTTTCCAGCGAATTTCTGGTAAGGCAGTAATTTTAATTTCGTATTTCAGTAATTTCAGCATTCCAGTTGTTGTTTTCACGTCCAACCCTCTACTTGAGGGATTGGGTTCTAGCAACTTAGAAACATTACAAAATATAGTGCCGGCAGTTTTTGAAAAACATTTTTTGGAAAATTTTTAAAATTTTGGAGAAGCGTCATTGCCATCGTTTTTTGATTTTCGAAATTAATTTCGTTTTATCGTGTACTACTCACAAAAGGTTGTCAAACCAGTTGTAGTTGATCCCGATTAGATAACTACTTTTTGAGTAAATGGGCGTTAAAGTCGAGATTTTCAAAAAAGATTGGTAGCGGCCGCCATTTTATTGTGTAAAAAAATTTTCGATTTGCCTTATGTTCTTCTCTCAGATCCAGTGCTCAAATTTCAAAAATTTAGTTTGGAAAAAAGACGCTACCGAAAAACATGTCTAACTTTCGCTTCAGGTTTCCTTATTTTTTTGGTAAGCTGAACTAGAACTACTTCGATCTACTTCTTCAGTTTAAAATTTTATCAAAACCGGTTCAGTACATTAAAAAAAACAACTTTTTTGTGTTCTTTCGAAAATTTTCATGAAATTAATGCCGAAGGTATGGAAAAGTCATCGATATTAGAGACAATTCCGGTTAAGCTGGAATTATTTTTCTTAATTAAGATCAACTACATTTATCTTTCTAAAATTATAGTTTAGGAGAAATACCCTGTATTTGCGACATCTTACTGACGTGTTACGAACTGCACAAATAGGACTATGATGGTAGTAACAAGCATCGCAAAAGAAATCGTTATAAAATGCTAATTTCTCACAAAATACGGCCTTCTTTTAAGAGCCTCGGTTTATTTGATCTTGAAGTAAAAGAGCAAAAGGCGACGTGTATGCTAATTTAAGCAAATGCATGCGAACGGAAAATGTGAAACACCCAGTCATATAAAAGGAAATAAAACGGAAGAAAAGCGGCTCCACGATGTATTCGACACAGATATTAAATTTTAACGGTACAAACCTATGAAGAACCCACCGAACAAAAAATAAATATCTTTTCAAGTTCTATTCGCTTTTTTGCAACATCGAAATACTCTTCGCCTTATCTACTGCAATCTATATAGCAGAATATATCCAGCTTAGATGATATGCGAACGGGCGTATATTTCGCATTAGCCCACGGCTGCCGCTTTTCTTATACCCATATTCCGTGCACTTAACTAAAAGTTGCGGGGGTTTATCGGGTTTTCGACGTCGCCGAAGCACCTCGAGGTGCCGCAGTATCGGAATTCGAAATCGCGTTAACACGCCTCGCGTAATCTAGTATCCGCCGTACTTTTCATATCGCACGAACATTATCCCTCACGTTTCCCTTAAAAACGAAACGTGTACAGTAATCGTCCGACCAAATTACCCACATCACTCCCTCTTCTTTCTCCAACCGCGCGATTGAGTAAATTTATAATGAGTTCGCAAACGTATACCAGGTGTTTCTCTTGCAAAAGTTTACGATAATTTAGCTGAGAATGGAAATTTTTTGAGGAAAGCTCTAGTTGCTAAAATTTATTTTAGTTTGGAAGAGGTTTCACTTAACGCACGTAAAGATAGGTGGATGCAGCAAGAGCGACTAGCCCATAATGCAGTTGCTTTGCGAACATGCCTAACTGACGTTTATGAAAATCAATGAATAGTTCCTAACGATTTTATACTGTGGCCAGCACGATCTATTCTTAAATAACAGTTTACAGGGAACCTCATGTTAATGTTGAAGACCGTACAAACGCAATCCCGTCACATAGCTAGTGTCGTACCTGGAGCTCGACAATGAAAGACTAAAACACCGGAGTGTTGAATAACAATTTATTGCAAAATGTTAGAGCGTTTTAGCACAAGTTCTTAAGTATTACAAATCTTAATTCTAATGTTGAGAACGTAGTTTTGAAATGAATAATGAATAACTAAAATCTAAAACAAACCTATTTATTAGTTATTGTAAGTGATAAGAATGGTCATAGGACTGTAGATTGTCAAAGTACAACATAACATGTTGTTCTCAAATAATCAGTCCTATTTACCTAGGATTATACATGCTAAATTCGATGGAATAATACAATATTATATATATATGAATGAATAAATGCATGCGTTGAAGGCATGACACCTCCCTCATCAGAATAAGGATTGATACCCGAGGTATGTACTTTATTGATAGGTATCAATACTTATTATATTCTATGAGTTGTGGGTTTTGTATGGGTAGTTGCTTCTACAAGATCCTTTTCGGATTTGCTCAGCGATTCTATTGTTTTCTCACAATAACCTAAATCTGACATATTAATATCTGTATTACTACTAGCTGGTTGATTCCTAAAGCAGTGCTTATGAATATTACGGCTAATGATATATTTTATAATAACCTTAATTACTAAAATTAAAACAATAATTACTAGCACATAAATGACAATATAATGGTTCTGATGTTGCTGCTGTAGATTAATTTGATGTTGTACAGAATCACTCATTTTATCTAACTGATTAATACTCTGACTAACTTGTTTTAATTCCTGTAAGTTGTATACGTTAACTAACTTATGTGTGTTCTCCAAAAGAGTATAATTATTAAGTTTTAAATTGTCAATCTTTTTACAACACTTATCAAGGATATTTAGCTTAGGTACAAAATCTTTAGTACAATTATTGTGAAGTTTTCCAATGCTAACTAATTGTAATTGTGATGTAAATGCTTTACAGTGTTCTGATAAAGTAAATATACCTGATGCTGTAGCTGTGTGATCTACAACTTCTTTTTGATTTAAGCAATTAATGTTGAGATGTTCTTCACCAATTATTGTATAAAGCCATGAATTTTTGTTTCTTAAAGGATGCCAAATAGAATGCTTTATTTCAACTAAATTTTGTTTGCAACATTTTGGAACAGAATGTGTAGATTTTAAAATTTCTGTTTCACAGATTTTGTGTGTGTGTAGAGAATAAACTGGTTGCAAAGTTACACAGATTTTATAGTCAAACAAATTTTTACACTTATCCAGTTGAATTTGGCTGATTGGCGAATATTTTTGCTGTCGACTAAAATGTAATCGCAACTAGGTTCAATATATACATAGTGGTCACCAGCGTATCTTACTGGCAATGGTATCAGATTATACAACAAATATGAGTCTCTTAATATTAAAGGAATATTTATAATATAAACTAACTTATTACTACTGAAATATACATTTAAATCTATAATTTTTAATAAATTGTGCACTTCTGTTACCGTAGTGTGTATTGGAAATTTTACATCGTTGGGTATATAATCTTTAATCTTTTGTAATTCTTGAGCTAAATGATCTGGAGATATGATTGCCGGGTGTAGTATTCCCAACTGAGCGAACATTATGGCATCAATTAAAGATTCGCACTCTGAATTATATTCTTGGTATAAAAAATTAAAAATTGCAAATTCATTCAAAACATGTTCTACTAGTTTATTCGAGATTTCTGCTAATTGAAGCCGATTTAAGAAAGTTTTAATTTTCTGAGTATCATTAAATAATATTTGTTCATTATAGTTAATTTTATCTATACTATTATTAAATGTAGTTAATGAAGATTTTAGTACACTGGTTTGATACTTTACTAATTCCAAAATATCATGTTCGTTTTTATCAAAGGATTTTATCTTGTCGTTATAGAATTTTTCATCATTTGAGTCTAAAGTACCAAATAAAGTTTTACTAACATGCCCTATTATATCAAACAATCCGCGTTTCTCTCGTTTGTCTGTTAAATTTTTAACTTCTAGTAAATTGTAAATATTTGAAGTTTTTCGTTTAATCTGCGATATGCTAGGCCTGACAACGTTGTAGAAATCTAAACAGTAACTGTCGTTATCTATTTGTTGACATGCGTTTTCAAAATTTTGATAAAAGTCATAAATGAGGTTCAAACGTTCAAATAAATCTTGTAATTCTACATACGTAACCAATGACCAAGAAGTAGAAGATAAATATGCGTTTCCCAAATATTCGAAATAAATACCAGGGTTGTACTGAAATTTTGTATCCGTGAATTGACAGAACGTATGTGGAAGTAGCATCAAACATCTGGAAATAAAATTATTCGTTGAAAAGTTTTGTTTCATTTTTGTGAATTTTATATGGTTTATTATTACGCTCAATAATTATATTATTAGATCCATTTTCAATATCAATTACCAAATATGGTCCTAACCAATTGGAATCTAATTTGCCTTTACCTAATTGATTACGAATAAGTACTTTGTCATTAATATGTATAGTTTCCGAATGTGACTTTTTATCATAATTTTCTTTTGATTTATGCTTACTTAGTAAAATATTTTCTCTAGCTACTTCGCGAACCTGTTTCAAAATTTCGCATAATTCGTTACGATAATCATTATACGTGTATTTAGGTGAATCGGACACGTGGGCAAACGGAAGAGAAGCTTCGCGTCCGAACAAAAGATTATAAGGCGTAAATTTTGTTGTTGAATGCGGTGTTGTATTATACGTATGCATAGCCAAAGGAATATACCTGTCCCAAGAAGTTTTATCTTTGTCGACAAAACACCTTATATATTCTACTAGGGTTTTATGGCTACGTTCTAGGGCACCATTACTTTGGGGATGATACGGAGTAGTCTTAAGCTTTTTTACCTTTAAAATTTTACAAACTTCCGAAAATAACTGGCTTAAGAAATTACTACCTTGATCAGTGAGAATGCATTCAGGTGTGCCGAATTGACAAACCATGTGGTTAACAAATTTTCTAGCAATTGTAGCGGCTGTCTGATCTGGTATGGGGATTGCAAGTGAATACTTAGTTAGATCATCTTGCATTGTCAGCACATAAAGGTTCCCGTCTCCAGACAAAGGAAATGGACCTACGATATCTAGGAAAATTTTTTCAAATGCTTTATGTGAGGTAGTTGTAATTATTAGAGGGGCTTTTATATTTTTATTGCGAGACTTGTTTAATTGACAAGTTTGGCATTTTTTTACAAATTGTTCTATTTCTTTACGCATTCGAGGCCAGTTATATTTACTTTTCAAACGTTTATACATTCGTTTGGAACCAGAATGGCCTCCAATAGTTGAATTGTGAAAGTTTTTTAAAATCTCTAATTTTTCTTCTTCAGTCAGCGGCTTTTCTAAATTGTTATAATAAATCTGTATCAATATAGGGATATCTTTGAATATGAATCTCAACATTATTCGTATATTTTCGAATTGCAGTTTATCGTTACCGCAAGAAATCTTCGGAATAGCTAATTTATTAATATTATTATGAAAGCAAAATACCTTTAAATTTTGTAAAGTCTCGTATAGATCTTTATAAGTAGGTTTTTCAAAAAAACGTTCTTTTACTATTAAGTGAATTATGTACCTATCGTTTTGTTTAGAGTACACAACATGATGTAAGGTAGGGTTTTGCGATTTTAAAAATTCTACGTCATTAAATTTTTCTCTAAATTGTCTAGCGATACCGGCATTCATTTTTAAATCTTTGCTAACGCAATGCGCAAGAGAGAATTCTTTGGGGGCGTTAAATAAATCTTCATCTTTCTCGATAACATTACTATTTAAAACTACATTATGTGAAATGTATTGAAGGTAATCTTCATAAGATATTTTTGTACCTAAAGAGACCTGATTATTTGAAGTTGATTGACTTCGCGTAGTTACTGCACATATTCTACTTAATGCGTCTGCATTCGTATTTGATTTACCAGACTTATAAAAAATTTCAAAATCATATTCCTCTAATCGAATTCTCCAGCGCATTAAGCGCGACCCGGGGTCCTTAACATTAAAAATCCACGTCAGTGGTTTGTGATCCGTGGCGATAACGAATTTTCTTCCGTAAAGGTAAGGTCTAAAATGATTAATTGACCACACAATTGCAAGGAGTTCTTTTTCTATTGTACTATAAGAAATTTCACTAGAATTTAATGTACGACTTGCATATGCGATTGGTAAATCGCTACCAATAGGTCCTTGAGATAAAATAGATCCAATAGCAAAGTTCGATGCATCGGTAGTTAAAACAAATGGTCTAGTGAAGTCGGGATACTGGAGAATTGGAGCTTGGGTTATTTTATTTTTTAAAATTTCAAACGCTTCTTGTTGTGACGAAGTCCAAATAAAATTTTTATTCTTTTTCAAAAGTTCTGTGAGAGGTTTGGCAATTTTACTAAAATCTTGGATAAATTTTCGGTAATAGCCACAAAGTCCTAAAAATGATTTTATGTCTTTCTGATTTTGTGGTACTTTAAATTTTACTACTGCCTTTACCTTTTCTACGTCAGGCTTTACACCAGATTCAGAAATTACGTGTCCAAGGTAACTGACTTCTTTACAAAGAAAAGAACACTTATCAATTTGGAGTTTAAGGTTACTTGCACGAAGACTACTGAAAACGTCCCTAAGTTTGAGTTCGTGCTCTTTTAAATTTGTAGCATACACTACTATATCATCAAGGTACACGTAGCACCTCGTACCTTGTAAACCTGAAAGTACAGTATTCATAAGCCTCTGGAACGTGGCTGGAGCTCCTTTAAGACCAAAGGGCATACGGATGTATTCAAAATGACCAGAAGGAGTACTGAACGCTGTCTTGCATTGATCATTAGGGTTCATTTTAATTTGGTGAAACCCTTGAGCCAAATCTAGCGTAGAAAAATATTTAGAATTTCCTAGTTGATCCAAAATAGTAGAAATTTGAGGTAAGGGAAAAGCATCGCCTACACTAACGTCGTTTAATTTTCTAAAGTCTACAACGACTCTAAATCGTTTTTCACCTGTAGCATCGGCTTTTTTAGGGACAACTAATAAAGGTGCATTCCACGGAGATTTACTTTTTACTATTAGACCGTCATATTCCATTTTGTTTACTTGTGATTCTATTTCGTTTTTTTGAGATTCCGGAAGTCGATATGGGCGAATATTTATAGGAATTTGATCTGCAGGAATTCGAATTTCATGTTGGATAACGTCAGTATAGGATAAAGGTTCATTAGGACAATAAAAAATATCAGAAAAGTCTTTACAAATTGACAAAATTGATTCTCGTTCTTCTAAATTTAAGTGACTCGTTCTTATGTGTTCATTTATAAAAGCTAATCTTTCACTATCGCTTACATTGTTTACTAAATAAGAATTTAATGTAGGAATAATAGAACTTGTATTATGTGGATGGGTCTCAGCGCTGTTTTGCATATCGAGTGTTTTAAAAAGTTCATTTTCAGACTGAAATGCGTCAACTTTTAAATTTTGAAAATCATTTGTTTCTAAAATAATTGGAACTTCGGTAGGATTTAGAACAGGTACCGATATTTTATTATCATTTAATTTTGACAAACTGTTACCAATAATTGCTTCTTTTATCTTATCCGCATGAATGACGTATTCACAGGAGCCTGATTTTAAGTTATTAAATTCAAAAGTTACTACTCTTTCTGTACGCGGAGCGATAACAAAAATTTCATTACTGACATTAGTTCTTACGGAACTTTCAGAATTATTTACTTGAATATCTTGTACGTAATCAGATTTAATTTCAATTTTTTGTGAAAATATGTCAATTATCGCTTTATTGTTTATTAAATACGGTTTACCAAGTATACCGTCTTTTGGTATTGGGAAAGAAGATGGAACTAACTGGAAAGCTATTGGCTGCACGTGATCGTCAACCTGAATAAAAATTTCGCCAAAAGTAAAAATAGGTTCTGGTCCAATACCAGACAATTGAACAGACCTTTTTGGATTATAACATAATTTTCCGTTAACGTTATTAACTTTAATGACATTCACTTGTGCACCTGTGTCTATTAAAAAATCAAATTTGCCTACATCAGAATCTTTGCTAGTTATAGTTAAATGATCGTCTTTTAGTTGCTTAACGCGTGTTACATATAAATTAGTACTTGATGTTTGCGGCGCTGGTTCTGCAATGCTTATAGGTTTGACCCCTTGAACATGGAAATTTTCGTTAGAGGGTGTTTTATTAAAACTGTTATAATTTCCTCTAGAAGCTTGATGAAAACTTTGATTAGTATTATAATTTCTTTGCGATTGCGCAATAGAACTCTGCTTATAATTTGAATTATTTCTGACATTATTACGATTCAATTTAAAACATTGATCTATGTGATGACCTGATTTTTTACAGTATCTACAGGTGACTGTATACACCTGAGGAGATTTTCTAAGATAAGAGCTGTTTTGCCCAGAAATATTTGAATTTTGAACAGGCGTACCAAATTTTGAGCGACCCTGATTATAAGATTGATCTGGTTTATAATAATGATTGTTTGGAGTCGTTTGATTTTGCCTTGAATTAAAGTTATTATAAGTATTTTTTGCTGAATTAAAAATTCTTTCTTCTTCTAAAGCCTTTTGCGCACAATCTTCAAAACTAGTATAAGTTCGTGATTTTATATAAATTTTTAACGGATGTCTAAATCCTTCAATAAAATTTGTTAATGCTTGTTCCTTTAAAATAGTTTCAATTATAGCAACCTCAGTTTCTATTTTATCTTTTGTCATAACGTCTAACATGGCACTATACAAATTTTCCATTTTCCTAATATATGATTCAACAGATTCGTTATGTAATTGTGAACACTTATTAAATTCTAACTGAATATCTGCTAATGTGCGTTGCGTTAAACTTTCTTTTAAAATTTTCTTAAATTGGTCCCAGTTGGCAATTTTTTTAAAACGAAATAAGTTAAAAGCTTTACCTTTCAATTTAGTTATAATACCTTCTAGCAAAATAGGAAGTAATTGTTCGTCTACGTTATTTTTTACAAATTCGCAACATTTTAAAAATCTAGGTAACTCGTCACTGTTACTGCCACTAAACTCGGGAATTAATTTTAATGCTGCTTCTAGCCCTAATTTGTTTGCCATAATGTTTGCTCCTTTAATTATGTTATTTGAAATTACTGTAATATCACTATCAAAGATAGAATTTTGTAAATCCAAATCTAAAGTTAAATTTTGAGAATCTGAATATAAATGAAGTGTATTGATATCATTCAGGGAACGTGTAAAGCGATTCATTAATTTTACGAAATTACAAAAATTGCAAAAGAATATTATTATCAAATGTGCACAAAATATTAAAGAAATTATACTTACAATAATGCATGAATGAACCGCACCATGATCGAGATGAAAATAGGTAATTACTTGAACTCGCACGTTGGTCCAACAATTGACTTGTAGGGATGTCCACTTGTAGTAGGTTGTTGCTGATTCGGGAACGTAATTTCTCCGCACCTGTAGAACAGCGACACCAGAAAACGCAGGACCGTCAACCCCAAAATTGTTTCTTCTGTCTTGTCAGTAGTAGTCGAAGCCTCTGAACGTTGTGGATTCTTACGTAATTTTATACGCAAATATCCGAAACCGCTGCCACCAAAATATGTCGTACCTGGAGCTCGACAATGAAAGACTAAAACACCGGAGTGTTGAATAACAATTTATTGCAAAATGTTAGAGCGTTTTAGCACAAGTTCTTAAGTATTACAAATCTTAATTCTAATGTTGAGAACGTAGTTTTGAAATGAATAATGAATAACTAAAATCTAAAACAAACCTATTTATTAGTTATTGTAAGTGATAAGAATGGTCATAGGACTGTAGATTGTCAAAGTACAACATAACATGTTGTTCTCAAATAATCAGTCCTATTTACCTAGGATTATACATGCTAAATTCGATGGAATAATACAATATTATATATATATGAATGAATAAATGCATGCGTTGAAGGCATGACACTAGCACGGTCTCCTAACTAAATGAAATATAAACACGTTGTATTCTGTTTTAAATCTCTCGTAAATATGATGATGTTACTTTAAATTTCTTTCTTTCTGCGTCTGTTGTTTTTCCATTAATTGTGCTTTTACAAAATACCAGCAATATTTTTCTTTTGTATATTTGTCGCTATAACAAACTCAATTATCGTTTTTTTGTTGCTCCTATATACTTTTTACTTCGCTAAAGTGTTTTGGTTCGTTTGATGATTATAAATCGTCCTGTTAAAAAAGTTAGTCGTTACGATAAATTGATTCGTATCTCCGCAATGCGACTGTAACAGCAGGGTTACGAAAAAAGGGTATTAAGTTGCATTTTAACTACCAAATTATAATTAAAATTAATTGACCCGCCTGACGGGTGCATTATGTAATGGATCTCGTCCGACTCTCCGACGTGTGTATTAACCCATCAAATCGCGTTAACCTTATCAAATTAAACGCACACTCGACACACGTTTACCAAATGAAACCAAGCTCATTTGGCTTTCATCGGAATTAATTATTGTTTGCCAAGCACGGTGGACAAATCCACCCCAATGTTATCGCAAGGTAGGGATCAGTGAATTAATATTACAAAATATCTTGACAATTATTTTCAAATTTCATAATGTTGTCCGACGTCTTTAACAAAATACATGTTTTCAAATGACGTTTATTCTCAAAAAACTGTAACGTGATAGTATGTAAAGTAGAAGAGGTGGAACGAAATACAAAAAAAAAGGAAGCTTGGTAATTAGGGTTTTTAGGGTGATCGAGTGACCCGGAATTTCCGGGTTCTTCAACAAGACGTCGACGTCAACCGTTTGAAACTTGGTAGTAGTTATTACAGAAGATGAGCGGCAACATCAGAAAGGCGGGGGAGTCTTGGTAGTAAGCAACTCTTATCTGTGTTGTCGGCGGCGGTGATTGATAAGCCCCAGAAATGACCCCGATCGAGAAATATCTCCACCACTTTGCGCAACCCTGTCTGACTTCAACGATGTTATATCCCCAAGTTCCATTGGCCGTATCCATTATCCATTTATCACACATCCAACTATAGCAGAACGATAAAATCGAATAGTAGGTATTGGTTAACGTAAATCAAGTTTTTATGACAATTTTTTTGAAAACGTCATTTCACGAACTAGTAGTCTAGTAGCATGCTCTAATTTAGAAAAAGGTAAAGTGTTAACTTCGAGTGGACTTTCGCATACTAGATATTAAAACTTTTTGTTTAATTATAACGTACAATTCACCGGCTGTTAGATTTCTAAGAAAACAAGATCTATGGGCAATCGTTCATTCCATGCACACTACAGTGTTTGAGTAAGAAATTTATTTAAAATTAAAAGTATTCGGAATTTACATTTTCTACTGTATCCAACCAAATAATCCTAAACTGGTCAGCCAAAAAAATTAGACGAGAGGGGACGTTTAGCAACATCAAATATAAAATTTTTTTAAAACTAACATTAATTTATGGTTCTACTAGTCGAGATGAGTTTTTCTTCTAAAGCAGAAGTTATTTATTGTTTCCCGTTTAATAAATAAAGAGGTACCAGTTTTTGATTTTCAATAATTTATAGACGGTGCCACAGCGGAATTATGGTATTCGATAAAAACTAAATTTTGAAGATATATTTTAAAAATTTCAAATAGTTGGAATTTACATTTTCTACAGTAGTCCTACCAAGTATAAAAGTATCTAAAAACTAACATTCGATTTTAGTTCTACTAGTCATGATGAGCAGTTCTGCTTAAGAAACAATTTTTTTATCGCACCCCGTTTAATAAATAGAGGGATACCTATTTTCGATTTTCAAATATTCGGAGTAAGCACCACAGTGAAATTATAGCTTTTATCAAATAACCAAATTGTATCCAACTTTTGGTTCTAGCAGCCTACAATAAAGTTTAAAAAAATCATGTAGGCAGTAATTGAAAAATATTTTTTTGAAAAATTTCAAAATTGCCGAGAAGCGCTATTGCGATCGTTTTCTAATTTTTGAAATTAATTGGTTTCATCGTATACTACCTATGAAAGGGGTCTCAAACAAGCTGTAGTTGATCGCGATCAGACATTTACTTTTTGAGTTAATGTCAGTTAATGTCGAGATTTTCAAAAAATCGTAGCGACCGCCATTTTGAAGCTAGAGTTGGGAAAAAGGTTTTTGATTTGCCTTAAGTTCTTCTCTCAGATCACGTGCTCAAATTTGCTATATTTAGTTTTTGAAGAAAACGCTACCAAAAAACATGTCTAACTTCCGCTTCCGGTTTCGAATTTTTTTGAAAAGCTTAACTAGAATTGTTTTTTTATATACCTCCTTATCGGCGTCACCAACACACCCACCCATCCACTCACCCACAGACAGATATTTTTAAAAATCACTTTTTTGTGTTCTTTGAGTCCCAAAAGGTGTATTCTTGTTGAAATCTATATTTCGAAACATTTTATGAAATCAGTACTTCCCTATCCCGAAGGTATGGAAAGTAGAAACGTTTACAAACATTCAGGGAAATACAGTGAGTGGGATTCAAACCCACTCGCTTTTAGCAAGGTAGCTCCAAAACCTGCGATTATGACCACACTCCACCACCAGCTTCTTCTAAAATTTAACGTATAAAACAATTGGATATTCAGATATCTGAAAGAGCGATTTAAAATAAACACTCCGGGCTATCAGCAAACGAGGTTAAAACGAAGGAAGGAAATTATCTTGTAATGGGGTTGAAATAATTCTGGTTGGAAACAGAAAAGAACGCGATTCCTCGGGCTTTGACAATTTTTTAAATTTGATTATGCGGACGGGTAAATTGATTTCGTTAAGTAATAAAGTAGCAGCACGAAACGGAATTGGGAAACGAACGAATCGTTTACCGGTCTGAATAGCGGCAGTGTTCTAGCCATAAATGTCACAATGAGAAACCAAAGAATAAAACAATTTTTTTAACTACCCACAATTTATTCCTTCTTATAGTATCATGGGGCGATGTGGCAATACACTACTTTCCATTTACCCTGTTTGTGGCTTGTGTGTATGTAAATCTTGTATAGGATCTTGATATTTCCCCTGATCTACAAGTGTTTAGGAGTAGGCACCGTTAATTGTATCCCTTGGGCGAATGATGAGCAATGCGCGGCACCGACTGCCTGACTCGTGTAAACATTTTTATCTGCCATGGGGTTAGAACCTGCCGCTATCAGGGTCGAGTTTGGGGGGGGGGGGGGGGGGCTGAGATGGCTCTACCTCCCTCCCATAATAAAAGTCATTAAAATATTTAAGTAGGTGCTCCGCAGTGACTAAAAATATTTTCCAATTATACCTATTAAATATTTAACTGAGCAGGAAAATACCTACTTATATTTCTATGTTATACAACGACAGAGGCAACAATTTATTGAGTTTTGGAAACGAAATTAGAAACAGGCTTAGGTTTAAGGGCTGTCCTAAATAGCTATCTCATGTTTGATTTCTTTCCAAATTCAGATTGCAGTGGCAATGATTATACTTTAGCAGTGTAGTAGAAACGCAGAAAATGAAGAGTAGTGCGACTAGTGATAACCTTTTCTGTTTTGTTTTTTCAGTTTTTTAACGTTTTTTCCTCCTTCGGTATGGGAAATACGATCATGTAAAACCAAACAAGTAGGTATTGATTTCATGAAAATTTTTGAAATCTAGATTTTAACGGAAATATACGTTCTGGGGCTCAGGAAATCCAAAAAAGTGGTTTTTAAAAACTGTCTGTCGGTGTGTGTGTGGGTGAGTGACGGCTCTACGGGCGGAGTACTGGACAGATTTTAATGAAAGTTTAAATCTAAAGATATATTAAAAATTGTAGTTCTAGTTAAGCTTTTCAAAAAAATCTGAAACTGGAAACTTTTTTACTGAACTTTCTAGCTGTAAAATGGTGGCTGCTACAATATTTGGAAAATCTTGACTTTAACGCTCGTTTACTCAAAAAGTAATGGTTTGATCGGGATCAGCTACCACTTGTTTGAGAGCCCTTTGTGGGTAGTATACGATGAAATAAAATTAATTTCGAAAATCTAAAAACAATCGCAATGGCGCTGCTTCAAAATTTGGATATTTAAAAAAAAATATTTTTGAAAAACTGTTCACACGAATTTTTAAACCTTCTGAGCCGATAGAGCTTGCATTGAACTACAAATTTATTTTTTACTAATTTCCCAAATTTTATTCTGACGCCTTCCAGGAATTTTTGAAAAGTTTGTAATTGATTAATTATTTATTTAAAAACGCAAACGCCGATCGTTATAAATTTTTATCAGTTCAATAGATTATTTAAAGTATTTTATTAGAATCCGCAAGAATTTTCAACTATTTTAAAAATTAAAAACAAACGATATTCTTTAATATCAAAAACGCGTTTCCCGGCATTTAGCGATTTTAATTACGCCTATCAATTAGCTCTAGTTAAAAAACATATTTTTCATTTTTTGTATAATTTTGATAACTGTATAAATAAAGTTGTTATCGCTTTTCGTGAGCGCTATCTTAGCGCATTTTACGTAGCAGGAGCGCGCGCCGCCCGTACCTACGTAACTAACGCCTTGAGTCTGCAGCGGGCTTGTACCGGCTAGATTAGATGTGAATTTCAATCACTTTTTGACGCGAGAATATTTTAAACGTAAAAAGTATGGGAAAGTACCAGCGACCTGTTTCGCCCATTTTTTATCTACCCCAGGTTACACAAATTTGCTCGAAACTGAAACTAGGATAGTAAAGCGAGACTTGCTAATAAAGACATAAAAGGTATGCGCTTTTATAGTCTGCTGTATGCTACGCTTCGGGTTCTGTTTCTAGTTAAATAAAAATGACAGCTGTTTTTGAAGTAGTTTATGGTAAAGTAAGTTGGATATACTAGAAGCATTTGAAATTCCTAATCATTTGAAATCTGTACCTTTAATGAATGAACAAATTGATCTCTTAAATTCACCGTTATTAGACGTTTTGGAATGAGAAATCAAATCATCTGGACGCAGATATAGAAAACCAAGATCAAGTTATGAAGATTTATTGTTCCTATAGCAACACCAACTGTTTACTTTTAGTCTTGCTTTTGATAATGACGTGTAAACACGTTGAAATACGTATAAAGCAAAATTTAAAAAAAAACGCTGAAGTTAAGAATTGTTTTATTTACAACAAATTAAAATGAACTTCAACGAAGTAAAACTCGAACTTATAAACAAAATGACATAAAACACTTATCACAAAAATATAAAGAATTAACACCAAGTCTTCTTCATATAATATTTAATAAAATATTTAAATAAATAAATCAAAGTATGAGTATACAACATGTTTCGGCACTAGGCTATCATCAGGCTGTGAAAAGGTGAATAAGTATCACATGAGGAAAAGTTTCTTAAAAGTTTTACATTGAACAATCAAATAATGAATTAATTAACAGGGATATACAAAAACATATCCCGAAGTGCAAAAAGAGTAATGCAAACCATCCTAAGCAGAAATAGAACGTCCTTGTTAAATCTCGTTCGCTTAGTGCGTCATTGTTTTATTGTAATTTTAATTACTGTTTTTTTCTGCTTATGATGTTTTGCATTCATCTTTCTGTAACTCGAGATAGGTTTTTACATATCCCTGTCAATTAATTCATTATTTGATATTTTATGTGATACGTATTCACATTTTCATTAATTGCCTGATGATGGCTTATTGTCGAAACATGTTGCAAACGCATACTTCATTTAAATGTTTTGATAAATGTTATATGGGAAAGACTTGGTGTTAAATCTTTATATTTTTATCCATTATCCTCATTTGGAGATGAATTTAAACACTTTATCACACCCGCTGCAGATATTTTCCACCGGTGATTTCTGGTCCAATACGTTATTGTATTTGCGAACATGAACATTCATTCCTCCCTTCCTCTTTGGCTCTCGGATATATCCAATATGCCGGAAATGCGAAAGTTGTGTCACCTGTCGATGTAATCGATACACCCCCATCAGATTGCCTTTGCTTTTGCCGATAGCTTAATAGTGAGAAAAAATATAGGGATGCAAACTTTTGTTGCCCAATTCCTTACGAGTATAAAACTTATAACCGCGACGTCCCGAAAATAGATTTCGTGATGGGGCGGCTGGCCGCGTGTTACGTTAAAGATTCATGGCTCGATTTTTAAGTCGTGTTCCGTGCTAGGGATGATATCTATTTCTGAAGGCGAGGCATTAATGAACAGACCAAAATGGAAAATCGACCGAAATCTATTTTGTGGGAAATTCGCGATAAATTTTTAAAGAACCATTTTGGTCGTCATAATGTGATTTCTAAATAAACTCGTGCGAGTTATAATTGTAGCTTGCGTGTGCTTTATATAGATAATTATTTTTTTCAGCTGTCGTACACAACACATTTTTATTATTTAGTCATTTTGTTCGATTACTGCCGTTCGTTAATATCCGTCTTAGGGTAGCTAAATATTGCGCGACCTTTCGAAAAATGTCAGAAAAATAGAGCGCGCTCCGTTGAGAGTGACCCTTCGAGAGTGCAGTCGCATCAGGGCCAAATTGGGTAGTCGAGAGTGTTTCAAAAAACGTTGTTTCCTTCCGTTTAACTTCTTTATATCAACATGGCGGATAGAATTATTTAGTTAGGCGGTTGGTACCGTGCTCTACTCACCAATCGTCTGTAGTGTACAATAATTAACGGTGCTTATGCTGGACACTGACCAATAAGGGTACGTAACAAGGTCTTGCACAACATTTACATACAAGCATGACACAATAAGTGAGAATAATGGGAAGTTCGAGAACGGGAGGAGTAAATGTCCGGATCCGGATGACCTCTATCACCTTCAATGAATTCCGATATGTGAGAATGGAAACCTGGTACCAGACAAGTTTAATGAAATGCAATAATTACGATAATGATGAGCATGAAGATGATTAAATTAAAGAACATATGCATATTTTTAGAAATTTGTTGTTTAAACTACAGCACCGTTCAAGGGAAATGATACTGTGTGCAGAATAATCCATTTTTTAGCAAATTTATACGTTTCCTCATTTGAATTTGACTTGATTATATTGCTATATTTAGATAGAATATATGCACAGATTAGGATTGATTTTGATTTCTTCTTTGTCATAACAATAAATTTAAAAATAATTGACACTCTTACGCGTTTTTAAACAACAACGACGTTATTTGCAGCATTTCGCCTAAGGGGTTTACGCTGACAAGGCCGAAAATGGGTAGCTACCTGAATTCTTAGCGTAAATCTGTTTATATTAGCGGCAATAACAAATAACTGGATTTATTATTGCCGCATTTGCTTATTTCTGTGTCGCTTCTTCATTGGTCGTTTCCTGTTGATGTTGGTTGTGTCGGAGCGTTCATGCGCCCCTGGGGGTTAATTTGTCACTGCGTAACGGCCAGGAGAGATTGGATCTGAAATACGTGTAAGCGCCGCTACCTGGACTTGGAAATATTAAAATCGATATGATGATGATTTGCATACTTGTGTTAATTAGGAACGCTTTCCAGAGAATATCTAGTTTACTGTACCAGTATAGGGAAGTATTGATTTCATGAAAACTTTCGAATTCGAGGTTTAATGGAACAACATGATTTGTACCTCTAGTAATTAAAAAACTTGTGCATGTAGGTGTGTATGTGTTGCGTGTGGTGAATCCTCATATCTTCGGAACGGATGGGTCTATTTCGATACTCTTTGGAACTGCGTCGACTAAATAAGCCTTTAAAAGAATTTGAAACCGGAAACAGAAGTTAGATATGTTATTTTGGTAGCATTTCTTTGGGATACCGGATTTTGCGAAAGTGATCTGATTCAAGACCTTATGGCAACGCCTTTTTGTTAAACTTCGAGCTTAAAAATGGGGACACGTTACGATTTAAAAAAAATTTAAATTTAACGCCTTGTTGCTCAAAAACGAGTTAGCAAATCTGGATCAAATTTGGTATTGTAATAGCTCTAGGGGGACACGCTGTTACTATACAGTGTGTGTTACATACCACCCACGCACTATCTTTTACGGCTAAACCATTGTACCTACATGGATAGGACAAAAGATTTGTTATATAAATCGTACACGAAGTACTCGGTAAAAAATTTTATAAATTTAGGGGGCTCCGGAAAGAGTAGGTTTTTTTTGGGGGGGGGGGCTCGAGATTTTTGAATACGAATGTGGGTCAACTCATGCCTCATTTAAAAGGTATTTTCAAACCCAACAACTTAAAAAAAAGAAAATATCAATAGCTCAAACTGTTTCAAAATGGCGGCCAGTTATATGTAAAAAAAGGCAATCACATGAACCTTTTCCCAACCGCACATGAACTATACTGTACCAAGAAAATTGGTACTGATCCTTAAAGTCCATTAAATTAGCTTTCCAACGATGTAGGTACCACATGAGCACAAAAACTCATTGTTAGTGTACCCCCTCTTCTCCTCAAAAGAGAAACCCCCCTAGCCTCCTTCCCCTTAAAACTATTCTTTCCTGACAAGTTAAGTCTTTGGTTAGTTGTTTTCTTGAATTTTAAGAACTGCTGTTTTTTTAGAAACAAAAAAATACGTTTTTTCCAAAAAAAAACACGGTTGGAAAATTCCCCTACCTTAAAGCGGACGTTAGTCACTCGTTGCACTCTTTGATTCGGCCCCGAAAGACGTTATGGACAGTGTTGCCGAGCAAAACGTCGATACGAAAATATGTTTGCCAAAATGTTGTTCTACAACAATTATTGTTCTACAATAGTATAGGAAAGGCCAGGGGAAGTGTTTCGCTCATTTTCATTTTCACTTTGCAGCTGTTTCAGTATATTAACGATTCCATGATAATTTTGTATTTGGAGACTTTGACGGAAATATAATATGTTTGGCAATAAACGACACAAAAGCACTATATACAGGGATTTTCGAAACCGTGAAAACTGTCAACTTTTTCTCAATTTTGTAAATATTGTAGACTCATACAACTAATGAGGGAATACAGTTTGGTTAGTGCGTCAATGCGCTAATTTCTCTGTGACGTTTTCTATAATATTTTGAAATTTGGAAATGATTGTTCTCTTATAGAACAAACAAGGAACAATAAAAATTGTATGCACATTGACATGGAATATTTAATATTCCTTGTCGAGGTACATCGGCCAACAGAGATGGTAGAATAATAATAAGATTCTGAATTTAATTTTTAGTTGGGATAATATTTAGAGAGGCTAATTGTCCCCCTACTCTCCCACTTTTTGCTTCTTATTTCCGGTGGTCTTTAATCCCAAACAATCTTTTTTGTATATAAAAAAATATTTTCGTGTAAAACTTATAGGCTTCGGAACCTCAACGGTATGCGGGCGCCCGGGCCGATCGATTGCCATGCGCTGCAGTGATGATCTTACAGCAAGAATCGCTAATTCAACAAAAATTTTGAAGTATATAAAAGTTCAAGCGAATTATTTCGATTCATAGTAGGTAAAGTTGCATGTTTCACATTTTCAAACAAAGATGTGCAAATAATAAAATTTCCACCAGGAAACATTATATTCCAGATGCTTCGTTTCGAGTAGGTAGCTCTTTACGTACTTGATTTTAAACACAAATTCATTTTGTAAGTTTAAGCAACTGCATAATTTTAGAGCGTGTAGGTTTGTGCATACAGAAACACACGTTTGGTAATTGGTATTTGTAATTTAATTAATTTATTACCGGAAACTAATACTACACAGGACTTGTGGCGGCCGTTAATTAAGGTACACTTTGTGGCCGCGGTTATAAATATTCGAGCGCGCATTTCGCGACAGGAAATCGAATGACCTTTTATTTTTGTTTTGAATCGTTCATTTATTTTATACGTTCCAAATAAATTACAATGTTATATAACATTTGTTCGTGTATGGTTTAAATTCGAATTTTGGGCCATAATATGAGGCTTTACAGGAAAAGCAAAGTGTAAGATATGTAATGAAACCAGATTTTAGAGCAGAATTTTTTCCTCTCGTCCTCTAACCTTTACGTTTCGTCTTATTTGCGAAACGGCACGGGTTGCGTTTAGCTCCCATTGTTTGTGTATGTAGTTACTTAACGCCTATAGAAACCTACTGTTAAACTACTGGTTTAAAGTTGAGAACTTGCACTTGTAGACTGCCGTTAAATAACATTAAATATTAAGTATCCGGTTCTGTTCGTGTACCTATTCCTAGCAGAACTGGCGAGTGTTGCTTTTAGAGGAGAATTAAGTTTATGGAAATTTAACGAGCACGTCGGGGAACAAAAGGGGCCTTTCCTTTTGCCGCGGATCGTTCAGCTTAACGCATTTGATGAGAGATCTAATCAACCGCACAAATGAAACGCCAGACTTGGATGCTGGAAGGCGAAAATTAAATTAATGTAGCGAGAGACATTTAATTACCACTTGTGCAGGTTTCGTAACGCTCGGTGTGTGTGTGTATAATATACCCACAAAATTCCGTAACGGTATAAAGATCAGGGTTAAATAGGCGGTGTTTATTGCTGTTTGTTCTTTTCTACCTGCCTGATATCGTTTTAATATTCACATTTCGTGCTGATTCCTGTTGCATCGAATTTTAATGGAGAAATGACTCTAGTTTTTTGTTGTAAAAGTAGGTTTCGCAAAAGTTTCGAAATGAATAACCACCAAGAACTGAAAAAAAACTGATAGGGATGAAAGTAGGTCGACTAACATTAATTTTTAAAACGAAAGAAAGTCGTTTTTGTTGCAAAATTTATATGATCAAACCAGTTCAGTGTTAATTAACACATTCAGTCTCATCTATACAATCTAAAATAAGATTAGTCTTCTTATGGGCTACGCATTTAACGGTCTTGGCTGGACTATAAGTTAAAGAAATTTCTTCCACTAATATTCATATGAATAAAATGTAATACGTAAAATAAAGTACTAGAAAAAGTGAGCGTTACGTTGTAGTTTATGAGAACCGTTCACTTTGATTTTTTATATCTTAAGTTTCATATTTTTTATTAATACATACGCATGGCCAGGTAGTTTAGTAAAACAGGAGTAGGCAGTATTGCACAGTATTCATAAGAGGCCGGTTCGAATTGCGTTGGGGCACATAATCTTTTCGCGAGTCAGGCGGTCGGTACCGTGCCTTGGTTACCTTAACTGCGCTCGGATACAATTAACGGTGCTTCTCGTGAACGGCTTCATAGACAATTTTTCAAAATGCAACTGCGTACTCACAATAGACGCAATACCACACACTTGCCCAAAACGTAAATAGCTAACAGTTGCTTCAAAATTAGGATAAATTTGACTGGCAAATATTCAAAAAGACAAAGTGATATTTCATGAGTCACTTTTCTTCAAGTATAATTGCATGAAACCTACACCTTTTAATAGTTGCGGCGCCCACGTTTTGAGATTTGTCTCTACATATTCTCTGTCTTAGTCTTGGCCAAGAAATGCAAGAAGCACCTAATGAACCATTAAATAAGTACGCGGTTTTGTTCTTGTTTACGAAAAATATGTGCTCAAAGCTCGTTATCGAAAATTATTCGCGTATCTTAGCCCTAGTTGGTGCTAATTATTTCCGAAATTAAACCGTATACTAATAACTTGTGCTCGTATACAGGGAATGGTTGCCGATTCCTATACTTTAAAAATATTTTTTTCTTTGCTACGGAAATTGCCTTTTTCTCGGTCGAAGTTTGATTTATGTGGTAGCGAGTTTCGCGATGTGCGACGCATCGGTAAAGTATTAGTAAATAAAAAACACGAGCTTCTATTTCGGGAAGCCGCTCCAATTTGTAATAATCCTGCCCGTCGTATTATTACATACTTAAATTCGTTTTTTCCGACGTGTTTTATTACGCAAATAAAAGATTAAAAGTTTCCGGATAATAAACATGCGGTAAGATCTCTCAAAAAAATAAGAACTAACGAAGGTGACGGAAATTTAAATTGGTCGTTTTTTATGCGGAACGTAAATCTGTAGCTTAAATTAAAAGGCTTCTTCGTTCGTATCTCATCACCTCAAGATATAGTGCACCCGTTACCTTTTTGAAACGGACGAATGAATTCGAAATTTACGGTTTTGCTAATAAATAAATTACCCCTTTTAGGAAGGACAAAATCATTTCACCGTCCAAATCCGAAACGTTTCGCCGACGTGGCTCAGCGTATCTACTTTTAACTCATTTAAGATATTAGACACGATGCTACCCGTTTAGTCCCTTGTGGTACTATTAAGTCACTTGTTTTTAATCGCTCTTCAACTATCTGAAGAAACAAAATTGAGAGGTTATCCTGTAAACAGAAAAATGAAATATTAATGAATGTTTGCGATCACAACAGTGCATTAACATCAACCTCGTAATTACGCAATGCCTCGTAATTCATGCAAACGATTTTGTAGCATTTTTAAGCATTATGTTAATGTTTGAAAATATCATCACCGTTGTCTATTTTTATAGAATGCAACAGCTGCATGATACTTTTTTTAGCTGTATTTACATTTCGCTTTTATATTATTTAACTAGCTACTGGTATTTTACAAGTGTAGAAAGTTTTTGTCGTTTATTTATGTATTTATAGACATTATACAATTTATCATCAAAAACCAATATATATATATACCAAACCGAGATTTTGACGGCAATGCATTTTTTTGACCATCAGGAACCCAAAAAAGTGCTTTTAAAAATATGTGTGGGTGGGTATGTGTGTAGTGTATCATAAATTCATAACTATCGAACGAATGGTTTTATTTCGGCGAGCTTTGGAATCTGGGGGTAGGTATATCAAAAATTCACCGATAAAATAAGCAAATCTAAGCCTTTTTTTCAGAAATTTCTAGCTTTAAAATGGGGCCGCTAAGAATTTTTTAAAATTTGGACTTTAGCGCCTTATTACTCAAAGAATATATATTTTTTTCTAATTTTGTAGGCTTATAGAGTTAGGGGTGGGCTACAATTTGATTTTTGCCTCAATGCAGTAATTGCTTTATGAATTTTA
This sequence comes from Ctenicera cuprea, assembly GCA_958336395.1. NCBI lineage: Eukaryota > Metazoa > Arthropoda > Insecta > Coleoptera > Elateridae > Ctenicera > Ctenicera cuprea. Next base: position 29,556,076 of record OY284495.1, on the reverse strand, counting down.
AAAATTTGAAAATTAATGCTAGTTTATTTTAAAATCTAGTAACATTTAGGGGGACTAATTATCCCCCTCTCTTCACTTGTCGTAAATTTCTTTGTATTCTTTTATTCCACGCAATTGCGGGAAAAAAATTAAGACACCGATTTTTATGTCCTAATTTCGTGTAGAGGCTAATGCAACCGACCATGTCAGACGTGTTCTGATCTTATGTAGTAACTGTTAGGGCTAGAAGTTTATATATAAATCGTAACTATTTTGAAAGTATGGGAAAGTACTTCGTTACTGTTTTTGTTTTAATATAACGTTGCAAAGCTATATTTTACAATACTGTAGTGCCTTAGGTCCTAAACTATACCTACACCATACACCTAATAAACTTAGTAAAAAGTGTCTTTCACACTGCTACGATTATCCAATTACAATGTAAGGAAAATATAAGTGGATTTTAATAAAATAACGCCCAACACAAGTGGAAGATCGAATCAACCTTGATATTTTGACTGCCTACACCAATCAGGACGGTAAATCCTCCATACACACCGACGATATACTTACTAAGTCGCTTTAAATATTTTTCCTTTATACCTGGCACACCCCTAATAGTATCTCTTGGAATGCTACACACTAACAGAGCTGGAAATACTAAAAATTACACAACTGATACTGCAAGATGCTTCAAGCCTTGAACACTAAAAAAGGACAAGAAGTCCCACACAGAAAGCTATATAACATTATCTAAGATCGACTCGTACGTATGTATGTATACATTACACTGATATGGCGAATCTATTATACAGAACACAGAATTATATATAAAACAGAAAGGGCAGCGCAACACTTGCACTACACATCAGAAACAGACTGCAATGTTTTTTTGCCAACTAACTACTCTCACTCGAACTGCGCGACCTGCATACAGACAAACATGCACATCACCAACAACTACAAATACAAGAGTTCATCACCAGATCAGAGAGACTGTCGATGATGGCTGTTCTGTCTGTGTGCAGGTTGCCGCAGAGGGTAATGAGACTGGACACCCGGAACAAACCGGAGTCGACCCGCGTTCGATGCCTGATGTGCGATGCCGATTCCCATAATTTGTTCTGTCCACCGACTTCGTTGCTTCGATCCAGGGGTAAGTGCTTTATTTTTTGTTTGTTTGCCATTCTGTTTTGTTTTGCTCTGTCCATTTAACATGACGAATTAGAAGACATCGGCTAGAACTGATCCGTATTAACTGTGAAGCCGACAGCTGTGTCCGACAGTATAGAATATCTTCTCGATAAGGTAATCGTCTCTGTGTATCTGTTTCCGTCAGATCGTTTTACCATTCGTTTAGGACTTCTATGCCGTCGGCGTCGTCCTGAAGCTGTCAAAGAAAACTTAATATCGTATTACAAAAGGTTCACTTTCAGATCACCAGCTGGAGTGTTTTGCAATACTTCAGGGTTGCAAGGGCGGTACCAACAATAAGTGGAAGAGTGATTTAAGTGTAACCTATAAACGGTAATTACAGGAAAAGACACGAAATTAAAATTATTCAAACTTTTTCGACCAAAGTTGTGGGGCTGCTAGTAAAACTAGTTTTAGGTCAGTATATGTGGCGCAATATAGCAATAGGGATCAATATAATGTTCGTTGATTGGTTGTGAAATCGCACTGTTACTTGTAAATTGCGTGTGCACATGGAAACGCGCTGACAGCTCGTCTTCCGCTTTACTACAGGTACGGACCGCCATCGCCATTACGTTTAAAACATTCCAGGAACTATAATAGCAGTAGAATTCCACCATGTGTACAATAAAATTAAGTAGTATAATTAAAAAAAAAGAAGTTAACCTCACACAGGGCTTTACCTCACGAGGAAATGTGCTGCACTGTTCCTATTGTTGACAGCACAACCTAAAAATACAGTACAGCAACAAGGTCATCGGCGACCAGGCGCGGGTTTAAGGGGGTCTGAGATGACTGTAGCTCCCCCCTCCCCCAATGAAAAAATACTTAAAACATTTCGCCATTAAATGAGGCACACCGAGCAAACAATTTTTTCCAGATTATACAACGATAGAGGGTTTAGATGGAATAATTTTTGGAAACAGTCTTTCTTAACATCCTTAAGTTTAGGAGTTGCGGCAAATACAGAGCCTTCGTTAATTACTGATACCCACGTGACCTTTAGTCCGCAGTGACTTAGGGAGTTTTAGATTTAGATGTTGAAGGCAGTTCAGGATTGGTACTCGTGGTAACTAAAAATTCCCTGTAAGTGTCACTGTCAACACTCAAAGTGAGGTTATGTATGTAAACAAGCAAGCCTTGATAAGTTAACAAACGGCGTAGGGATTTTTGGATAAGAGGCTTACCAACAGTGTAAGTTGGGTTGCCTATATTTTGTGGTCACGTGGGTATCAGTAATTAACGAAGGCTCTGTAGTTAATTGCTAGAAATGTTTGGACCCTGCTTGAATTCCGAATGTAGTGACTGTGAGTCTCCTTCCACTTGTTCATATGGTATGCTCTTAACAGGATAAGGCCGATAAGAGTAGGCATAGCAGTAATTAGTAACTGCCCGTAAGTGCTGAGATACATACATGTCAGTGTGGTTCATTATTTACGACATAAAGTTTGACGTGTTTAGATTTTTTTTTAATTGAACTTATAATTGTCGGATCTTAAATGCGGTTAAATTATCTACACCCACCTGCGGCGCTAGTTCCTGCTCAAGTCTAAATTATTTCCTATTCAAATCCTAGAACAGCCACTGTCGGTGATCACTACCATTCAGTGAAAGCATTGTAAGCTTCATACTATATTCTGTGAGATTAGCATAAATGCCACACTTATTAGAACACAATTATTCAATGACATCTAATAACATAAATTTACAAACATTCAAAATATGTACATTTAATGAATGAACAAATTGATCTCTTAAATTGACCGTTATTGCACGTTTTGGAAGGAGAAGTCAAGTCATTTGGACGCCGATATAGAAAACCAAGATCAAACTATGAAGGTTTATTGTTCCTATAGCAACACCAACTGTTTACTACTTTTAGCCTCTGAAAATGACATGTCAACATGTCGAAATACGTATAAGGCTGAAATAAAGACCTGTTGAAGTTAAGAATTGTTTTATTTACAATAAATGTTAGTTTACTAATAATTGCATACTTTAGCTATTAGGAAGTCTGTTAAATAATCTTTTAAGTGAAACCTAAAATAGACTACTCTGAAAGGTGCAAAATTTTAAATATTCACATAGGGCTGATACTGTAGGAACTACTTACGGCTCCCGTCAACTGCGCAATAGCCCACGAGATCTGGATTCACTTATACAAGTGCCAGACTTCAGTTACTCTCAGTTTTCATAAAACTAAACGGGATGGAAAGGGTAGCTTTTACGAAAATCATCTTACTGGACTACTTTCCATGAAAACTAGATACCCACGACAGTACGATCATTAATTTGTTAGCGCTTGAAGCTCAAGCTGCAGTTACAATCCTGCTTATACGACGTGTACCTTCACATAATAAACTGATTTATGTTGCGGAAGTCTGGGAAAGTTTCAGCTTTTGGGATAGTCTGAAGTTGCAAAACCGCCAACATGCTGATCTATGAGGGGCATTAGAATGGTACACGGATAAGCCTTCTTGTCTGTAATTTTTGTTTGGTTTATTCGACAGCATGAGAAATAATGGTGGTGCGATGCGATGATCTGAGTCTGAGTATTTCTTTAAGTTTCCGCGTTATTCTAGAGTGAGAAGCAATATCCCTTTTTAATATGTCAAAGTGAATGTCATAAGCGATAGTGGTGGAACATTAGCTATCAAATATATCGACAGATATAAAGATTGTAAAAGTTAAATTGAACATTTTCGACGGTATTCCCGGCATCGTCGATAAACTTCACGGGGTAGACATTCTTCGGAAAGTATGTAATTGTCTCTTCTTCGATAAGTAACTCGCGAATTTTGAATGTTCGGCAAGTCACCCCTTGGTATCGATCTCCTTCGTATAGAGGGAGTAAAACGTATCGATATTATATACCGAATACCGAATAATATAATATATTACCGAGCAGATTTTTACCGTAACAATAAACTTCGCAAGATATGGATCCACTTCCTTAGGGCTCGTAAAAAAAGATATATCGAGGGGCGAAAATGAAAAGTGTAGCAAACGAGGCACGTGTAGCCGCACTTCTTTTCTGCAAATTATACGTCTACTTAACGCAATTGAATAAACACTTGCGCTTGATATTGTACTACATATTTCAATCGTGGTGGCATTGCCTCGCATATATCTTCAAATTTATTAATTAGAGCTGATAAGAAAAACAAATTTAGTATATTTGATTTAATTATTTTTAACTCAAATAAATTACTTTATCAGTAGCCCGCCCGTAGGTGTTAATTAAAGTTAGGGCAACGTCCTTAAACCAAAATTTTCCGAGCTTGATAACAGAATGGTTCTTAAATTTTGGAAGTTACTACACGAGCTATTATTATTTCCCCTGCAGCTGTCATTAGATTTCCAAGTTGGTTAATTATTTTCTCGTTTTGCCAAACTACACCTAATCTTAACGATGTGACCCAGTTGTCCTGGAAAGCCCAACTTGGGCAATAACAAGAACCCCATTATTGGTTTACAGCGTTCCCGCAACATCTATAAGTCGTAATTGTTTATATTGTATCGATTCTAACTAGCCGAACGCTTCCTTCGTCACCTTGCTTCTTAAACTCGGCTGTATAATGTTATCATGCAGCGTTTACTACTACGCAACTATAACTATTGTTTAAGTAGATCCATACTTATAGTTGGTTCATCACAGGAATATCCATGATGCAGCTGACTAGATTGAAGTTGGTCCATATCGTACACATGTCCAAAGATGATCCGAACAAGTGGACTTTGAAAATTAACATAATTTGGCTTTTGCCGCTCTATATCAATTGTGCCGTTACTACAGTCCGCCGCTAACGTCAAGTGAAACTATAGGTTACGTTTATCCAACACGGAACTGGCATTTCAAACGATGGAAAATGACCATTGACAGTTAGTTTGTCGCATTCAGTTAATATTTTTATAGAGCGGCAACAATACCTTCTTTTCATATTTCCAATCATTTATATACACCTTGTATCATGTATTCCATTAGAAGAAAATGAAATGGTGTGTTCTAAATAAAATTATTAAACTTAAAGGAGCAACTAGTACCTATAGCCCATTATTTTTGTAAAATATCGCGAGTTCCCTCAGTTTTTTTTAATCGCTGTAGATTTTTTAAAAATAATCAAAAACGGTATATAGCGTTATAATTTTCAGGAATTTCGTGCACGATATTACCTTTTGTTTGTTGGCAATAAGGTGTGCAATGTGTAAGGCAGGGAAGCGAGGGATGTTGGTACAATATTCAGGAGAGAAGATTGCGTGTACATAATGCATTGCCATAAACACATCGGCGCGGGGCCGTCCCTACGCTAGCATAGGAATTATGCATAGACGCCGAAGTGAACAATTGTTCTCGTTCCCAAAACGAAAACAAGCATTAAAAGTAATGTAATACTTTTAAAATGTGCCGTTTATTTTCGGATGTTCAACTTAACGAGATGGAACGTCTCGGTTAAATAATATTACTTAACCAATTTTTTTGCCGTACTTTCGTTACATGCACACTTTAATGGTTAAAATGTCGGTACAAATTATCAAAATAAAAAATCCTGAAGGAAATGCAAACAGTGGACAGAATTGGAATATCTATTACAATAAACATTTTATAAGCACCCATTAAAATTTGGAAAATACAGTTGTTTCGCTCAAGCAACTAAAATACATTAAAAATTTAAAGTTTCTCTCTAGTTTTTAGTTCTCTGGATAGCGTACATCTTGTCTAATTGAACCGAACTCGTATCTCTCGCAGTTTCCGTGATCCCATATGCACGCGAATGTTAAACTGTTGAAAAACGCGAACCATTCACAATTTCAAGCATTCTGAAATGTCGAGAAACGAATTAATACAACGACGAGCAAAGTAATGTCTGAAGTTCAGGCTTTTTTTTCAATAGAAGATTGATTTATCGGTTGGTTAAGTGAAATCATCCATTTGAATAACCACAGTGGAAGCGTTTTCAGGATGATGTTCGCACAATTTCATTTTTGAAAGTAAGTAATGTTTTATTTTGTTAGACTTGGCAAGGCGTATGGCAGATGCTTCGTTTAAAAATGACGGACGCCTCTTCTGCAAAACTGGTACATGATTCAAACATAAAACGCGTAACCTGGTAAAACGCTGGTAATTCTATAGCTTAAACAGTGATTCATTCATGGTTTTTTGTGTGCTAGAAGTGATAAATAGGTTACCCTCTCTTTAACTGTTTTTGTTGTAATTTTCTTTATTTTAATTTTTTTGTGTTATATTTATTTATCGTCGCCTACCGAGGCTTACCACCAACGTCACTACACTACGTCTGGAAATGTTGCCGAACCTTTGTCTTCTACAATGTAAACATATTCAACATGCAAAGAACTATCACCCACAGTACTACGTCTCTTCTACACCGAAAAAAATAATTAGTTGAAAAAAAAAAACAGAAAACGTTTGAGTCAAGAATTTTTGCACATCATCAGTAAAAAATGTATCTCATGCATTCAATTGAGATTTTAAAAGTGTTAAATTAATTATGTTCAAGCAATCGTAAAAAGTGTCACATTAATACATAGTAGCTTTGTTGTTGGAATGCTTGATTTCTTAAGAGAACTGGTTAAGGATATCAAACCATTTCAATATTTATCAAAAGAATTGCATACTGTGCTTTTGATTAGTGTGTTGCCATATCTTCTCAAAGTTCGCGGTGCATTAAGTCAACAGGTTAGAATTGTCTAATAAATTGCAGTATTTCGTTCTTTCAAATAGCAGAATGCATTCCACGGACATGTGAAAGATGTTCCACCAATAATTAATTATATTTAGTTGATGATTTATAGTTCTCAAATTAAGATAGTTGTCAATTTTGAATCAATATGAAACACTATTTGAATCAAGAAGCTTAACAACGATTGAACCAATAATATGGCACGCCGAATGGGACATAAATAAAAAGCGTGTTATGATATAAATATATCCTGTTAGGGTATAAAATAAGACAATATAGTGAATTTTTTCTTGTTAGGATATAAAGTTTCTTATTAGTACATACAGTTTTCTTGTTAGGATATATAATTTCTTATTAGTACATAAAGTTTTCTTGTTAGGATATATAATTTCTTAATAGTACATAAAGTTTTCTTGTTAGGATATATAATTTCTTATTAGTACATAAAGTTTTCTTGTTAGGATATATAATTTCTTATTAGTACATAAAGTTTTCTTGTTAGGATATATAATTTCTTATTAGTACATAAAGTTTTCTTGTTAGGATATATAATTTCTTATTAGTACATAAAGTTTTCTTGTTAGGATATATAATTTCTTGTTAGCACATAAAATTTACTTGTTACCACATACAAGTTTCTTGTTAGGACATAAAGTTCTTGTTGGCAGATAAAGTTTTCTTGTTAGGACATAAAATTTTCTTTTTAGGATATATAATTTCTCACGTTAGAATATGAAATATTTCTCGTTAATATATAAACTTTTCGCGTTAGGACATAAAGTTTTAGAGCGCACGTCGATGCGCAGCAAAGGCGTGTCATATGACTCGTCATGGTGCCGACGTTATCAGGAACACCCGAATGGAGCCGAAGTGCGTGGCCAGATCATCTTATGCTCAGTCTATTTCAATACTCGTTAGCAGTTAAGGCTGCTCTAGGTACTTCCCCCTAGAAGCCTGCAATTGCAATTGATGTGTACATCAGCTGACCGAGTGTTTTTGATAAATTGCTGCTTTAACTATCAACCCGTTTTGGTAAGTAGATAGAATACTACATATGCTTATATACTTAATAATGTGGTTCAGTAATTTGAGGGTTGTTTCACTTATAACAGCTGAGTTTCAATATTTACCTGATGGTAGGTTCCCAGCATGGCTGAAGATCTAAATAATACAATCAACGAAATTTTGAGGAATCCCTCATTTAGAGCAGGGCTAACAGCTGTTCAACAACAGCAAAGTGCTCTTTGCCCTACACCGATTCAGCCTCAACAACAAAATGTTGCTGATGAAATTCGTCGACTATTTCCATCTGTACGACCATCGGTAAGTAAACCAATATGAAATACTATATGAAAGACCTCGACACCTTCGGGTACATGAGGATAGATTATGATGATATATTATACACGGTATTCCAGCGAAAACGTTACCCTCAAATATCTCGTACAGCAATTGAGCTATCAAGTTGAAAGTTCGGGAAATTATTAAAGAGACAGGGAGAATCGACCAGTTGTCACTCTTTCATCATCAAAAAGCACATTATTGCAAAGACCTTTAAAAACGATAAACGCTTCTTCAATGCTGAAAAAGAAAGAAATTTTGTTGTTGATTTGTTTTGGTTTGAATTACATTTTTAAATTTTAATTGATTTGACTTGTTAATTAACTTGTTTATTAACTTCAGAGGTTTGTAACTCCGTAACGAAGCGTTTTCGGACCCACATCTAGAGGAAATTTGTTTATTAAAATGACCTAAGGAATCACCTGCCGAAGTTTGTCGGTGTAATTTTTAAACACCCTGTATATTAGGATAGGGGGAGGGCTACAAAGTACTATTTACCCCTAGCTCCGCATAAGTCAAATCAATTAAAATTTAAAAATGTAATTCAAACCAAAACAGATCAACAAAAAAATGTCTTTCTTTTTCATCATTGAAGAAGCGTTTATCGTTTTTAAAGGTCTTTGCAATAATGTGCTTTTTGAGGATGAAAGAGTGACAACTGGTCGATTCTCCCTGTCTCTTTAATAATTTCCCGAACTTTCAACTTGATAGCTCAATTGCTGTACGAGATATTTGAGGGTAACGTTTTCGCTGGAATACCGTGTATAATATATCATCATAATCTATCCTCATGTACCCGAAGGTGTCGAGGTCTTTCATATAGTATTTCATATTTACTTACCGATGGTCGTACAGATGATAATAGTCGACGAATTTCATCAGCAACATTTTGTTGTTGAGGCTGAATCGGTGTAGGGCAAAGAGCACTTTGCTGTTGTTGAACAGCTGTTAGCCCTGCTCTAAATGAGGGATTCCTCAAAATTTCGTTGATTGTATTATTTAGATCTTCAGCCATGCTGGGAACCTACCATCAGGTAAATATTGAAACTCAGCTGTTATAAGTGAAACAACCCTCAAATTACTGAACCACATTATTAAGTATATAAGCATATGTAGTATTCTATCTACTTACCAAAACGGGTTGATAGTTAAAGCAGCAATTTATCAAAAACACTCGGTCAGCTGATGTACACATCAATTGCAATTGCAGGCTTCTAGGGGGAAGTACCTAGAGCAGCCTTAACTGCTAACGAGTATTGAAATAGACTGAGCATAAGATGATCTGGCCACGCACTTCAGCTCCATTCGGGTGTTCCTGATAACGTCGGCACCATGACGAGTCATATGACACGCCTTTGCTGCGCATCGACGTGCGCTCTAAAACTTTATGTCCTAACGCGAAAAGTTTATATATTAACGAGAAATATTTCATATTCTAACGTGAGAAATTATATATCCTAACAAGAAAATTTTATGTCCTAACAAGAAAACTTTATCTGCCAACAAGAACTTTATGTCCTAACAAGAAACTTGTATGTGGTAACAAGTAAATTTTATGTGCTAACAAGAAATTATATATCCTAACAATTAACACTGAAAAATGCAACATTATACATATTTTTTTATTAAATTTAGACGCTATAATAAAGAAGTAAAACATGGAAAATTAAATATTTTTTTCAGAAATAACAATAAAAATATAAAACACAAAGTACTTATATCTATAACTCAAAAACAACAACAAATATTTTGCCATTTCCTAGAATATGAGGTGTGTGCCGATCTACCTTGTTTAATTTAGCATATTTAAAAATGGAAATATTCTTACATTCTTGAATTTCGTAACCGTGGTAATATTCAGAAAAACCAACGGTTCGATATTGTTGTGTTATAAAACACACACTAGCATTTTCCTACAATACAATATGTGGTATCTGAACAATCTTTTAACACTGTTGCAGAACATTTTTGATTGCTTGTATTTGGTTCTACTTCTTTTAAATGCTGCCTAAGTAGATGCTGTTTGAACGAAAATATTGTTGGAAACAAACGAAAACATTTGGTTTGTCTGCAAGTGAACTTGTCGGAATACTAATGCCTAATCTTGCTATTAATTATAAACAGTTTTATATTTTTGAACTCCCTCCCACAGAGGGCATAATATAGTTATAAAAATTTACGACTAACAAGTATAATGAAACAAAAGCACAAACATATTTCTCATTCACTAAAGTTATTAAGAAGTGTACACTGAGCCCATTATATTAAAACATAATTATTACATAAAAAATTAACAGCGCTTGTCGCCAAAAAATCATAATGTCTCAATTCCTTAGAATCGCTCTTTGGAACGCCAATGGCTTGTCACAACATGTACAAGAAATCAAATCATTTATTTCAAACCAAAATATTGACATAATGTTAATATCTGAAACACACTTCACTGACAGAAGTTACATAAAAATACCAAACTACTCGATTTATGATACTAAGCATCCGGACGGCACTGCACACGGCGGTACAGCTGTCATAATAAAAAACCGCATAAAACACCACGAATTCACCAAATACAACCAGGCACACCTACAAGCGACTAGCATTGTAGTAGAAGATTGGAAAGGTCCAGTGACTATTTCAGCGGTATACTGCCCACCAAGATATAACATAAAGAAAGAACAATTTGAACAATTCTATAATACTCTTGGCAACAAATTTATTGCGGGAGGTGACTACAATGCTAAACACACCGAATGGGGTTCGAGGTTGATAACGCCAAAAGGTAGAGAACTTCTAAAAACAATGGAAAGCAACAACCTGTACCATGTGTCCACGGGACAACCAACATACTGGCCAACAGACAGAAATAAAATACCAGACCTAATTGATTTCTACGTAGTAAAAGGTATTGCTAGAAACTACCTTAAAGCCGAATCATGCCTAGATCTTTCGTCTGATCATTCCCCAATTATAATCACATTTGGCCTGCAGGTGATAAGAAGGGAAATACCTCCATTTCTCAGCAGTAAAAAGACGAACTGGGAAGTTTTTAGAAGTCTGCTAGATCACACACTATCACTACAGATCCCCTTAAAATCGGAGGAAGATGTGACTAGTGCAGTAGAACATCTTAACGGAGCCATCCAAAGTTCAGCCTGGCAAGCTACTCCAGAGCAGAAGCAGACTGAAGAACGCGAAAAATGCCCTACAATTGTCAAAGAGAAGATTGCCGAAAAGCGCAGGCTTAGAAGGCAATGGCAAAACACTAGAGCCCCAGCAGACAAACAAAAATTCAACCGAGCAGTAAGAGATCTGAAAAACCTATTGTATGTTCTAAAAAACCAGGCGATCGAAAGCTACTTGGAGAACTTATCACCTACAGAAGCTACGGACTACTCCCTCTGGAAAGCCACCAAAAAATTAAAACAACCCCAGCAAGCCATTCCACCAATTCGGGCAACAGACGGACACTGGATAAGGAAGGATGAAGAAAAGGCCGTGACATTCGCTAACCATTTAGCAGATGTGTTCAAACCTTTCTCGGCTGAGATTTCAGAGGAAGAAGAAAGTGACATACACCAGTTCCTGGAGGCGCCTTTCCAAATGAGCTTACCGATTGAAAAGTTCAGAGTGCGAGAGGTACGAGCAACAATTCTCACTGGTTTGAACTCCAAGAAAGCCCCTGGATACGATCTAATCACAGGTCAAGTGTTAAAAGAACTATCAGATAAAGGTATGAAATTTATCACCATCTTATTTAATGCAGTACTAAGGTTGGGCTACTTTCCTGCGCAGTGGAAAGTAGCACAGATCATTCTTATCCCAAAACCTGGAAAACCTCCTGCTGAATTAACATCCTATCGGCCAATCAGTCTTCTGCCTATTTTGTCAAAAGTCTTTGAAAAACTATTTCTGAAAAGATTGAGACCACTACTATTGGCAAATAACCTAATCCCAAATCATCAATTTGGGTTTCGCCAACAACATGCCACAATAGAACAAGTACACAGAGTAACTGAAAAAATCAGAAGAGATTTTGAAGGAAAGAGATACTGCTCAGCAGCGTTCTTAGATATATCGCAAGCTTTTGATAAAGTATGGCACGATGGCTTGCTACACAAAATCAAGAGTTCATTGCCATGTGTGTACTACCAAGTGTTAAAATCATATCTTACAAACAGACACTTCCTTGTAAAACAACAAGAAGCATACTCACCGTTACACTCAATTCACTCCGGAGTACCACAGGGAAGTGTACTAGGACCCATTTTGTACCTCCTATATACAGCTGACCTGCCAACGACAAGACTAACGATGGTTGCAACCTTCGCTGATGATACAGCAGTGCTGGCATCACATACTGACCCAACTATGGCATCACACCACCTACAAGTACACCTAAACAAGATTCAACAGTGGTTGAAAAGATGGCGTATCAAGGCGAATGAAACAAAATCCGCCCATGTGACCTTTACTATGCGCAAGGAAACCTGCCCAGCAGTGACGCTAAACAACCACCAGTTGCCACAAACGGAGGAAGCTAAGTACCTTGGTATACACCTAGATCGTCGCCTCACCTGGAAAAAACACATCTGGACTAAGAGAAAGCAACTTGGATTCAAATTCAGAAAAATGTACTGGCTAATCGGCCGTAGGTCACAACTCTCCCTAGAGAACAAGTTGTTGCTCTACAAGACCATCCTAAAACCGGTATGGACTTACGGAATCCAATTATGGGGGACAGCAAGCAACTCCAACATAGAAATTTTGCAACGATTTCAGTCCAAAGTACTGCGAACCATCGTAAACGCTCCATGGTACGTTCCTAACCAGATGATCCATCGAGACCTAAGGATGACCACAGTCAAGGAAGAAATAACCAAATGCAGCGTGAAATATCGTGATAGACTCAGTGAACACCCGAACAATTTAGTTGCAAACCTGCTAGACAATAGACGTGAAGTGCGTAGACTCAAGAAGTTAAAACCTTTGGACCTAATAAATAGATTCAATTAGATTTAAGTATTTAATTTAATTTAGTTCTTTTAATTCTATGTAGCCACAAAATAACTTAGTCTAGGCTAAGATGAACTTAAGAGGCTGCGTCAATGGACAAAGCCTCACATGCCATGTATACTAAATGTCACATAAGTTGCTGAATGACCACTCAGGTCAGCTTGCAAATAAACATAGATGTTATTAAAAAAAAAAAAAAAAAATTACATAAAAAATCGCAACAAACTTTACTTTTACATGGTTAATGATGCTTTTTTTGCACTCCACAATCGCGAGCTTTCATAGAATATTTTTAGTTCTTATTCGTCCCTTGAAGGAAAAAGGGATGCAAGGGCAGTGATTTTGATCGTCCATTTGCTATCTAAACGAACAATTACAAATAATATTCCTTCAAAAATTAAACGTGCATTGTTTACCTTATGTGTATTAATGTATTACTTAACAATTCTTCTGTTGACTTACCTATCTGATGATATTTTGATATTCAACATTTTGTTTAAAAAACCATCCCTATTTCAAATACATATTCATTCCTGACTGCGGACACATTATATTGTAATCATCTTCTGTCTGAAATAGATTCGTTTTAATTCAGAAATCCATACCACTTATTTGTACATTATTACCAATACACCAGTACTTTTGTGTTTCAAAATTGGCCAATCGTCAATGAACTTTTTTACTGTTGAGACATTACTATTTCGACGCATCTTCAAAGTATCTTTCCAGTGTGTCATTACTATAACTCCCATGGTTCTGTATAATTCTGTAGCTATGCAGCACTATTTTCCACATCACCTGCAGTAAACATAAATTATAAATAATTTATAATACAAATTATATAAAAAAATTATACTAAAAAAATGTGCATAAAAATAATTATATATAAATACATATATTAATACCTATTGATGGTGTCTCAGAACTTGCCTAAAAGCTTTTTAATGGTGAAAAACGCTTATAAGCATGCTTTCTCAAAAAATACATTTGATAATTTCGACAAGCCCCCAGCGCGCGGCTATTTCCCTTAATAACTTACGCTAGCAATGCTAAACGTTAGTTAAAGCATGTCCAGAGAAAACATCGGGTAGTAACCCTAATAATTAATAAATTTATTTTAAAAGTACTGATCTTCAACTTTAAAAATATTGTGATGTCGAAATGGTTAATATAATCTATACGGCCTAATACTGAACGTGCGAAACTGGATTTAGTAATTGGTGCATTATGATCTTTTAAAGCACAGTTGATTTCACTATTCATTCAACCCCACAATAGTGTTCAATGAAACAAATATAGTTTGACGGTTTATTTATTTTGCATGAATACTCTCTAACTATTAAAGCAATATAATTTTTGTTCCGAATAAGCAAAAGTCAGTTGATTCGACAGAAATATTTTAAAGTCGAAATCTTGTTGAATCAACAAATCCCGTTTTCTCAGTGTAAAAGGTTACCATTGACTGGTCGAGTTTGAACACCAAACCCTCCTGTCCAAAGGCTATGCGTATGCATACACCACACCGCCGCGCCGGCGAGGGCATATTTTTTTATTTTCCGTATCTTTTATTTTTAGTCTAGCCATTAACGAAACACTTCACCTGGACTTCCCTATATTGTATTTCCTTATTTGCAAAAGTATATGTGTACAACGTTGTACTCGTATCCCTGCGGGACCGCACTGGTAAATAGCGAATATCGTCTGAAACATTAGCAATAGGTATCCAACATTTTGGAAATATTAGTCTCATCGCAGTTTATAGTCGTACAAAAAATTTTTGGATTTGTTTTTCTATAAGTTTTCATTTTCAAATTTAGTATATGCAGTTAATGAAAAGAAAAACGAAAACTTTAACGAAATCAGTAAAAGAATCAAACCCACTGCTATGATTCAAACTTGTGTCACTAGAAACTCGAGTAAAGAAAAGGAATTTTGGGTTGAAAATTAACACAACTTAATCAACGAGGCGTATTTTCTTCTGACGGACCAAATTATGTACATGGCTTTCACTTTGAATTTTCGTACAAAAGCAGAACATTAATTTTCTGCTTCGCGATTATCACGATGTCAAGCTGTAATGAAGCATCAGCTCGGCGCCGGGTAGAGTTTCGTTTGGGAGATCCGAATCTGGAAACGTCCGAAACGCAGCGGAATTGTAATAACTGGAGCAAAAAAATGTGTAATTGCGGAGGTTTCCCGGACCGGCCGACCGCGCTTTTCATGAACGGTGGCTCATCATAACAGCTCAGGGGCAAGAGTAAACCCCTGAACTGAAGCGGTAGGGCTCGCAGCACGAAAAAGGGAAAGCGGAAGAGCGGTTTTATTTTATCGAGCCAACCCAGTTGGTGGTAATTTAGAAAAGCTTCCTTTTTCCAGGTTTATACTAGGTGGGAAAGAAATGATTTTTATAAGGATAAATCAATAGATTATAATACAATCGTGAAGTGTTAAAGTGATCGATTTGAATTACTTTGAATGTTGGTTGTAACTCATAGATATCTTGGGGTATTTATTTTTACTAAACAAATAGATGCCTTAGCAGCGAACCAATTTAAACATGTATTTTCGTCATTCTGCTCTATTTGGTGACATAGATAAATATGATCGACAATAGATCCTAAACGGAAGCTGCTTTTAGAAACTTTGCTTACACTGTTCAGTAATAACTGGCAATCGGGAATAAAATAAACTTATAAATTTAGTAGAGGGTAATTCGGGTCGTATTTATAAACTTATCAATCAAGCTGTGTTTATGTAGCATCCTCAAAATCTTCTGGCATATGGGCTCTATTATATCGCGGCTAAAGTTTACATAATCGGAGTTGTAAGCAAGTTGTAAGTAAATATTGGTTTCTTCATGAAAAGGATATCGGCATTTTTATGCACTTTTAAAACTGTTTGGATTTAATAGATATACAAACATTTTTTTCTATCATTTTTCTCCAAATTGCAAATCTCATGTTGTTTAAATAATTACAATTATATTTATACAATCATAACCGGAATTCCACTTTAATAAATTTTATCCTTCTAGGTCAGTAGACTGCGCAGCTATAGAAAAAAATGCAAAATTGTTGGCCAAGGTCTTAGAATTGACCGGTAATATTTACTGTTTAGACAGTAGCTGTAGGTGCATACAACTCTTTGTACAAATATTACATATTGTTTTTTCGGGAACAAAACGATACCTTTTTCTTTTAAATGTCATTGCAATAAAATAACTATAAATGAGGCGGTCAAAGATGGATCATAAAACGGATTTAACACATTACAGATGTTTTTATTTTAGAACACACGATTGACGAAGCATAACCTATTGACTATGTGAGCGTTTGGACATTAGCAAAAATATCGCAAAAGTGTCTGGTTTTTTATTTGAAACTAAGAAAAAGCATCACAAAAAAATATTTAAGATACAAACCGTATGTAAAATAGTTAAAAAGCATCTTACATTCATAGTTTTTAGAGCATCGACATTTATAGCAATTAATAAATTTACAAGAAGTATTCTAGATGCAATATTTTTGTATTTGTTGAGATAGTTTTTAGAGCATCGACATTTATAGCAATTAATAAATTTACAAGAAGTATTCTAGATGCAATATTTTTGTATTTGTTGAGATATGTTCTAATTTGTTGTGATATTAAGAAAATTGGCGCCGCATTTTTGGTGAATAGTCGCACTATTAGGCGTATTATTATTTAAAGACTGTATCTGAGATACCAGTGTAATATTATACACGACCCGTTAAAAAAATTTAAATAGTCATAAGCCATAAACTTAACATCTTTTATAATGAAAAAGAGCTAAACAAATGTCACATAATCTGACTTCTAGTATCTCGTGTGGCCTCCACGATTATTTAATAATGCCCTAATGCGATTGGGCATGCTTAAAATTAGGCAGTCTAGGTCACCTTGAGGTATTGCCGTCCACTCTCTTTGAAGGATTGCGAAAAGGTCTCGGGAGTTATTTATGTGGTCGTTAGCAGCCAAAACCCTCCTCTGCAACATATCCCAAGCACGTTCAATGAGATTCATGTCTGTGGATTGAGCAGGCCACGGCAACAATAAAATCCCCTGCTCATCTAGTGTATTCATTGCAATTAGGTCGGTATGTGGACGTGCAGTATCTTGCATGGAAGCAAAATTTGCACCCATAGCTCCTGCGTATGGCACTACTACAGGTAAAATAACCTGATTTATGTAAATCTGGCTTGTCATATTGCCTTGCAACAAAACAAGATCGGTTCTTCCTGTGAGGCTTATTCCACCCATATCATTATTGTACCACCTATGTAAGAATGCACTTCCTGGAATGTATTCAGTCGATTTAATGATTCTGGAGCTCTCCAAACTCGTACTCTTGTTAAATCAGAGTATATGCCGTATCTGGATTCATCGGAGAAGAGCACAAATTACCATTGCTCATTTGTCCAATTCCAGCGTTCCTGTGCCCACAAAAGCCGCTCTCCGCGATTCCCTATTGTTAAAAGTGGAACTCGTATCGGCCCCTAGACCTTAACTCAACTTCATGCAACCTATTGCGCACAGTTTGGTCACTAACTGGTATGCCATGTGTCGGGTTCAACTGATTTTGAAGTTGACTTTTTGATTAATTCGGAAGCAATTTTAACTGAATATTTTGGTTTATAATCAAAACTGGTAACTATATTATTTAGTATTTTTGCTAGCATATGGTTGGGTGCATGTATGTATGATACCACTGGTCTAATGGGCATGTTGGGTTTGTGTATTTTTAATAAAATGTATCATACTTACATACATGCACCCAACCATATGCTAGCAAAAATACTAAATAATATAGTTACCAATTTTGATTATAAACCAAAATATTCAGTTAACAATTCTTCCGAATTAATCAATAAGTTATCTAACTTACATTTACCACCACAAAGCAAGCTAGTTAGTTTTGATGTTACTAATATGTTTTCCCAAATACCTCCTCAAGAGTGTATTACTTTGTTAAATAATATTCTTATTAACAAAAATGTTGAGTTAATAAAACGGACTGAGTTGATTCAATTATTTGAACTTTACAGCAATCAAAATTATTTTACTTTTAATAATAAAATTTATTTCCAAAAAGATGGTTTACCCATGGGAAGTCCAATTTCACCTCTAGCTAATATATTTATGGAAAATCTAGAAGATCAAATATTCGAATCAAATCAATCTGAGAAAGTTATATTGTGGTTTCGTTATGTTGATGACATTTTAGCATGTTTTAATAGTTCATTTGATTTAATTAATGAATTTTTAATTTTTATTAACAACTTGCATCCAAACAGAAAATTTACACTAGAAACTGAACAAAATAAGTCCATTAACTTTTTAGATTTAAACAAAACTTAATTCAACTAATAAATTTGAGTACTCAGTTTATAGAAAACCTACACAAACAGACATTACAATACTACACGATTCTTGTCATCATAAAACACATAAATTAGCAGCATACAGGTCCCTGATACATAGCGCTTTGACGGTCCTTTTAGATGAAATTAATTATAATAGAGAAATTTCAATTATTTAACAAATTGCATTTAATAATGGTTATAATACTAAACTTATTGATACATTAATTAAAGAAAACGATTATAAATTAGCCATTCAAAAAATTTATCCTAATACCCCAACTTCATTCGATACATTTAAATGTGCCTTGATCCCATATTTTGGTGACAAATCAGAAATAATTGCTAAAATTATAAACAAAACAAATAAATATAAAGTAAGTTTTTAAAACAACTAGAAACGTCTTAAACACTTTGTTTAATGCAAAATCTAAAACAGATGATTTGCTAAAATCAGGCATTTACAAATTAAATTGTTCGCATTGTAATTCGGTTTATATAGGCTAGACAATTAGAAATATTGATATGAGGTATAAAGAACACGTACATTGTTACAAGTACAAACACCCACATAAATCCAATTACGCTAAACACTTACTAGAACACAATCATTCAATGACATCTAATAACACTATCAAATGTTTACACTTTTGTGATGATAAACGTAAATTAGATATACTAGAAGCTTTTGAAATTCACAAACATTTAAAAACTGTACCGTTAATGAATGAGCAAATTGATCTTTTAAATTCTGCTTTATTGGATATTTTGGAATAAGAAATCAAGTCATCTGCAGACGATTACCGAGATCAAGTCACCAAGTTCTATTGCTATAACAACACTAACTGTTTACCTTCTAGTATAACCTTTGACAATGGCATGTCATGCAAACATGCCGAAATACGTATAAGGATAAAATAAATCAATATTGTTAAAGTAATTAAGTATTTTATATATAGATAATCATTAAATATGGACTTTAACGAAGTAAAGCTAGAATTTATAAATAAAGAAGTATTCTAGATGCAATATTTCTGTATCTGCATAGATATGTTGTCATTCATTGTGATATTGAGAAAATTCGCGCCGTATTTTGGTGAGTGGTTGTACTATTACGTTTAATAGTATTTGAAAACTGTACCTAAGATACCAGTTAGTAGCTTATACTTTTAAAGAATTTAAGATACAAAAAAGTATTTAAGATACAAATAAGTATTTAAGATACAAAAAAGTATTTAAGATAGTTTAAAAGCATCTTACATTGACAGTTTAGTAGAGAACAGGCATTTATAGCATTGAATGAGTTTACAATAAGTATTTTAGATGCAATATTTCTGTATCAGTTAGGATAAGTTATAATCCATTGTGATATTGAGAAAGTTCTCCGTCGTATTTTCGGTGAATAGTCGCAGTATAAGGCATATTAGTATTTAAAAATTGTGTCTAAGATACCGGTGTAGTATTTCAATGTATGTACAATAAATATTTTAGATGTAATATTTCTGTAAAGATACTTTTTGCGAGTCTCAAAGATGTTGGCAGTGTATGCTGTATCTGGTGCTTATGAAATCAAATAAAATAAACTAAAATATCTATTGTGTTGCTTTTGAAATAAATCTGTATTGTTAATTATGGTCGTACATAGAACATCTTAGTAAGTTCTTATTTTTATGATATCGAATATTGGTATGTTTCTTAGATTATATAAATACATTTTCATAAATCTGCATATTTCAGCAATGTTTTCAAAGCATTTATGCTTTAGTATGTCTTAGATACTAAAGTATCTTGTATTTTAAATGCCTTTTTGCTAAAATATCTAATATCTTTTGTTTTTAAATACGTTCTAGAAGTAGTATCTTAAATACTTATTGGAAGTATCTTTTCTAACTCTGATTGCTGGACATCGATATTCCAAAATGGCCCACCCCTAGTTACCATTAAAGCTTTGAATCCGCTAATGTATAGAATTAACTACGTAATCTATACATTATCTAATTACAGTTTGCAATTATTACAATACTACGCCTTCTATAAATTGACGTTGATATAACGGCTACAGTGTTATTCAATCTCTTCTAAATATTTTCGTTGGAAAACATCGATTCAGAACAGTAACCCAGCCTTAGAAGAAACAAACTGCACTTTATAGTGTATTCGAAAGTATATAGGAGATTTAATAAAAATCTCATCCGGATTTATCTCTAAAAGCTTTCGTCGCTTTACTTGTTTTTTTTTTTTTTCGTAATACTCCTCTTGTCGTGGGATTACTTTAAAAATCATCGGACTTCATCTAATTGCTTTTAAAAATTTAATAGGGCTTTCGATAAAAGTATTTAAATCAAATCTGGCGTCGTCAATCAAGTTCGGAAAGTTCTTCTTAAAACCGCCAAGTTTTTAGACGATTCCATCAGAAAGTTTGAAACTTTACAGAAAGTATACACATTATGGCTTGTTCTTCAACTTCATAAATCTTGGAATGTTTTTGTAGATGTTGTACGTAAACTAGTTCGAACTTTTAGTGCATCGAATGCACCCATTCTTTTGGAACGTCAGGTTGGTTTTCTGGTATGGAATTGTACAAACGTGTATTTTTCGCATTGTTCTTACGAGTTTGCTAATTACCAGCAGGTGATTAGAATGTAATTGTAGATACCATACTAAGGGCGAACTCTAAATATTCGCCTGGCTTAAGAAAATGTTTCTATAGTTGCAAGACGTGTCATTATTAGTTAATAAGAAATTGAGAAATTGTTCTGCGTTTATAAATCTATACTAAGCGAGGTCCCCATACACTTTCGTAAGGCAACTATTTACTCGTGCTATGGTTTATTAAAAATGTATTGCGTCTCTAAAACTGCACCGCATTGCCAAAGCTTTCATCTGACGGTAAAATATAACTCAATCTGTAAAACAGCAATTTGTTGTGGAGAACACGACACTTTGTTTGAAATAATCCCTACTCGAAACAAAACGCCGCATTTTTCTTTTTTCTAAATTTGTTTCTAAAAGCCAAAAGTAACAACGTATCGTTCCTTGGTATTTTTATATCTACTCAACGGATTGTTGTGTTTATGATGGGCTTTGGAAAGTTGTAATGTATCGAAACTTTATCGGGAAAATTTAAGCTTTTAAAGGTTACACATGTATGTATTGGTATCATCATTTGCAACTGAATTTTTTAATTTTGGAAATGGGATCTTATGATTTTTAACGATTTTAAAATTTAGAAATTTTAAAAAAATATTTTTCAATGAATGGGTGTAC
This sequence comes from Ctenicera cuprea, assembly GCA_958336395.1. NCBI lineage: Eukaryota > Metazoa > Arthropoda > Insecta > Coleoptera > Elateridae > Ctenicera > Ctenicera cuprea. The sequence continues at coordinate 29,534,205 of OY284495.1, read as the reverse complement.
AGAACAGAGTGTGAGGTATAGGTTGGTTGAGCGTTCGAATCCCGTGCGGTTTACATATTTTTAATTTCGCTGCTTTTCAAAATGGTCTACGTGGATCGTCATTATTATTTTTTATTATGTGCGTGATGAACTGCTACTGTTTATGTTCCCTGGGATGTTTTAAGCGAAAGTGTCAGCGCCACCGGCGCAGTTGAAACGTTAAGTGCACAATATCAGCTTTCCGACTGCCAATAACACAAAAAATAAAGTACTTTAGAGAAAGAACGAGTAATGCTGCTGGTACAGTATCCTTATCACGTTATACGATGACACTATACTGGCTAAATGTTCTCTGCCGACACTCGCCAGCAAGCACTACCCTTTAAAACTGTAGGTTCGTAGATCTAAGAAGGTGTTACAGTTTAAAAAGTTACTTTTATATACAGTTTTTACTTTTGAACACCACCGCGTAACATTAAAAATTAGGTACTAAATAAACCGACCGTTGCCTTTAAACACAGTTTTGCATATGCGAAGGCAGAGCTTATCGGGCCAAATGATTCCAGCTAAGACACAATCAACCAATCTATTATTTTTAATACGTTTGCATGCACATTGATTAAATAATGCTATAATCAGAAGCAAAGAAATAGTAGGGTTTTCAGAACGCAATAAGCACTGCAAAGGTAGTCTTTACTGTACTTGCACCAGTCAGCGGCAGTTAGGTGCAGCGTGCAGCTATTATACGAAAAACAAACAAATAAAAAATCATGGGCTACTTCAAAATGACTAGGGCCGTTACAGACACAGTAGGAAGAAATCTAGATCGTTTAATACTGAATGGTATAAAAGAATAGACTTAATAACTGGTAGCGATATTAAAAATAAACTATTTTGCAGGAATTGCTCACTATTTTCATCTATATCTAACCCCTAAAAAGTACAGTCTGAAATAGGATACTGCTGTTTTAAATAAATCGTTCAGTTGCAATTAAAAAACGTGCGTCGACCAAAGAACATTTATCTGCAGCTGTTAGGTTAAAATTATTTGGCAAATCGCGCATTAACTTAGCTTGGTTTAAGACAAAGGTTTACGTTATCAAATTTAAGTGCATATTGACAAAGTGAAATTTAATAGGGATTATCTGCGTAGATTAATTCACTTAACAACAGGTCTTGGTAAATTGGAGTTGCCGTAATTTTTTACTTTTTAATCTAACTAATTTTTGCCATTGCCTACCCAAATTTTGAACCCATGGACCGCCACTGTATAATTCTAATTACATAGGTAAAGAATCATACAAATGTTTGAAACTCCTAATACTGATGGCTTTACCTACTTCGAGTAGCATCGACTTCCACTTATCAGAGTGCCCATTTTAAAACTCCAAACCTAAATTTTTTTAAATAGGCAACACACAATGCAACCCCCAGATCGCTATGCATTTCTACCAGTTTTTTTTAATTGAGATCAGAGTTGTTTTACAGTACATGTATCTACTAATGATTAAGTACAAATTTAAGGTTACTTTGATAACTCAAATTTAATATTTGACAACAATAACTAGAATAATTTAATAGGAACATATTACAAAAACTAACGAAGCAGGTGTTCAAATTGCCTTCCCCCTTCGTTTTCGCAGAGTATAATTCTTCTACGCATCGAACCTCTAACACGAGCTAACATTTCCGGTGTGATAGAGCGACAACAATGAACTATCCTTTCGCGTAGATGTTCTTCATTTCGAATGGGCACTTCATAGACATCATTTTTTACTTTTCCCCACAAAAAGAAATCTATCGGAGTCAAATCGGGACAACGGGCAGGCCAAGGATGCAATGCACCTCGTCCAATTACGCGTCTCTCAAAACGTTGGTTAAGATAATTTCTCACATCCCTATGAAAATGCGGAGGTGCACCATCATCTAGAAACCACATGCTGTTCCGTACGTTTTGAGGAACTGTTTCGAGGAGAGCCGGTAGTTCATTAATTAAGAAATTTAAATACATTTCACCATCTAAATTTCCATTAAAGAAATGTGGACCTATTACAAAATCGCCAATAATACCGCACCACACATTAAGAGAAAAAATTCTCTGAAAATGAGTTATCCTGATCCAGCGGGGATTGTCTTGGGCGTAATAGTGGCAGTTATGTCGATTAACCATGCCGTTGTTTGAAAACCTCGCTTCATCACAGAATAATACCAGACTTGAGAATTCCGCATTGCCGTTTAATTGTCGTCTAAGAGATTGACAATACTGAACACGATGCTCAAAATTCCTATCTTCAAGATGGTGTATGGTATAAACATGGTAGGTGTGAAATTTGTTCGCCTTAAGAATATTGAAAACAGAACCTTTGCTAATGTTTAAGGCATTTTTAATCGCTTTTTGACTTGTATGGGGATTAACCGTAACCATTTCAATTACAGCTACTTCGTTATGTTCAACCGTAACTTGCCGTGCCCTTACTTTTGGTTTTGAAAATTGCCCATACTCTTGTAAATTCAGAAGAAGCATTCTAAATGTTTTGTCTGTTGGAATTCGTCTACCTGGAAAGCGTTGCGCATACAAAGTACTGGCAGCACTCGCATTTTATCGACATTCACCCAGAATTAGAAGCATGTCCACTTTGTCAGCGTTGGAATACATTTTGCACCAAAGATTAGTGATCGATAATCTTTGTTTTGCACCGTTCAAGTAATGTGGCTTAACGAATTTGATTAGTAAACTGTCAAGTTAATGCAAACATGATTGCCCTGATCTTAATTATAGAAATATTTTGTTTTAAAATAATAGTCGGCAGTGACTTGTATTGTGTGTAGCCTATTTAAAAAATTTAGGCTCGGAGTTTTTAAATGGGCACTCTGTATTAGACACTACGAGATTTGTAAAATTGGCGTAGTAGTTTATTAAATTGACAGCACTTGAGTTTAAAATAATGCCCACGAAAATGAGCATTATGATTTGTCCCAGAAAAAGATTAGAGGAGAAATATAGAAATTATTGAGAATTTTGTACACTTCAATCATGTCGTCTCTTTGCCTAGGATCACTAAACAGTGTACGAAATCAATCTTCATATCTTCAGCCGCACAAAGCAGAAGACAGTATGGTAAAGCGCCTTCGGACCTTCTCGACCACATCGATGTCTTTGACAAAATAAGGTGACCAAACAATGGCGGCATATTCCAAGGTGGGCCCAGCATATAATTTATAAATGTTTTTGGAAGAATCAGACTTCAAATTTTTGAACACGCTTTTGATACAATTTGTTAAAGAGTTCGCTTTCTTGACCATTTTGGCTACATGTTCGGCCCGTTTTAAGTCTGTAGTTGTTAGAACTCCCAGGTCGTCTTGTTTGTATACGAATTTTAGCAGAACACCTTTTAAATGGCTAGTGGGTTGTTGCCTAATTGTAGGACGAAGCATTTATCAGTATTTAGCTGTAGAATCCAAGATTAAAAGCAAGTTTCAGGACCTGTGAGATCATCCAGTATTTGCACGGAGCTAGTAGCTGAATTTCCAGAAACTTTGGTGTTATCCTCGAAAATGATAGCATTCGATTTCAACACAGTTACAAGATCACTTACATAATTGTTAAATAACAGCGGGCCTTAAACCAGCCAACTTAGTACTCCGCTCTTGACTGGAAGAGGCACTACAATGACGTCGGTCCATCCACTGTAATAGGTCTCCACGAATACCGCAGTGTTCTAGCTTTAGAAGTCTTTCAATGGGCACTCGATCGAAGGCTTTTTCGAAGTCTAAATAAACCACAGTTAAGAGCACTGGCCCAATAGTTAAGGTTGTAGAATAAGCTTGTTGATATAGATCTGTTGGGTATGCTAACTTAGAGGAATAACGTTTTTGTTGAGTACAAATTTACACATTTTTTTTGTTGCTACAATATTTTCCATTGCTTTGCATAAAGTCGTTGTAAGACTGATAAGTCTGTAATTGCACACTGACAGTTTGTCTGTCGCCTTTTTTATACACATGCATCATAATAGCTTCTTTGAAGTTAGGGGGAATTTTGCCGTTTGCCATTGATTTGGACGTTATGTTGGTAATCTGCTTGCATAACACAGCTGCATAGAACTTTCAAAATAGGGAATAAAGCTCATCGATGCTTGTTGCTGATGAGAGTTTAAATGAAGTTGAAATGTTAAGCACGTCATTCTCTTTGTGGAACTCCTCCCACTCAAGGCGGGACGGCTAAGGACCCTCACTTTGGTGAGAGGCATAAACAAAGACTAATCGCGGGGTCGGTCCTGTAACAATCACTGCGGTGGTTTCAACTTACTACGTTTACCTCTCCTCTGCGAGGTTTAAGGTTTACCTTAATGGGACTATAGAGAATTGGATTAATGATTTCAAGACTAGCTCCCAGTATGAGTGTTTAACACCTGGGCGGCAACGCGTTTTCTAAAACGGAATTCCAGCTTATTGGCCGTAGCTATAAATCTCCCTGCGTCTAGGATAACCCAGGTAGAGTGGTTGGGACGCAATTATAACTCTTTTATAAAAATGGGTTATGAATTTACCCAGGCGATAAACTGGGTGGTTGGAGGCCGACGATTTGAGCAGGTGCTGAGCTCTAAGAAAGAATGGCGTGGCTGCTGGTATTAAGGATCTGGACCCTAGGAGTGGGTCGCACTTTGCTTGCTCACGCCCCCAATATCAAAGTGTCGACCTAGGAGGCTCGTGCTTTTGCATACCCGATGCTGTTAAGGTACCGATCACTATAATCACACCGGCTATCGTATTTTTGGGCAACACGAAACCGATCAGTACTGGGTATTGGCAGAAGCTCAGTAGTAAGGGCAGCTTTGGATCGATGGGTGAGCTGCGTTTTAGCTTGGGCACTGATCTGCAAAATCAGTGGAAATGTAGGTATCTCCGCTCTCCTACCAGTAGGACTTTGGACTTGCAGCTTGATGTCATGACTGGTAGCTTGGTAGTTATACTCAAGGCAATAGTGTACTCGGGACATCGATGTAAGATAGGGCGTTTCATCTGCTATATCATCCACAAACATTTTAGAGAAAAGGAGTTTTTAATTGGTTGTTCATGTACTTCCAGAAGTTTTTCCCCCGCTAGTTACGATGCTGTCATCGTAACTTGCTTTAGCTGTTTTAATTTTGGAGGAGACTAAATTTGCTGGTAAACGGTAATTTAAGTAATCTATCTCTGGGTAGTACATCTGTACTTTTCCCATACAAAAAGTGTTTTACTGATTTGGTTTTGGTGATGGGTGTTATCCAGGGTTTATGGGTTGTATAGACGGGTTACAATAAAACATTTTGTTTAAGCTACTACATCGTTCCTTAGTGATGGTAAAACAAGATTATAAACTCAATTTTTAGATGCATTTCACGTAGGCGACGATTTTTTTTCTTTGTAAATAGGTTGACTGCTAATTAAAACAAAATTATTTTTGAAGTATGAGAAAGTTCAGGGGAAGTATTTCGCGTATTGTTTTTTATAATATCTTTTGCATTTCGCTAAACGACTTCTAATCCTAATCACTGGACAGAATGAAAACTACAAGTTTTCGGATCCCGGAATTTCCTTTCGAATCTTCGACAGCTCAAGCAAAAAAGATAATCGATTTCTTTTTTGTTTGTTTGGTTTCTTTTTTAACATCTACCGATTGTTGTCGCAAGTTTCGGTTAAAAATTCTTGTGGAGATCCCGTCTTCTGTCATAATGAAACTTATAGGTACGAAGGAAATAGGTTGGAAACGTATTTGAAGTGAGAAACCCCAGCTTTAATAAAAAGAAATGGATTCTTTGTGTTTCTTGGCCGAAATTGTATTTTTTTGGCTAAAACCCTTTTATGTTTCGCATAGACGCCCGTGCTTTAATATTTGCTAAAAAGTTTCTTATTCACGTTGGCGGCGTGCAGAGTTTGTTCTGTCTGCATAATTTTTAAATATTGCCGAAACAGGCCGTATTTTGTAATGCGGCTGTGACACGCCGACGGGATTCTTATTATTCTTGCTTTAATATAGAAACATCGCAAGACGCTCAAGTTGAGAAATTTTAAATCGGGATTTATTATTAGAATTTTTTATTTCGCTAAACCTTTGGAATAATAATAATAATAACGTGGACTAGAGGGGCAACGTTTCCCTCTTGGGGTTTATCAGCAAGAGAAGAGGCTTCCCACTTTAATAGCTAATCTAATTTACAAGTACGGGCCTCCATCGAGATCCCTGTCGGTTAACTACCTCCACAGTATTAGCCAAATATGTAAATTAGTACTCTCCATACATACTGTCTGATTTTACACATTCAGTATTCGTTCCAGTATGTTATGTAGATATCACACGATGTTGTTTTAGTTGCACATAATTCATCATCATCAGAATCATTGTTATATTTCGGTGTCGAGCTTCTCGTTTCCGCTTTTTGTGTCATATGTGTATGCAAATGTGCATGAGGCCTTGTTACTTCTCCCGATTAGAAAGTTTTCAGGAGAAGAAGAAACTTGGTATTCCAACGGCGAATGCTGACAGGGGCACGGTGCCGACCGCCCGACTCGTGAACAAATTTGCGTTCTCCGACGATGATCGAACTAGCGGCTAGGGGATGCTTTTCACTACTGATTTGATTCTCTTGTCACTAAGCTATCCGTTCCAAATTTTTAATTTTAAGCAGCTTATATATATCGAATAAGATAGCAATTGAATAAGGGATTGATTATACGTTTTGTTTCAGCTAAAGAAAATATGAACGGTCGTCCGCAGCCCCTTTTACAGGAACCCCATTACGGATCTCGACCGCAACCATACAGTAAGTATATCATACGTCCATCTTTTCTTTAATATTTTAGAAGAACAACGAATGTAGGTAGCGTTAAAAGCCTCTCTTGTAATGAACGGGTTGCCGTAATTAGATTAATATTCTTTACATCGCTAAAACTTGGGGAGGAGTTCGCGTCAAGTTGGGCAATTAACGTATAATTAGAATGAACCAAAATTTCGCAGATGTTAGAGCTCCTTTCTTCGGTATAAGGGAAGTATGTGGACGTGTATATTTACAAGATCAGATTCAAGGAATTTTCACTTTTTTATTATTTTAGAAAAAGGTCAGGTATAATTTTTTTTGTAGTCCAACAAAAGCATATCTTTTTTGCCATCTTACTCATATTACAATGAAAATAAGTTACTGTAAGGTTCTCGAGAATTTTGAAGTTGCATTAAGGCCAATCTCTATTTGTTCTTGTTATCCTCCCGGAGACGACGGGCGTCACGCTTCGTCGAGGCGGCTCACGGGGATCCCGATGTGCCTTTCTTTCTCCTGTCTGCTTCTTCGAACACAGATTGCGGCAAACAAAGCGACTAATTGCAGAGAAACAGTCGCCGTCATTTCATTACTTGCCTGAGAGCGAGCGACGGCATCACGTCCGGAAAATGGAGTTTTATTATGTCGATCACAAGTCGAGTTAAATTGAGAAGCAATCGACCCGGAGGGTTAACAAGGACTTGCGATATTCTAACTCAATAACAGTCATCAGTCGAAATTTACCCGTTTCTTTTGTATAAGTTATTTGGAATGCAAAAATTTGATGCAACAGTTTGATCGTATTGGAAAATTTGGAAATTGAATAATTTGAAAATTAGTTTAGTCCGAAATTGTGAGAAACTCGATAACTAAACGATACCTAACAGTAACTCCCCAATAGGAAGTTTTCAAAGTTATTTCTTAAATCAGTCGGTAGAAGCCAGCATGGCCAAATACCATGTCACAGCACACTATCAAAGCTTTAAACATCAAAATAGTGTCAAAGTATGTAATAACTAATGTAAAATGTAATAGCAATTGCTTTTTAACCATTGAAATACAGTGGCGGTTTGTGGGTTTAGATACAGATGAAGGGTTTTTGTAGAAAAGAAATTTAGCTTCTCAAATGCCCGGGGGCGGGGGTGGAGCAACGGCACTGTCCCGCGTAAAACTTTTTTTAGTATTTCATATTTTAATTTCTAATAACTGCATCCACAGATTCACCAACAGAGCGCGAGCGGTGTAATAATGAAGTAAAAGGTAGGTAGAAAAATAAAAAGATAATGATTTATACTTTATTTATACATTTATTTTTCCGAAGTTGTTTGAAATTAATTGCGCACTTTAGGCGGTTTAAAGCCTTTCATGTTTATGGAGAACACCCGTAATATTTAAACATCATCGGAACAAATTTTATACCATGCGGAATTTTTGTTATCGATGACAATAAAAGGCCAGCAAAATAGTTTTTCTAAATAAAAACACCCACATAACCAATGATAGTATTCATACCACACATGGTGAAACGTTCTGTTGTATGATTTGCCGTTACTTCTAACATTAACAGTTTTACTTACTGCCGATGTCGCCATTAGGCTTTCCAAATCTAAAGCTTCTTTTTTAACCTTAACATTAAATCTGGATAAAGGCGTTTTAAATAAAACACACACATCGTCATTTAAAAGAAGCACTTTATGTTTAAAAAAAAATGCTTCACCGCGAAACACCGCCACTACGTCACCTGAGAAATATCTACAAAAGGCTCTAAGCGCTGTGGTGGGGGATACGTTGTCATAGCATCCACTTTAGTTTAGTACATCAATAGGGGACTTTTCAAAAATCGCTTTTCTTCACCGTTTAGTCTTGTTGGCTGACAGTTAATGCACATTACAATTTTTACAATTGTGGTTAGTAGAAAAACTTTATTAGTAGTGAATTTATCTTGTTTTATATTCATCATAAAATAACAAAAGTAACTTTTTTCAATTATTAGAGGTAAAGCGGCGCTCATTCGCTTCCCCTCATGAGCCACCACTTATGAAATAAAGAAAAAATTTGATAACTTCATATTATATAATGATTCAATAGATGGCAACACGTGATACTAATCAATCATAGACATCGCCGCTTTTGGCTTTGCTGTCCTCTTGTAGCTGTACTTTAAAACCAATCTCCCATTAAGTTGCCGTTGTCAATACGACACGATAAATGAATCGAACACATATTTTATCTATAAGAATTGTTTATTATTCATTATAGAACTGATGAGGATTGTGGATATAGGAATTTAGGTTGTTAAGTATCGTTGGAATTAAGGAGTTGAAATATTCTGGCTGAATGTGTATGAGTGAGAATCTGTTTGTGCCATTACTAAGCAATAAATTCAAGGATTGCTAGATTTTTGCTTTAATATTTTAGCAATCTTAGGGTGGCGAAGAAGTTCGGGCGTCGAGCGCGCTAAATAAAATTGATTAAAGTCTTGGGATTGCGATTAAATATTGACGTCGTCCTGTTTCGCGCTGGCCTGGAAAGATGCTAGTTTTTGCAGAATGATTGATGCAGTTATACCAAAGGCCGCTTTACACTTGAAATTCATATTAGGTATAAAAGATTTCGTTTCATTGCTTTCCGCAGATTCGAGCTGCTCAAGTTATATTCATAAAAGTTGAACAAAGTTCCTCGGGCACGAAGCGCTACGATGTTTCTTTAATTATTACTAGAATTCTCTTCAGTTTTGCGTGGCTTGCACATATTTGCTGTTTTCGCGTAAACTAATTAGGGTTGTTAAATTTTACCTACCTACCCGTTCCTGTCACTTAAATACACACAAACATACAAGAACTACGAACTAGAGGTTCGAGGTTTGCAGCCCTTTAAGTATTTTGAATTCAGCTCTTAGGTGGGGTAGTTCATTTGGAAACTTTCTCAAAGTATCTTCTCGTTTTATAATCACGGTCTAAATTTGTCAACGTCAATTTCAAATGAAAAATGGCCGATAATCCGTCTAGTAAGTAGGGGGCGAGAGTTTGTTACTAACCGTACTCCATGGCGAAAATAAGAGCGATGATCTCAGTGTTCTTCTACGGTCGGTTCGTTCATTTCTTGGAACGCCTTTAACTCGTCCTGCACCCACCACAGGTGCTTGATTAATGAGAAAGAAGGTAGTTTCCAAAAATAAAAGCGTTTGATTATTAATACGCTCCAATTTTGAAATTGGCAACCTTCAAACTAGAACATCAATAACAATTGCAGGTATTTACTATTTAGCCATGCCTTAAGGTACAGAGAAATTGGTATCAAATACACAAATATTAGGTCACCATTAAAGCTTATAATGCAATTAACTAGGATCCGACGATTGCAATTCAGCTCCAAAAAATATTAATATTTTAAAACGAAACATTAGTTTCTCTGTGTTCTATTCTAGGCTAGGTACTGTTCTAAATCAGCATGTTTTTTTAAAACTTAAATGCGGAACATTTTTACGTATTATTATTATATCGTTTATTCCAAGCAACTCGTTCTCTGAAACACTCTGTGTGTTATGCTACTTGCAAATGAATTTTCAAAACAAGCATTCGTTATAATTCATGACTTACCTGATGATGCGTATCTTTACTAATTAACAAACAAGATTAAAAGTTGAAAAACTTAAATAGATAATTGAGCTGAAATTGGCTTGCAGCAAATACAAACCAAAACTTTAATCAATTACTGTAACCGGTACTTTAGAATAATACCTGTTTTGTTATCACATTAGCACTTTTGAATTGATATTTTTGTTTGGAACGCAACCCATTTCCGTTTGATAATGCGCTAACAATTTAAAATTCAACATTCATTACCGTTTGGTGTATCTAGGCAATTGAAATTAATTTTTATTTAAAATAAACGAATATGTTCAGCTGCCAAAAGATGAATCACGAAATTACGTTTGCAACCTCTAAAAATCAAGCTGCGTAAATGTTTATTGCAGACTTTGAAAGTGTGCTTACTTTTGTTCGAGTTGTATTTAATGTGGAAAGCCGCACGTTGGCGGCATTTTGCAGCATACTTTCGCCTTTTTATTTTTGGTCATTCACAATGTTACCTTATTCGCTGCTTCTTCTAAGTCGTGAGGGGTACATGAAAACCTAGTTTTTTCATCGTTATCGTGCATTAAACCACCTTGAATGCAAATTCAATATTAAAAAAAAATTACGACTCTCAATGGCGACTAACATTTATAAATTTTAATTTGTTGTAAATAAAACAATTCTTAACTTGTTAACATCAACAGATTTTTTTTATTTTAGGCTTATAAATTTCATTTATTTTTTATACGTTTGTGATTTCCATAGCAACGGGCGCCAGTGATATGTGCAACATGTGAAATCCGCTTAAATTACATTTTTAGTTGATTTGTTTCTAAATTTTCGTAACTTGCAGGAGTAAAAAAATAGTCTGTATACTTCATGCCGAAAGTCTCTTTGTCGCCCTGGAGCGATTGCAATTTTTTACTCTGTTGCTGTAAATATAACTTTCTGCACTTGTTAAACAAATAACTATTGTTACTGATCTCCCAAATTTTACTCTTACGGAATTTTTGAAATATTTAGCGGTTTATAAGACTAAAACGCAAACGCCAATCGTTATGGACTTTAAACAGTCCAATAATATATTTGAAGTAGTTTATTTGGATAAAAATAAATTTAAACCATTTAAACAGTAAGACAATATTCGATAATTTTTAGTATCAACAATTTATTTTCCGGAAGTTACGTGGTTTTAACTACGCCCATCAATTAGCTCTAGTTAAAAAAAAATATTTTTTTTTGCAGGTTTTTGAATTTTTGATAACTCTTTAAATAAAATAGTTATAACGAGTTTTGTTCCATTGTCCGCAGCGCAATATTTAGCACCTTAGGTTAGTAGGTAATCCCTAATGGCGGACGAGTGGATCCCGTTCAGACCTTTCAGTACCGGCGAATGTAGATGTAAATGTTATTTAATATATAAATCGTAAAAGATACGGGAACGTACCAGCGACGCGTTTCTCCTTGTTTTCATTAATTATAGACACTACTGCAATCAAACCAATTATTTAATTAGCTGTAGACACAACTGTAAAGGAAATAATTGATAAATTATAGAGAGATTTACAAATAGGATAATTATCGGTACTACTGAAAAGCGAACTTATTTTGTGCTAACTATAGAAGCTACTGCATTCTAATTTTTCTCGTACTTCTACTGTAGTATGGAAAGTTATTATTTCATGCAATACATGTTTTGGGGTCCAAGGAACCCAAAAAGCGGTTTTCTAAAACATATCTGTCTGTAAGTGTTTTCAAACCGAAGGTCGGTACGAGTTTTTACAAATGTTGACTTTAATTACTCAAAACGAAAATATCACATCGATAAAAAATGTGCGATCATTTAATAGCCCTTAATAAGTATTACCATGTGATGTAACCAAGGGCGGACACACGTGCAAGTTGGAGTTAGGTACTCAACATCGCACTAAACTGCTATTATACATTGGTGGGAATAGATAAATTTATGTTTCATAGTTTTTTTTTAATAGATTGTGCCTCTTAAGGTTATTTTTTAATGCAAAAACGGTTAGGGTAGTTTTAAAGTTTTAAATCGAAACTTTTTTGTCGGCAGAGAAAAATGAGAGTGCGCGGGCGAGATTGAAACGGACAGGTGCGAACGGCGCTAAAGGCATTTCTCGTACGAGTTTAATTTAATTAGAAAAGAAAATGGAATTGTTGACGTTGCTCACGGCAGCATGCGCTAAAGCAGTTTTTCGCCGATTGGCATTACAAGTTTGATTTATTAACATTTGACAGACTGCTGTCTAGGCAGTAAAAGACCACTTTACATCAAAAAACGACATTAAACATGACTTTTACGAAATTATCAACGTCAAATTTGTTTTTACATAGCAACCGCATAACAGCAATATGATGGCTATCATGACGGCGATAACATTTAAAATATTGTTAGGAGCGCTATTTATGATTACGAATTTCCTTGATCAACAACAAGGACGTATAGGGCTAGTTTAATTCAAAATCATTTAACTTAAACCAGGCTTCACACATTCCTTGTAACCGGGGGTGGAGTGTTGGGAATTGAGTCGTGAAGGCGCCAATGACCGACAATAGTCACAAGAAACGGCGTCACATATTAAAACAGGAAACAAATAGAGAGACTCACCGTCTGTCGCTATCTGATATACTGTGGTTCAACACACCGGGCCCCACCCTTTACGCCTTGGCAGAATAGATAATTAACAATTAACAGTATTTCTAACATCTCATCACAGTTTGATTGGCTACATCTTAATGGTAACTACTTCCACATTACTTGCCATTGGACAATTAATCTTTCTCGGTAATATTTAAATTAGCACCTGTAAACCGCTTTGCACTGCTGCACCCCCAAAAGGGTCAATATGGGTGAAAAGCCAACCGTCTATGTCATTGTGATATCGCGAGAATTGCATAGCTCGTATCATACTACGGGATTCAAGGTTTTTAGGCCTTGATTAGCAGATCCTTTTGTCAGCCCGTGGTTAACCACACTTGTACGAGTACAAGTATACCTGACCAAAACTCAAGAGCTCTCACCCTCTAAACAATACAGATCACTGCAGCTACATACCAGAACAGTATACTGATCATCTACTAATCAACCACTAGTGCACTAGATAATTTTACAGGTAAAATACACAGTTTTCATGCAGAGCAAATAAAAAGCATGCTAAACCACTCCGCATGCTAGAACCATCTACCCCAGTTCAAGACTAGCATCTAGCCGGTTTTGTCCAACAAATGTTCCTACGGTCGGACTTGCGCAGTTACACTCGTTTACAGAAATATTGCATATTTTTTTTAAGGCTTTTTTAAATTTTTCTGCTGCATTTGTGTAGTTTTTATTGTTAAGTGTCTTATATTGAAGTGTCCTGCATGTATTGGTATTGTCTAACACTCATCTAGACATCTAAAAATGCTTAGATCTATTCTTTATAAGTGAATTAGCACTATGTTACAATTATGCCGATATCTAATAATGGTTGATAGTGTGCTTTGGTGATTCACAATGACAGATCTTGACATTTCTAGTGCATTGTGTATTTTCTGTTAGTAAGATGCCACATCTAAATGAATTAGTTGCTGTTAAAGTTGTAACTTTAGCTAATGAGGGTCGCAGGCAAGAAGATATTGCACAAATACTGCGCATACATCAATCGACGGTTTCTCGTGTGGTAAAACGATACGAGGAGACTGGGGAATACAGAAGGGGGCCTGGACAAGGACGTAAAAGATGTACAACGCAAAGGGATGACCGCTATTTGCAAATTCAAACTTTGCGAAATCGCACATATACAGCTCCGCAACTAAAAAATGAATTACTGAATACAAGGCAAGTCAATGTAAGTTCAAAAACAGTACTGAGGAGGCTAAAGCAAGCCGGTTTAAATTCAAAACGTCCAGCCAAAGTCTCTCGGCTTCGCCCACATCACAAAACTGGCCGGTTAGAGTTTGCACGAGCTCATGCTGTTTGGGATGAACATCTATGGAGCAAAGTTCTTTTCACAGATAAGACAAGAATACAATTGTGGAAGCCAGATGGACGTGATCGAGTGTTTAGAAGAGTTGGTGAACGATATGCTGCATGTAATCTTGTGCAAAACGTTAGCTTTGGCGGTGGCTCCATTATGCTATGGCATCAGTTGGGACAGTCGCACGGAGCTTGTTGAGGTGAATTTGAGAATGAATGCAGACTGGTACATCCGCAACATCATTGAAGAACATGTTCTACCATATGTCGGCTTTATTGGGTACGATAGGTTTGTGTTAATGCATGATAATGCCCGCCCACATGTGGCCGGAACAGTGCTCCAGTACCTTGAAGATGCCGGGATTGCGTCATTTGATTGGCCACCATTAAGTCCCGATGTAAATCCCATAGAGCATCTATGGGACATCCTCAAACGCCGTATACGAGCTCGAAATCCAGCCCCTAACTCAATTGCAGAATTACGAATTGCAGCTCAGGAAGAATGGAATCGAATTCCGCAAGAAACCATTAGAGATCTTCTGCGAAGCATGCCCAGAAGGATGCAAGCTGTAATTAGAGCTAGAGGGGGAAATACCAAATACTAATGCATCTTCATGTTACCTTAAAATAATGTTATCTTGCCGTTATTGTTGCTCTTTTCAATTAAATGTTATAACCAAAATCACACTATTTTACTGAATCGTTCACGAATCTGTTCTAACGCTATCATATGTAAATTAATTTATTATAAAACAGTACTAATATACGTAGGACACTTTAATATAAGACACTTAGTAATAAAACAACATAAAAGCTACAGAAAAATTAAAAAAATATATATGCAATATTTTTGTCCATGAGTGTAGTATATTGTCAATCTTTAGTGAGCGAATGCAACTTTGTTTTCGTATTTTTTCTTTAAAAATATAACTGCTCTAAACCGTAACCTCGGGCAGACCGCAAAGACCAACAACATTGTTTTTAAAAAAGCAGCATAAAATAAAAAAAATTTTGGTTCCAATCGAGATTCGACCCTCTCGACCATTTATGCATTATAACCAGTACACCCGCATTACCATCTGTGCCACTACGAAGTTGCACGATATCGCCAAAACTCTGGAGAAGTGTCAGCTGTATGCATGCGTGCGCACATAGGAGTGATTGTTGCATTATACCGACTAGACGCTTCTCATGTCAAGCACATGTATTCACGACCCTTAGTTAAGGCGTGTTCATCTCACCCTCTGGCCAAAGCCGTCTTGACACAAGTTCTCAATTAGTTACGCCAGTGGAATATTATGTGTATTTTATTTGAGACAAACGTTACATTTAAAATTTACAGTATAAAAATTATTCACTATAAAACTAACTCTAACATTAAAAATAATCACAAACAGAGTGTTAATTCTAACAAATGGCTGAAAAAATTATATGCCTTGGCTGGATGCCAGCCGCCGCCGCCTTGAATCTGCTACTTTTTGCCTAGTTAAACAAATAACTATTAGCTCACGTTGCCATGGGCAACGTTAAAAAAGTTACTTTTTTCACGCTGCTATGTATTTTGGCAAACAAAAAACTAACCTGAAAAAGTTACTTTTTTTGACTGTTATAGAAAACAATTACTTTTTTTGACAATTGTAGAAAAATAATATTTTAATTAAATTTTATAGGCGCTACTGCAATCTAGCCAGGAATATATAACTAATTATTTAGTTAACTATAGAAACTTATGCAAACAAACTAATTATGGACACTACTGCAATGGAACTAATTAATTCAATATGGACACTGCTGCAAACAAACTAAATTTTGTATGTAATTATAGGCCTTACTGCAACTTAACTAATTATTGAATCAATAAAATAGACACCACAGCAAACGAATTAGTTTTTAAATTAATTATAGACACTGCAGACGAACTAATCAGTTATTCTGTATACTGAATTCCTAACTGTCCTAACAGTAACAGGGCGACAGGCCATCTCGGCACAGTTTATTTATTCTCTTGACCGAATGTCTACATCGGCGCGCACATATGCACAATTGCACATAGCTTCATTTACAAATTGGTCGGCGGTATTTAGGTAATAAATTTATAAACTTCAACAATCAACTAAACTAAACAAACGAATTATAAAGGCTACAGAATACTAACTATTCCTACGAAATACCATATGCCTGTATGTTTCTAATAATACTAAAACTAAGCGGGTTCTTGAACAGGTAAAAGCAGTAATTTGACAAATACATATTCACCTGATACAGTACAGATGTTCTTTGTTCATATATTTATAAAATAAATACACACATCTCGGGTTTAGGGGCAGCTATAAAATGGAAATTGAGATCATGTTTAGAAAAATACATCGCCAGAAATTGATAAACAAAAACCACACTTCATGATCCCCAATCTTTTGGGATTCAGTTACAATAACAAATGATCGCATTTACCATTACAAAAATTAAATCAATCGCAAATTAATCTATAAATCTAGCCGAACCCGTGGACTACGTCCCACCCTTTTCTCATACAAACAATGTTAGCAAATTTATTGTTAGAGATATAATTAATAGATTAGTTGGAATCCGCATTTTAACATCGGAACTCGCAAACATAATAAATAACGCGTATCGAGATGTAAGGCACGTTACTGAATGCGTGGTCACTAAAAGTTAAGAAAAGGGGTATAGCCCACGGATTTCCCTGCTAGTATATAAACACCGATGTAAACTAATTAAGTGACTATTTAATAAAAGTTTTAGACAATTCTGCATAGTACATAGGATGTTTAATTGTTCTAAAAATGTACTTGTTCGGCAACAATAAATAATAATAATAATAAATACATAATATATTGCTTTTACGTCAACTGGTGTGATCAACTTGTTAAATTCGAAATAATTTAGGAATCAAAATTAATCTCGCCATCGTTAAAGGTACCTGACAGTATTTCATTTAATTTACGTAGGATTTGAACTGCTTCCAAATTATACATGGGTTTCCAGGTTTCTTTTATGTCGACACCTTTAATGTTCCTGGTTAACGAGTTTGTTAGACAATCTTCCTTTTAGAATTATTTATACAATTGTTGTAGATCGAGGAGTAAACAATCTTCTCAGTGTCATAACCTACACGTAAACAAATTTGTTTCTTCAGCACTTTTGCCGCTTGCATCTTACATATTTTGAGGGCATACTTATGATGCACTCTGTCATGACTAATGTGTTGTGTCTTATCCGTCTTGGCGTACGTTCAATGCAAAGTGCACAGGTTTATGCGCGCCCACGTTGGCTGCTCACATTTTTTTGCTTTCTCTAAAATTGGCTAAATGTTGTTCAATGTTCCACATTTTGAAACAGTCAAGTATATGTGATTTAATATTTATGTTGCTTTGAATGTATAAATTAACTTGCTAATCTACACAATCTGTGATTTGCATCAATTGAAATCTGCAATTGGTGTTAATAAATTAACACATTAACTAGTTAATCTATAGATTAGCCATAGTGAAACGGGTGAAGTGTTGTTTAATCACTTCTTGATTATTTTTTTTAGACAGCACGCTTTTAGAACCTTTAACTTAGCACCCCAAAGAAACGATAGGTTCGTTAAAGAAATGCATTGTAATATAGAATTTTCTTAAATTACCTTCCATACATTACTTTCCTATACTTCTACTGAAGTATGGGGATAAAAATAATTTTCAACAGTAAGAGAAAATTCGATGCTTTTTTATTTCAACAAGCGTTTTCTGGAAGTTGCGTGATTTTAATTAATTAAAAAATATACTTTTCATTTTTTACATGTTTTTGATAACTCTTAAAATAAAGTATTTATAACTATTTTTAGTTCGAAGTCGGGAGCGTAATATCTAGTTACCACCTTATGTGAGTAGGTAATCCCCCAGTACCGTGCCAACGCCTTGACGTTGGAGCGGGCGGCTTGTACTGGGTGGCGAAAAATATACCTTATGATAGTACAGACCATAGACTACGTTCATAGCGCTTCCTATTAGTTATGTAAAAATATACCCGCGCGCAGACACATCCATTAAACATACCCTAATGTAGTGCCATACCATAATCGATGTACATTATACACCCGTACAGTGCTGTTATGTAAAATACACCCGATTCATTGCATTCTCACTGTCACAACTGACTTAAAGTGTTTTTATTAGTTTTTGATTCGCAGAGTGGAGAGTGCAAGCATTGTAAACAATGGAAGAAATTCAAAAAATTATCAACAATTTGCGAAAATCAGTGCGAAATTTCTGCTGGGAAATTTATGCCAATGAACCGTACTTTTAAAATGTTAGTACATACGAAATACAATTTTGAAAAATTTGGAAGTGACTATAGTGTATTTTGCGATTGGCAGATTTTCTAACCCTACAAAAACACAATGGATCGTTAGAAAAGCTTGGCTAAATCTTAAGAAAATGGTGTATCGCAAACAATATATTTGCCACCATAGCAGTTTTAATAAGGTTAGCGCATTTAAGAGAAAATAGGGGAAAGAAAAAAAAAGGAATAGCAATTCTTTCTACGAATCGATCGACTCCTGCATAGTAAATACTCCAGAACTAAAATGTGGCGCAAGTGGTTTCTCGCTTATTAATTTAAATTGAACGTCTATACCCACCTTTATCAAGTTCAATTTGAATATAACTTAATAAGTCTAGTCTCAGAGTTGCGGTAGCTCAGAGGTTGGGCGCTCAGCCTCTTAACACTAAAGGTCTAGAGTTCGATTCCCCGCCGCAGCAATGCAGCAATAAAATCTATGCCGCAACCCGCCACTCAGATTCCCCAATCCGGTGTAGGCAGCCGGGGACCTGATCACAACGCCAACTGTTCACAACGCCAACCGATGATTTTGTGTGTTCATAACGCCAACCGTGATCATAAAGCCAACTATACGCTGCTATTCATAACGCCAACCGTGATCATAAAGCCAACTATCAACCTCTGATCACAACGCCAACCGTGATCATAAATCCAACAATCGAGCTCTGGTCATAACACCAACCGTGATCACAACGCCAACTGATCAGAATGCTAACTGATTATTTTTAGTTTTCATAATGCCAACCGTGATCATAAAGCCAACTATGAACCTCTATTCATAAGGTAAACCGTGATCATAAAGCCAACTATCAACCTCTGATCATAACGCCAACCGCGATCACAACGCCAACCGATTATTTTGAGTTTTCATAATGCCAACCGTGATTATAAAGCCAACTATCAACCTCTGATCATAACGCCAACCGTGATCACAACCAGAGCTGGGCAAAGCACTGAGGTAGCGTGCTTCGAGCACCGAGCCTTAAGCACTGAACTTCAATGCTTGCAATATCTAAGCACTAAGCACTCTGATAAATAAAAATAATTGAAATTACCAAGCACTGATGAAAGTAATTAACTTTCGCAATTACCGAATACCAAGCACTACGAAAGTAATTGGAATTTAATTTGGAAAATGCTTAAAGCACTCAAAATTGCTCTAAGCACTCAGAAATGCTTAAAGCACTTGCCAAGTGCTTCCAAGCATTCAAAAATGCTTAGAGTACTCCAGTGTGCTTAAAGCATTAAAAAGTGCGAGGAAGTTCTAAAAAGTGCTTGCAAGTATTAGAATATTTTTCACTTTGAACTTTACATACGTAGTAGTGGATTAAAAGATAATTTTTCAATCGCAGAATACAACTACAAGTGAACTTCAAATTGTAATTAAACACTATTGGTACAGCTATATACTTAGTCTGAACTACAGTTTAACTCGATAGTGTTTTAGTTTCAACAAAATAATATTTTGCTGAAAGGTGACAGAATCAGGGGCCCACATACAAAATTTGAATTTTTGTCCTAGGTCAAAAAGGAATCCGTAGAACTCAAACTCCACTTACTCAACACTCAAGTGATAAAAACAAATGTATTTAAAATAACTACTCTGAGTCTGAGATTAGATTGCAAATTGGCAGAAGCCAAATCATAATGATCAGATTTCCTGAAAGCACGCACAGAAAATAAAACTTACTTGGAATATGCAGAATTGCAGACGAAGTTCACTCAAAGTATTAACAAAATAAACAATGAGTCAGAGACCAGAGTCAATGACCATAACGATAGGTACACTACACACAAGCTCTCATAAAAGAATGAGCAAATCAGCAAGTGCATCAGAACTGTAACCCATTTTTATCACGATTTTGTCAGTTTAAACTTGTTCAAAGGGCTCGAAATTCTCCAAAAAGTGCTTGCAAGCAATCGACGAGTGCTGGCAAGCACTTTAAGGGAGTGGAATTTTCGAAAGGGCTTGCAAGCACTTTCGAAGTGCTTGCAAGCACATTTCCCTAATTACCAATTACCAAGCCAGGGTGTCTACCAATCCTGGAATTCCTGGAATACCTGGAATATGTATGGAATTAAAAATTGACCCTTGAACACCTTGAAAATCCTTGAATTTTTATAGTATTCCTGGAATTTTATACCTATTTTATTAAATTTGCCATTTTTCGTAATATTAAATATTTTTGATTTTAAATCGCCGCCACTTGGCTCCGTGCGATTTCGTACGCGATCGGTTCATTTCCGATAATAATATTATGGTGGGAATGTTTACTGCATCACAAGTGTGTACATTTGCGTACAGCATGTGCCACCTAACCTTGCAAATTTTAGTGGGCTTTGATTCGGCTACTTACGCTTTGTTTCGTCGGTAGTCGTAACTTAAACTAGCTCTAATTGGCTGTTGGACAGTGAGGTACACTCTACTGAAAAGTGAAAGTCAATTTATTTATGGTTTACGAAAAATTGTGGATTTTTTGACAAATTAAAAGGCCGTGTAAGTAATATCAAAGAAGAATTTTCAAAAATCAATACTTTCCTATTTTGGCGTATGACAAAATAATAATGACATAAATAATTAACAGCAACTAGATATTGTACTAGCTTTCAAACTACGGAATTGATTTTGCTTGGGAGTGTAACGGCTTCCCGCCTTTTAAACTTATCGTCATTTTTTTTGCAAGGTTAAATGGCACTTGCTGTAAAAACTTTTACCTAATGAATTTAAATCATTAAATTTTTTGTACGTCATAACTGTACCTTGTGAATTGTGCAAAATTAAGGTTTGGTTTGTTTTGGTTCCCTTGGCATGTTGGCGCCTGCGATCTGGTTCAGAAATTAAGATTATTAAAGAATCTTGTTTGAATCGAATACAGCTTCGACAATTTTTCAGTTATAAGCCTTTTTATTGGTGAC
The DNA here is from genome assembly GCA_958336395.1 of Ctenicera cuprea. Classification (NCBI taxonomy): domain Eukaryota; kingdom Metazoa; phylum Arthropoda; class Insecta; order Coleoptera; family Elateridae; genus Ctenicera; species Ctenicera cuprea. Next base: position 29,512,618 of record OY284495.1, on the reverse strand, counting down.
TGCAAAATCAAAGTGAGTAAATACTTATTATATTGTTTTGTATATTGCCTGTTACAATCAATTTAGACTATTAATCATCTAACTCCAACCTTGTATTTTAATTTTTAGAATGCCAAAATCTTTCTCCCCGAAAGCATGCAAATATAACGAAAACTGGAAAATTACAAACAAATCGTGGACGTGGCTAACGCGTTCTCAAGTAGGAAATATACATTCTGCATTCTGCACCTGGTGCAAAACAGAAATTTCTGTAGGTAATATGGGCAGACCTGCCATTATTAGTCACGAAAAAAGTAAAAAACATGGGCGGTTTATGAGAGCAGTACACAGACTCTCAGTCTCACACCTTTTTCAAATAATGCTGGAATTTTCAAAGTTGTTAATGAAGCAGAAGAAAATCGACAACAGTGCCAGCCCATACAGGATTCCCAGAATCTCGCTGCACATGAAAAAGTTCCTGATTCAGCAGTTCAAAATAAAACAAACTCTGGTATTCTTGCAAAATTTACATTTAGAGATGAGGTCATCAAAGCTGAAATTTTATGGTGTCTTTATTCTGTTATTTCAAAACAATCTTTGCGCCAAACTGCAAATGCTATTGATATTTTTAAAATAATGTTTTGTGATAGTGATATAGCTAAAAAAATTACTTGTCAAAAAGATAAGGTTTGCTATTCTATTGTATTCGGTTTGTGTCCATATTTTCAGGATATACTTTTAAAAAAACTGAATAGTGCCAGTTATGTTGTCATCGGTTTTGATGAATCTTCAATAAAGTTTCACAAAAGCAACAGATGGATTTGACTGTAAGATTTTGGGATCCCGATTCTAATTCTGTTGTATGTAGGTATTTAAATTCAACCTTCCTGGGCCACACAAGGAGTTCTGATCTTTTAGAAAATTTTAGGCAGGGTTTGGTCGGAGTAAATATCAAAAAAATGTTACAAGTTTCAATGGATGGGCCGAATATTAACAAAAAATTTTTAAAAGATCTGCAACATGAAATTGCCAATGAAAATCCTGATAACCCAGTTTTGTTAGATATAGGTAGCTGTGGTCTTCATACCTTACACAATGCATTTAAAATGGGCATAAATAAAACAGACTGGAACATTATTCAGTTTTTAAGAGCTATCTATAATTTATTTAAAGATGTACCTGCACGTAGGGATGATTTTATAAGATTTTCAAACTCTAATTCATTTCCAAAGAAATTTTGTGCCATCAGATGGTTGGAAAATACTGATGTAGCACAACGTGCTCTTAAAGTGATTCCATCTTTAAAAAAATATTTGGACAAAGTACGTTCTGAAAAAATTAAGATATCTTGTAATAGTTATAAAATTGTTAATGATATTATAACAGATGCACTGTTAGAGGCCAAATTGGAATTTTTTATATCTGTAGCTGGAGAATTAGAACCATTCTTACGTGACTTTCAATCAGATAATCCTCTAGCACCTTATCTTTGGGATAATTTAGGAAATATTGTAAAAAATTTAATGACAAAAATTGTAAAATCCTCGGTCCTTGAAAAAGCTGACACTGTTAATAAATTAATAAAAATAGACATTCATAACAAGGAAAATATAAAAATGACAAATAAAATTGAATTAGGTTTTGGTGTAAAAACGGCCTTAAGAAAGGCTAAAGCAACTGAAAGGGAAATTCTGGACCTAAAAAATGATTGTTTAAAAGCTTACATTGCAATTGTTCAAAAATTGTTGGAGAAATCCCCCCTGTGTTATAAATTTACAAGAGGTATATCTTGTTTATCTCCAGCAGCAGTGTTAAACAATTCCAATGTTGGAAATGTAAGAATAAAGTTGGCCCTTGATGTTTTAGTTGAAAATAAATGGTTAGCTGGCACTCAAGCTGATAAAATTCTCAATGAATATAAAGATATATGTACCAACAAGCATTTTCTTGATCATGCAAAATCGTTGTCTTTTACTGACAGACTTGACAATTTTTGGATAAGTTATGTAGGTGGAAATCAAAAATACAAAAATTTATGTTCCTTTGTAGAAATGGTTTTGTTAATTTCGCACGGAAACGCAAGCGTTGAAAGGGGGTTTTCAATTAACAAAGAAATATTAATTGATAACCTTAGTAATGAGTCTCTAATTGCACAAAGGATAATTTATGATAGTGTAATTTGTATGGGGGGTATTAAACAAATTGAATTGTCACAGTCATTAATATGTTCATTCAGAAATGCAAATTCAAGATGGAAAGATGCTCTAAAGCAAAAAAGAGAAAAGGAAGATTCTCTTCGAAACATGGTAAACAATAATAAAAAAATTAATAAGGAAATTGCAGAACTGGGGAATAGAAAGAGAACGCTACTATCTGAAGCAGAACATATTAATGATACTGTGCTAGCCTTGAAAAAAAAAGCTGAGAGATGCATAATTTATAGACTTCTTTTGTTATTTTACTACTACTATACTTCAAAATACTATTTTGTTATTATATTTTTAATGATTATTTAACTGATGTAAATCCTTATATTTATTAAATAAATGCATGCTGCGTCAAACTAAACTTCTTGTAACTATTCCTTCGCCTCTATAAGTGATATCAGTAAACTAAACCACCGTTTCAGCATATGCTCTCCAAAGAAAATTTAGCTAAATCTACCTGGAATTTTTTGTTAATATAGTCCTTGAAATCCTGGAAAATCCTGGAATTTTGAAATGGTATTTTAGTAGACACCCTGCAAGCACTTTGACAGAATGCTTGGATTACCAAGCACCGAGCACAGATTTTGGAAAAGACTTGAAGCATTGTGCTTTAAGCACTGAAAGTGCTTCGAGCACTATGCCAAGCCCTTTGTATCCGAGCATTGCCCAGCTCTGATCACAACGCCAAATACATGCAAATTGTACCTTTGATTTTTTTAAATCGATATATATTTTTTTCTTCCTAGTATAGTTAGAGGCAGGTTATGTAGTCGTCAAAATTTTGGAGGTTTAAATTTTGACAGATATGCGGGTTTTGACTTTTGAGTGTGTATGTGTGTTTGTGATGGAGATGTAAAAAACTCGTTTTTGTTAATACGGTTTTTTTCTTTAAAAAACAATTTGTGTTTTTTCACGACATGAAAGTGATCAATTAAATAATGAGGGCATACAGCATAAAATATGAAAATCTATATACCATCTGATCTATAAAAAAGGCCCCAGCTTCTAGCAACTTTATTGTTCAACTAAGACCCAATAAACTATGAATATATTATTAAATAGCAGGTAAAGTTCCACATTTTAGCGAAGTTAAAACTTTCATTCAACTGTTTTGAGTTACAATATTCAACTTTTTTATATTAAATGGAACATCCTGTATATTTTTAGATTTTATTGTAGATTTTTTAATGTATACCTATCTATACCACTTAAGTAGGGGTTTAAATGACAAATAAGGTCGCAAATGGATAAAAAAGATACCATCTAGATTGTCATGCACAATATTTCAATTCATAGAAAATGCAAAAATCAACAAAACTACCTAATGATTTATTTTGACAACATAGTGTTAGGTTGTTTTTAGTGTTTTCGAAGGCTCTTGTGAATTTTGTTTCATTATGGCAATCTAGATGGCAAGGACGCCGTTGATGGGGGAGGACAAGGGAGGCAAGTGCCCTCCCTGGACTTGCCTAAACTAACGTAATTTTTCAAGCCGATAATACACGCAATGTAAATAATTTATAAGTGAGAATATTTTACAGAAAGAAATTTTTTCCATTGCTTTAGCAACGACAACTAGGGCTGCGCAATATCGGAAATTTACAATCGATTATCGAAAAACATGTCGATATATTGTATATATCGATGTACTATATCGATACATCAATATTTTTTGAATTAGATATCGTTATTCGATATATCGACATTTTTCTTGAATATCTATAGGTATCGTTGTGTTTTTATTTTTTTATAACATTCAATAAATATGTTTAAATATCTACTGTTTATTATATTTTGTACATATTATCAAACTAGATAAAATTCTGTTTCGTTTATGTTCAAAGTAACCTTAAAAAATTATATTGGAAGTAACAGGAAACCGGTTCACCCCTTTTTTTATTTATTAGGATAAACAAAATTTGGAGTGTTTAATATACATATGCATTTCTATTATTTAATGTAATATATAATTTTTTGCACTTCCGGTTTTACCGAAAATGATCCTAACTTTCTTGTTTTAAATAAAACACCCTGTATATTTTTACATTTTTGAAATCAGAATCAAATTCTATGTATGATAGTATCTTTTAAATTAATTTTTTACACCCAAATTTTTTTGGCCAAAATTATTGTTTGGGTCAAGAGCGTCATGAAGCGCATAAAATGGTTCCTGTGAAATAAAATATTATTTTAAAAGTGAAAATTGTATATTAAACGTTATGCGCTGAACTGCGTGAAAGGTTAAAATTAGCGAAAACGGTTTTTTTTTTGAAAAAAGTGGAAAAAAGAGATTCGAAAATTTGCATGAAATCATAACTTTCCATACTTCAGTAGAAGTATGGGAAAATAAAAACACATAAAAAGTAAAAAAAACTTTTAAATTAATCCTTATCTAAAGTAAGGAGGTATTTTATTTGTGTGAATCAAATACGCTATTTACATTTATGTTGGAATAACACGTACAAATCCTTCCATCGGTAGCCTGTCCAGTGGACATCTTTAAAGGGCTGTATCTCTCGTAACGATGCGTTTTTGTATGTAGGTAAATTAAGTTAAATCAACTTAATTTTGTCCAGAGAACTCGTGCTTAAATTGTGACCGGACGTTTTCTAATGACCCTGTATAATGTAATACAGGGTGATTATGGGAACGAGCAACTATTGCTAACTCTGTTATTTTTAAAGATACAAAGTCAGTTAAATTTGCAAAGAATTGTAGCTTTTTCTTCAGATTACGATGGAAAAAACAAAAAGTCAATTGAGTATCGCGGTCTCGAGTTATATGGTTAAAATAATTTTTTCAAATAGAACATCTGTTATTTTTAAATATTCTGAAAGATAATTAAATTCTAAATATAACAGTTCCATACACTAATAAAGCTAAAATGATCTTAAACAAATTATTCGTGATTATTTACGTCGTTTTGCAAGAAATTATACACAATTTTACATAATTTCTTGCAACATGACATAAATAATCATGCATAATTTTTCTATTATTCGTTTTAGGCCATTAGTGTTCTTAAAACTTTTACGTTCAGAATTAATTTTTTTAGAGAATGTTTAAAAATATGAAAGATGTTACATTTTTAGAAAAGTTGCTTGAGCAAATAACTCCAGATCGCGATATTCAAATTGCTTTTTGAATTCACCGTTGCAATCAGAAGTAAAAGTTACAATTCTTTGCTTACTTAACCGACCCTACATCTTGAAAAACAACAAAGTTCCCATGGTCACCCTGTATAATAAATTAATAAATTTTGAGCAGACACTTTTAGCAGTGAGCGTTAGGATCAACGCACTTCTTTGGGAGTTGTGATCACGGTTGGCGTTATGATCAGAGGTTGATAGTTGGCTTTATGATCACGGTTGGCATTATGAACAGAGGTTCATAGTTGGCTTTATGATCACTGTTGGCGTTATGAAAACTAAAAATAATCAGTTAGCATTCTGATCAGTTGGCGTTGTGATCACGGTTGGCGTTATGACCAGAGCTCGATTGTTGGCTTTATGATCACGGTTGGCGTTGTGATCAGAGGTTGATAGTTGGCTTTATGATCACGGTTGGCGTTATGAACAGCAGCGTATAGTTGGCTTTATGATCACGGTTGGCGTTATGAACAGCAGCGTATAGTTGGCTTTATGATCACGGTTGGCGTTATGAACACTCAAAATCATCGGTTGGCGTTGTGAACAGTTGGCGTTGTGATATGGACCCGGCAGCCGTGGGGTCTTAATGCCTGAAACCTTCTCTGGAATTTAGTCGTTCGGTTTTGACGTTAAACTGTAAGCCAGCAGTGGGACGTAGAGGCTGATTACTTACAAGTCTAGTCTGCATGGTAATGCATTAGATTGGGGTACGTTTTATGAAAATGTCTGCGCGGGAAATAACCCATAGCATGAGCGTGGTCTACACTATGGTAAGGTATATTTTCAAATTTCTTCGAGTGCTGATGTAAATTTCCAATTGCTTATTAACGCGAGAATATTTAAAACGTAGAAAATAATATGGAAAAGTACCAGCGGACATGTTTTGTCCGTTGCTTTTTTGTTCACTATTTAGAACTTAGAATTGAATTATGTAGATTGTAGATCTTGGTGTGCTCTTAGAAAACCGTCATGAATTTACGGGATGTAATCCATCCAAGTGTTTGATGTTATTATAACTCATGTACGTGGTAGGCATTTTGGGATTTATGTGTATTATAGCTAGCATTTATTATTACATTAAATCCACCTTGTACGTTAATAGTGTAAGTCGTGATGAATATAGAGTACTCTCTATTCATACGCTGATAATGCATACATATATCGCTAAACTAATGCTAATTTGTTCCATTGTGAAATTTAGTCGAGTATTCAACTGGCGGGTTTTGTAGGCTCTGTACGTAGTTGCGTTTAATTTTCTCGCGGCAGAATTAATCAACCGTCAAAATTAGGAGCTTGCTATTCCTAATCATCATACAGTGGAAGTTAGTTTTCGGACTAAAACTAAATAAAGCATTCGCGACACATGTTCGTTTATCAAAATTGCACCTTCTATGAAATTTAGTTAGAGAATAAATTGAGAACAACAAATTTTTACGACGGGCGTATTTTGAAACTACGCAATATTTTTTCTTCGTTGTGACTAAAATGATAGGTTCGCGAAATAAAATATGAACTGTATTTAACTGAATTTTTATTGCACGTTACTAAGACATGTGACACATAAAACAACATTACGATCTGAAAGTCGCAAAACATAGAAATATTAAAAATAATCCAGAAAATAGTAAACTCGCAACAATTAAGAATTCTCTGCTTGTAACGTTGTTGATCACATTGTCTTAGATTTTCCTGCCGAACTATCTTGTCACCAACGCAATACGTAGGGTTAAAGTCACGCTTAGCATGTTATTACGCGTAAAGTGTAAATCTTCATTACGGTGTAATTTCACGCAATTATGCTCGTTGTAATGGTGCCTCCGTTAATTTATCGGCGCTAAATAAACGCGCTGCCCATCTGCGAGGTGTTTGTTTATTTATTATACCTACCGTGGCTGTTCGTTACTCGATTTATTCAAAAACCAACTAACGCACAAAAATAACTGTAAATTAAGTTAATATCGTTTTTTCTGTTTGTTTGATCATTTTTCTTGTTTTTTTTTTGTTCTTTGATGAATCACCGATGTTGGCAAACGAGCGAATCGTCATCTTTTGTAAAAAAATATTTGGCGGATCTTTCAAATTTGTCAGTTTTGGGGCGAACCTTCCGCTTTTTTAAAACGTATAACACAAAAATAGAGAATTTAAGTAAAGGCGAAATACTAAAAAATTGTTGGAAAGGCGACATTAAAATTTGCATGTTTAAGCAGATTTTGTACATTTCTGTGTTTATTTGGAGGCCAGCAGTTGTTGCATTTTTAGGCGAATATAAAAGCTCCATTTGAATATTTTAGCGGCCTTACAAAATTTATATTTGCATACTTTATAAATTCAACAATCTCTGTAGAAAAAGCGCGGCATAATTCCCGACGCAAAAATGCTTGCCGAACAAAAAGAGTTTTCTCGCAAAGTGTTTTTGTATTAGGAAACGTTACATTTATAAACTACTCAAAAGAATTAAGGGGTCAAAATTTCAAATGCTTGAAGTTTGTTTAGGGCCGATGGCATTTTAATGAAACTTGGTATACGCATTGTCGAAACATTTATTTTAATGAAATGCTATAAAAATTGAATATCATCTTAACATCTACCACATCCTTGAACACTATAGCTGATATCATAAGGAAGATATACCTTCTGAAAAAAGTGACTTCTTAATTCTTTTGAGTAGTGTATATACAGTTAAATATCTTAGGAATAGCTGATTTTTCTTATTCTTTAAAATTAACTCTGCGTAGGTGTAGTAGTTAGAAATACCTTTAAGTAGGTAGTAAGGTAGGGTTTACTTTACCCCAATTTTTTTGTCAATAAATCATCAACTATTTTAAATTGCGGTATTATTTTGCAATATATCAACAATGTAGTTACATGTAAACTATATGGTAACGTCAAGAGTGTTTTGGGGTTTATTACACCCACTTTGGTCGAACCCTAGGTGCCTTCAACAAGGCATGGAATTTGACTAGCACAATTACGCGGTATTGCTTGAAGGTAACTAAAACAACTCGTCTTATTAATTAGTAAATGGGGACAATAACAAGACGGCTGGGGTGTATGAAGCCTCGCCAGATCAACGCAACGTAATGAGTAAGGTCTTCTACTTTAATGGAGACGGGATGTTGTAGTAGCCTAAGGGATACATTATCTTGATTATACTGTCGATTCGGTCTGAACCCCGAACATTTCTATAGAGTTTGAGTTCGCAAATCGCTTTCGTGGTGTGAGTACTGGCAGGAATTCACGCGTGCAACCTAGACTCTTTATTTTATTAGAATACGCTATAAGATGTATCTGTGCAAAGATTTATGCTGACGATTATCATGCCAAGTTATACAAAATTTTTGGTAAAGCAATTTGTCAATTTTGAACTCGCCGAGAGTGAACGCAAAGAGCGACTTGTTTGCTCTATTTTTGGTTAAGACGGGCCATTTAGGTAATCTGAAACTTTATAATTGCGCGGCTCTCACTTAATTACTTTTTCTGAGTTGATGCAGTAACAAAGTTGGGAGTTGTTTGTGACAGACAACGACGAAAGGCTTTGTTTTCGTTCATCGAGGAGTGTTGAACAAAAAGAAATACATGCCCCAAAATTTGTCGTTTTCAGATGCTTATTCACACGAACCCCAACGTTACGACGAGATGTGTGCAGGACCGGGTTATGGGGAGCCGTTTGGTCCTGATAATTATCGAAAAGGAGCGCCGCCGATAGCCGAATATCGGGAACAACGAAGTACCCCTTTCCAACAGCCCGGATCCGTTCTTATGGTTTACGGACTTGACCCGCTACGAACAAATGCTGATAAACTCTTCAATCTCATGTGTCTCTACGGAAACGTAGCTCGGGTACGTGCTTACTTTTATGCTTTTTCTTTTGCTGTTTAAACGGAATAAACTTGAAAATAAAATGGAAGATTTGCAGTAGACCCACTCTGCTGGCACATCTACGATGGCTTTATTGGCTCATTGATGATACTCGTGCTGATGGATTTTTCTCTTTTAATTTCAGATAAAATTCTTGAAGTCTAAAGAAGGCACAGCCATGGTGCAATTAGGAGACGGAGTCGCTGTCGAGAGGTGCGTCCAAAATTTAAACAACGTGATCGTGGGTCTGACTGGCGCTGCGCCTATCTCGCACAAAGACGACGACAACAGGAACGCCACCGGGGAACATAAACTCCAGCTGGCTTTCAGCAAACAGCCGTTCCTTAGCGAGGTGACGAATCCATATCCACTACCTGACAAGTCGCCCTCTTATAAAGAGTACATTAACAACAAAAATAACCGCTTCATGAATCCAACCATGGCGAGTAAAAATCGCATTCAGCCGCCCAGCAAGGTAAGAGTAAAATATAACGCGATCTTCGTTTTGGATGTTCATTGTTGGTTTTGTCACAGATTTTGCATTTCTTTAACACACCACCGCAAGTAACGGAAGTGGAATTGGTGCAAGTATTCAAGGATTACGACGTCGTCCCTCCCAAGGCTGTTAAATTATTTCCCATGAAATCTGAACGTTCCAGTTCTGGATTATTAGAATTTGACACCACCAGCGAAGCCGTGGCTGCCGTCATGGCTTGCAATCATGCGGCCATCGACAGTCCAGGTTAGTAATGTGTTTTTTATACACTATGTTACCAGTGAAGCTTTGATTACGCGAATGTATAGCTTAACCATGATGCAACGGGTAAAGTGTTGTTTAATATCTTTGGCAAAAGCATAACGATTTAGAACAATAACCTGTCATAAAACTTGTAGAAACGAATTCGAAGCTTTAGCGGTGACATATACAAATCAAATAGCGCATTGTATTTTATTATACAGCTTATGCGGGGTTGCGTACTATGATGTAAATTAATCTTGTTTTTAACAGGCACTAAATTCCCCTTCATAATGAAACTGTGTTTCTCGTCGTCTCGCACCATGTCTATACGTAACGGCGATAGCAATTCGTCGAGCAACGGAGCCGGAGAACGGCGCATGGAACAAGACCAGCAGTAAAATCCTCCTTTTTTCTCCACCAATGACCAATACATATCCTAAACCCATATACCGTACAAGACATGGCGCACGTGGGAAGTTCCTGCTGACTTAAATTTTTAAGTGCATTTCACACGTGCGCCTCATTATTTTTAGTAGGTACTTAATGTGTCTATTTTTTTCGTAGTTTTTATTGAATTGATAGTGATTTTACTTTGTTTAGGTAAATTAACTTGGTAAGATTTAAGTAGTCATTTTCCCCAGTTCCCCACAGATTAATTTCAGTTTTTAAATTGACGATTGACGATAATCCAATCAAAAGACAAGACGGGAATGTCGTTAATCTCGAAAACATTAATTTTTTTAGTGTTTGATTTTCGTTTGTAAAGCAATTTTTACACTTAAAGTGATTTAAAAAATATACGGAAGTTGTCGATGCCGTGTTTTTATATAACATTTTTGATGTAAAATTTTTTCGCACATAAATTTTTCCGACAGCGTTCCCCATTACGAATAAAGTACGTACATATCTTGATTGAAGTAAATATCTACTGTAAAAGTCACAGTCGTGTAATTCAGTTGCAACGACATAAATTAGATGAATACATAATATATTTTTTAGTTTTGTAGAGTTAACGTACTTCGTGTTCCACACACCCTTTTCCCATTTAACTCCAACATTCGATTGTTTGCACCCCTTCTATATATTGAAAGGTTAGTTATTAAATTTTCGTTATTTATTGTTTTCTCTCTCTTTCTACTGTTACCTATTAGAGTTAGTTAAAGAATGTACGCATTTCAATTACAATTTTTGCTAACCAAGAATTCGACGCAATGATATATTAAACATATTCAATTTGATATAAGTACATATTTGCAACACATATCATAGAGTAACGGTCAAATAAATCATTGTACTTACACAGTATTTTCGGGCTTTTTACACTCTTCTTTTTTCCAAATATTTTTCTACCAAAACTTCTTTTGTGTATTACAAAATTGTGTATTGAATTCTAATAGCTATTACATTTCGCCGGTAAAAATATGCTGGCAACTGTGAAATCACAAAATATTAAGTGGTCACATCGACGGTCGCAGAATATTTTCGTCCTAAAAGTAGATCTGTACTAAAAAAAATGTTAACTTTAGTTCAACGTCTTCCCAATTTTAGTATCTCAACTCGAACGTAAGGTGCAGGTGTGAATATGAAGATAAAAATGAGAGACAGGTAAAAAAAGAGTTACCACCTGTTCCTTAACTCGAGTTGCGGATACACATGCTTTGCATAACTCGATGTCAATAATAATAATAATGATGATGATAATGTAGTATCTGTATGTGTGTATGCCATAGGTAATCACTTTGTGCAATAATGATTGTTGCATAGTTCGACCGCCGTAAAAAATTTCGTACGGTGGCCGTCACTGTTAATTTGCGAATATTCTATTTTTGTTGAATCTGGCAATTTTGCGTAGAGTTTGTTTTCCCCCCGTTAATTTGTTAAGAGAAGGAGGAGGCTGTCCCCGATCATTCTCGTGGTCTGGCCGCCAGTTTCATTTATAAAAGACACTTAGTTTAGATCATACGCATAGTATTAAAATGTTCGTACTATAGAATTATTAGGAGTTATTTTTGTCTGTTCGTGCAGTCGTTTGAAATCTGGACGATCTCGTTGTTCGGATTTTGTCTATATTTTCGATTAGAATATTTCTAAACGCAGAAAAGAAATTTGGAAAAACAGAAAGCGATAAGTATTATTTTGTGTCAAAAGCGAGGACCAAAAGGTATGAATGGACAGAAACTGTGGTTGAGATTTTAAATTGCTGCACAGTTTTTTTAGGTGTAGTCACTGTCTTAGCGAGAATAAATCAAACTTTTAACTAGATATATCTTAAAGGTGATTTTTAGACGACGTCTGACGTAAAGGAGAAGAAAAAGACAGTTTATTGTTGTTGTTTTTTTGTTGATACAGTTTCACTCTAGCTGATGTACAAAGAGAGAGAGAGGGGGAGAGACATAATAAATATGTAATTTTGTTTCCTTTGCCAGAGAAAACGTCAGACGTCAGTGTTCCTCATGTGTATTATTTATGTTGTGTAGTGTTCTTGGGCTGATACTGCATTCTACTATACAATACACGTTGTCGTAATAAACATTAGTTTGAGTCAATTATCTGTGCCTCTAGCAATGCTAGTTTGTCTCTGTCTGTTACACCTCTACTCCAACCTTACTACTTTACTACTCTTTTTGCTTTCCCTTGTGAAAACTGCAATAAGTGATCGACGTCTTATTAACTTTCAAATTACAAGGAATTTGAAGGGAACCGTTTTCGCAAAGGAAATCAAACTCCACAATCCACATTTGCTTACACGTTCAAAAATACATAAAAACATAAATACATACATACAAAAGACATGCAACACCTCTATACAATTAAATGTATGTATTTTCTGAGCTATATGTATATACATATTAAAATTCTCTAAAGTATTATATGATACATTGCATAAGTGTATGCCAAATAGCCGTCTGGAACTTTGTTTTGTGCTGACTCGACGTTCTTTGTTTTGTTGTTTTTGTCGTATCCACTATAAAAAATAATCTCCGGAGAATTGTCTCCTAGAACGAGAGAGTTGCAAAGACAAAGTACCTAAACGAGTCAGTATAACTGAAGTCAATTGATTTTTCAATAATGTAAGTTATTTATTTCGACGCTGATAAGTAAATTATTAAAAGAAGTTTAATGCGTTTTTGAACTGTAAGTAATTCCGCATACCATCGTTATTCCTTTAATCAAAACTGAAAACTTGCTTCGGTAAATTTATAGTCTAGAGGGATTTTACCGCCAAACTCAAATTTTACGCTATGTCTTTGATGAGGAGAGAGTTATCTTTAAGACGTACCTTTAAAAGTAATATTTTACCTTCTTCGCTGGTGCAGGAAGAGGAACATACTGAAATTGTTTCAGTCAAAAGGTGATTTTCGAGAATATTTATAGATCGATATTACATGTTAATATTTAACAATTTTCCAACACTGTTAATTTCGATTTTGTTGGTCATGACGGTGGTTTTGCGGTAAATTCTGCTGCTATTTTATTAGTTTACATGCAGGCTGCGTATAATTTTCGTTTATTTCATGAGATTTTTATTTTTTTTGCAGATATATGGACACAACATACATCCACACACGGTTTAGGACACAACAAACACCACATTTCATATAATACACACGCCACCTTTATTTAGACGTGATTTTTGTGTTTCTAGGTTGATAAAACTGTAGTCTAGGTTATCCTGTTATTGTCTTTTCTTTTAGGAGGCGAAAGGGAAATAGAAATCCTGTTAGTTTTATTTTATTATAGCGTAGGTACAATAAAATACACTCCATTATAGATACAGTAAATAGAATACTTATATTACAGTATATACATTTCTCGTAACAAATAAAAACCATTAACCACTTTAAATTTTTGTTGTCATTTAGGAGTACTTTTCGGACGCTTGGTCATACTTGACAGTTGGGGAATTGAATGTTTTTCCTAATTTTGCCGTGAAATTATTTTGTGTTTTGATGTTGTTTTTTTGTAACGACGCACAATTTAATCGTGATGGGGCTTATCGCCTTTTTAAGTGCAGTTTTTTTTCAACATTAAGCAACGAAAAAGAACAAACATCGCGTCTAAGTCAAAAGGTAAGACAAGATTAAGTTATTTTATAAACTAATAATTTTCTTCTTTTTTGACTTGTATTCTTTATATTTTTCAGTACATAGAACCTGAAGGTAAGTTTACAAGCACCAGTTAGTAATTCAAGCTCAGATGCTTCCCAGATTATTGTTTAATATATTTTTACTGGACAATAAGAAAGAAAAGACTTTAGCATGATTTTTATAATTTCAACAAATTCGTCCAAAAATGTACGCTGTTGCAATTTCTAAGTATTAAAAATAAGCGACACATTTTTTTCTTATAAAAACTTTATAAAATAAAAAGATTTCCTAATCATTTTCGACCGGCAAAAATGATATCGACAATTAAGCAATTTTACAATTACTTTCTGCCAAATATTATTGTATAAAAATCCTAGTTTTACAACTCTAGTTCTAAGATGTGTAAAAATTGTATGTTTCCTACGAAAAATGAGGGAGAGATATTAAGGCACGTTCTCAAAGGATCACGAGGAGATCGAATTTCAGCATTACGTTTATCTGCAAATATTTGTCAGATTATTAACCCGTCTTGACAGTTGACTAAACTAAAAGTCCTTAACATGTACAGGATATAGAATCGTCATACGGAACATGTAACGGGTGTCCAGAAAGTCTTTCAGTCCTGGGCGGCTATGGATTGTATAACGTATGTCTTTGGATATCTTTGTCGAAATTCTTGTTTACACGCACTGATGGAATAATTCCAATTTCCGTTTTCTAATTGTTGACCATTGCGAAAATAAGATTTCACAATAAAGGTTTTTTGTTCTTGCGTAAACATTTTGTAACAAGAAATATGCAGAAAGTAAATAATTCAAAACAAAAACCTTTTAATTTAAATTGACTTTGACTTATTTCAAATAAATTACTTAGATATGACTGAATAAAAGACATGCGTTATACAATCCATAGCCGCCAAGGGCTGTTTCTGGACATCCGTTAGAATGCCGTGTGAAAGAAAGAGACGTCATAATGTGACAATCTACCATAGAACAAAAGAGATGGGGGGATACAAAAGGCGGGGCTTCAAAGCATGTAGTTCCGTTTTGCTACAAGCACGCTCGGGTGCGATCGTCTTTACTCGTTAAAATTTCAATTCCCGGTATCTGCCATCACTTCCCTTCTAATGCAGGAGTATCGCGTCAGCTTTTTGTCACCTGACATTCCCCAGGTTCCATTAAATGATTCTACATCTTATATTATTTTCCGCCTTGAAATGAAAATAATCCATTTGGCAGATTTTTAGCCACGGAATCTGCGGAAAAATTATTTTCTTTTATATGTTACCATTACAGAAATTAGAAAACGTAATGGTCTATGGTTGCGGTATAATTTCTATTACTTAATATCTAATCTGAATTATTTTAATTACGCCCTGTATAATACTTTTCTATTTGTGTTACTTAGAATTTCAAAAATGTTTATAAAAATAAATTTAAATCACAATTAATTTTTCTATGGGTTTACGATCTCCGTCGCATCTTTTTCGTGCTTATTTCGATTTTACCGTCTAATAAAAATCTTGTATAATTAAAGGTATGTTTCTAGCAAACTCGTTGACATTTTTACGTTATTTTCTTCAAGATCCTCTCTCCGGGTCTCGTGTTAAATGGTTTTCGTTTACAGCCGGGGCAGGAATGTCCTCTTCCATGGCTTTCTCGGCTCTTCGTATTTTCCGATATTTTTCTGCAATAGCAGTAGAGTTTTAATGACAATTTAAGGATCTACTCTTAACCCTACTTACTTGCTATCTTTATCATGATAACGCCCCACCAAATGGACCAGCCCCAGCCGACCAGACAAAAGAGCACAGTAAACAACTGCCCGCAGCCAATGAAAAAGTCGATGATGCAGGCGCCCACTCGCTGTTTAGCGCCGTCCGTTGTGGAAAATCTAGGTTTTCCCATACAAAGACACAAAAATCCGCTGACAATTGTCCCTGTAAAATTAAATTTCGCAAATTAACCTGCATCTTTAACATTCCGACACGCTGACTTGCCGAATCCGGGAACGAAAACGTTGAGGATTAAACAGAGCCACGCCAACGGTACAGGAAGCACCGGTATAGCTCCTTTCATTAGGGAAGTGTGTTCTACCAAACCTGCATCCAATTTCGATTTTGGTTCCTGTAAATGCAATTGAAAAGAGTAGGAATAATTTATTGTGTAGTGTATTTTTCTTACCTCCGGAGCCATGGGCGGTGTTAAGCTTTTCTTCTTGCTCATCATGGAAGCTCTTCGTCTAATGGCCTCCTCTTCCTTTCTACGTTTTTTCGAGCACAGTTTTACGCAGAATATTGTTCTTAGGAAGTTTTTGCAGATGTCCTTAGGGCTGTAATCGAAATAATTGTTTTGCAAATTCATATACAAAGTGTAGAATCGTTCACAAAAGAAATGACGGATATTGGGGGCGTGAACATTTTTACGACCAAAACCGGTCCCGGTCGAGACTGCTGATAACAAAACGGAACGACGCGCTGTGAAGCGTGAAGCCCTGTCTTTTAAATCCCCAATTTTTTTTGCTCCGCGGGATACTGTTGCATTGGTTTCTTCTTTCTTTGACGTGGCATTCCCTAGCTCCCGTAAATAGATTACACATACTGTATATATGTAACAACCACGTAACTAAGGGTGGATCAATGTCCATTTGACTAGAATATGTGCACCCGTCAAAATTAGTGTTTCACTGTTCTTGTCTTGTTCTTGCTGCAAGAACAAGAAGTAGGTGTGCAAGAAACAAGACAATACAAGACTAGCTGGAGCAAGAACAAGATTTCTTGTCAAGGCGTTTGCAAGAAACAAGATTTCTTGTTTTGTGTAGATACATGAAATAAAAGTTTCAAAACGCCGATTTTAACGCTTCTGGAACTGGGGTGTGTGAAAACAAGATGATACTGTAGTACAAAATAATAATTTATAAGTTTTGTTGCCATGTAATATGAGCCATAAATGAGCTATTTTCATAATAGACCCATGGTTAGGCAATAGGATAACCCCTGCCAATTAACAATCTAACAAGCACATTTTGTAGGTAGGTTCCAATCTGATCAATAAATTCAAAGTCAGTAAATTGTTCTACATTTAATATAGATAACTCTTAATAAGCAGTGCGTTTCAAACAAAATTCAAAAATCAGTAATAGCAAAATCAAGTTTTTTCGCAAAACTGCTATTTTAGCTGTCATTTCTGTACCATAAAACCATGGGGAAACCGAAGCAGATTTAAAGTCCAAAACTGACAGTTAAAAAAATAAATAAATAATGTTTTTTTTGCCATTTGTTTAATATGTGCTTCATTTAGAACGCATCGATAAAATACAAAAATTAAATTGTTAATGCAAAAAAACAAATAAAATATATGCAAGTATAGTATGTATGTTAGTCTACTAACTACCAAACGCGCTTACAAAATATAAAAGTTTCTTAGTCAGTACTACGCGGTACAAAGGCGTTGAACGAGTAGGCGTACGCGACAGCAAGCCGGTGCCGCTTTATCGAGACTCGATAGCTCGGGGAATTCCCCAACTAGCAAGAACAAGAAATGAGCAAGTCTTGCTAGCAAGATAAGAATTAACCTAGCAAGAAATTTGCAAGACAAGAAGTTGTTTTACTTCTTGTCTTGCTTAGCAAGACAAGACAAGAAGTTGCCGAGCAAGACAAGAAATCTTGCTTTGTGCATCACTAGTCAAAATGTTCATTGCTGTGCATCTATCCAGGTGGTTTATTAATTGTCTCGTACTCATGTATCCTAACATTTTTGCAATGTAATGTAACTAACAAGTACACATTTGATGTGAGGGAAGGGAGGTGCATTAAACAATAGTAGATTGTTTTACAAGTAAAGCAAAGTGGTAGTTTTCCAGCGAGTGGATTAATTTTTACGGAGCTGGAAAACGCACTTTTCTTACGAGTAGAACATGCTATTTTTCGTGTACTTAATGGAAAAAAATTAAATAAAATACAAATATTAAATAATAAATTTAAAATCTGACATATTTAATGAAAGAAGCTATCTAAGATTTATGCTATGAAGAAAAGTGTTGCTATGAAGAAATAGTAGATTGTTTTACAAGTAAAGAAAAGTGGAAGTTTTCCAGCGAATGGATTAATTTTTACGGAGCTGGAAAACGCACTTTTCTTACGAGTAGAACATGCTATTTTTTCGTGTACTTAATGGAAAAAAATTAAATAAAATACAAATATTAAATAATAAATTTAAAATTTGACATATTTAATGAAAGAAGCTATCTAAGATTTATGCTATGAAGAAAAGTGTTGCTATGAAGAAATAGTAGATTGTTTTACAAGTAAAGAAAAGTGGTAGTTTTCCAGCGAGTGGATTAATTTTTACGGAGCTGGAAAACGCACTTTTCTTACGAGTAGAACATGCTATTTTTTCGTGTACTTAATGGAAAAAAATTAAATAAAATACAAATATTAAATAATAAATTTAAAATTTGACATATTTAATGAAAGAAGCTATCTAAGATCTATGCTATGACGAAAAGTGTTGCTATGAAGAAATAGTAAATCGTTTTACAAGTAAAGAAAAGTGGTAGTTTTCCAGCGAGTGTAAATGTTTAATTCACGAGCGAGCGAATGGATTAATTTTTATGGAGCTGGAAAACGCACTTTTCTTACGAGTAGAACATGCTATTTTTTCGTGTACTTAACGGAAAAAAATTGTTGCTATGAAGAGGAGTATTTCTAGGTCGTTGCTATGAAGGAAAGTGTTGCTATGAAGAAAAGTACTTTTTTTTACTGTTTTCTATTAAAAAAAAGACGTTCTTTGCCGTTGAGTACACGGAAACGTACTTTTCTTTACTGTTTTCTATTAAGAAAAGACGTTCTTTGCCGAAACACGAAAAAAGATAATTAATCAATCGCTTTGACAGATGCACAACAATAAATCTGCCGATTAGTAATATAAGGCCGATGCACATATTCTATTGGCCTGTATTTATAAATATTATAAAAAAAGTGAAACGAAATTTATTTAATAAGCACTAAAAATATAAAGAAATAATTTTGTTAATGAGTTATTATTTGTGTTTTCCTTACGAGTTTTTAATTGCCAAATATCTTAATGTTATTCTCTCCCACATGTTTGAATTGTAAGTATTGGTCAAAAGTATGGCCACCTCTGTGATTTAATACTAGCTACGTGTTTGAAGCACTTGCAGCAAGCAAACTAGCTTACCAAAGAAAGTCGGTCACTAATACAACTGATTGATTAACTGGCAAAGTCCATAAATGGAACAACTTTAAACTATTCGGGAGGTACGGTGTAATTTCAGAAAACGCTCACTGTTTAAGTGTGACCATTTAAAATACTTAACGAGCTTTGCAAATTCAGACAAACAAACTGCTACCTCTTAACCTTTACCTTTTTTTCACGGTTTCGCTGGTATAACTTTCCGTTCTTTCGGCCCAGCTATCCTTTCTCTGTGTTTTAGGGAGCGTAGTATCGGCAATCTTGTTTCGCTTGCAGCATTTAAGTTTTTGCCACCATCCAACTTTTTTATTCACTTCTTCCCGAATCAGACTTGTATCACTGTTGATTCTATCTCGCGTATCCTCGATTTTTTTATTTTTTGAGCAGCACCACCATTTTGATTTTTTCTCGTTTTCGTGTTTCATAGTATCGGTTTTTGGAGATTTCCTACAGCATCCCATCAAGCGACCACAGACTCCCTTCGATTGTTCAGGGGTCGCTGGTGGTTCTTCTGGAGGTGGTTGGGGTGGTGGCAACCTGAAATAATTTCAATAAATTATGATTAATGAATTTCTGAGTAACGTACAAGGTTTCTTTATTGATCGTTCCCTATATAAGATTTTTGGTTAACATGTAGGTAATATAAAATAAAGTTTCGCAAATTATCCCTTCTTAGTTTTTTTTTGATGGCAAATAGATCTATTAACCGAATAGTTTGTTTTTGATCTGAAATTTAAAAAACAAATGATGTAACTTTTTAATTTAAGAACAGAAAGACATTTTTGACTTTATTCGCCGCATTATGGCGGTAAACGATTTTCGTTTTATATGTAACCCCCTTTCTTGTGCATTTCGAACAAATGAGAAAGCACTAATGTTATAATAAGTAGGCGTAACGTAATCGGCACGCTCGCAAAAGAGATACAATCGAAATAAATTAGAAAAGTTGTTTACCCTCCATTCTGTAGAAGATTATAACCGTTCTGGTTTTCGTGTAGGGGCATAACGTAGATGTAAGTCATTTTGCTATCTCTTTGTTTCTTCAACTGCACCATAGGGTCAAGATATGTATCACTTTCTTTATATAAATCGTAATGCAAACAACAGTTAACAAATCGAAATCGTCATTAAGTTACACCACAAAAAAGAAATTGCAAGAAAACGGAAACAGTTCGTGATATGCCCCGAACTATCGTATTGACGTGTTACACATTTGAAGCATTTGCATTATTCGATAATTGTTCAAACAAAATTTTAATTTTCATTTTTAGTTGCAGTTACTGTCTTAGTTAGTGCCTGGTTATTTATTGTTAACAAACGATTTGAAAAAAGTAGATATCGTTACTGTTGTCACTTTAACACACTTTTTTAATGTTATATTTTTAACAATGCAGGTTATTTATAAACAGTAATCTAAAATATTTTTCAAAAATCGTATAAACGGGTTAAACCAATCAAAAGTCCGCAGTAAATAATATTTGGGTGGAGACGCCAACCAGTACAAAGATTTTTGTTGGAGGCGCCAACCGACTTAGAATTTTCTTTCTCGAGCTGACCACGAGGACTGGCGTATTCCAATGCGTCCATACGTTATCGCATATTTAAATACCCCAAAATCAGTGGCGTATCAATTTGTTTTCCTAACAATCCGGCTGTAAATTTTCCACTGGCAAATGCAAAATTGCATTCCGCTTATTCTGTTGAAGTGATAATTTTATTCATTTTTTTTTTCATCTTTAATGGAACGTTCGGGATGGGATATGTAGTATTTAAGCCCTGGATATCGACTACGCCCCTGGAATATCCGGACACGCCATTCTGCACTTGCTGGCCACTCGAGTCTTTGAATCACGCAATCGTTGCCCTGTAGAAACAACCCCAAACACCCCTCAAGATTATATTAAGTCGAGTCTGATATGCTACTTTATAGCCGCAAGGCTTTCATTTCGATGAAATTAACCTTAACCTACCATAAAACCTGAAAGATTCAAAAAAGGAAGAAGTATGTTTAATCGAAATTTAGGTTTCCTTTTTTAAACTTCATAATAATCCGTTCCGAATTATTTCGGCAAGGCACCTGTTATTTTCGCACCTTTTAATTAACGTCCGACCCAAATTGAATTGGAATTCTAATGTAATTTAAAGTACAAAAGTTTTTCGCCTTTTCGAATTTTAACGGTACAATAGGCGCCCTCGTCGCGGACGTCCCGGTTCTACTTTTCGACTTTTTATTACGTTTGGCCTGCGGTTAAAGTAAATTAGTCTTCGCATTTCATAAGATTCAAAACACGCCCTTAATTACGTGTCTTATTAATTTAAGTTTAACCTCCAAGTTTTCTTATCTAAAGTTTTTTTAAAGTTTCGTTATCCTAATTGTAACTTTGTTCGGTTCTATTCTGTAGCAAAATTTAATTAAACTCTTACGCTGGTGCGTAAACTTAGTCTAATTGCTTCGGTGGGGTTTGTAAATTAAACTCTTATTTTTTGTCATGATTTTTTTCCGTATGGGTCGCTGTTATAAAGTTTTTCGCTAATCAATCAATCCATCAAATTTTTACTGTATTCCATTGACTGCGTTTTTTTTGGCAGGTTTATTAATGGCTTATTTAGTCTGTGAGATGTGTAGTAATTTCACTTACTGAATGAGTTTTCGACGCAAATTTCTATACGAAGAATCATGTTATTCACCCTGAAACCTATTGTATAATAAATATCGTTCTTTGTAAACTTGATCCTTCGCCTGTTTCTTACTACGCGACATTTCTTGCTTTTAATCAAATTTGATCTGATAAAGTGGTATTATCATTATTTGGGATTTGAGTGCTTTTGGTCTACATTGCTCTGGTTAGAATCCAGAAACCGATGCAATGTATTTGTCAAATGTGCGTTTTCAGGAAAGACGTAGCACTGTGGCTGATGGATATTTGCACCATAAAGATCTCTACTCTGTAGAAGACGAGGGTAGGGCTACATTTTCAGATGTAGTGGTCTTCCCTTTAACTCGGTGATTAGCCGTAGCAGCGGAAATAGGACGTCGATAATTAAATGTAGTAAGTTAAAAAATATCCCTTATAAGTTGAAGTGAAGGTGAATTCAGCAACCTGAAACTGAATCTAGTCGATATCTATTCTAAGTTTTGGTCACTCCTTATTCATAGGTAATAGCGTTAGAACGTTTGTAGTAGAAAATATAACACGAAATGTAAAAAGTCGTAGTACTAATTTACATTAATAATTTTCTCAAAAGTTAATTTATAAAAGTGCTTGTCATATCTCATTCGTTTCCAATTATGGCTATTTAAGGAAAATCCTAAATCCTGACGGTATAATGTTGAGTTTGTACAACCCTGAATTCTAAGTATTCGCGTGACCCTTGGCAGTATTGCAATGAACACTGACCATTCACGTGACCTAGTCTATTCTGCATGGACACCCCTTCTAGTTTTTCTGCTTTTCTAATTTCGGATTTTTCTCCGAATAAAATACCTATTCTTTCCTTTAAGTTTAAATCACTGTTATTTCAATTACCTATGTAGCAGTAATGTATTACTTAATTACTAAATAACGTAAAAAGCATCACGTGCTCTACGGGGTACGCAAAGATCAAGAGAAATGAGTAAACGTCGAATCTATTTCTATTTTTAGTAGAAATATGAATTGTTGACCACGTAAAGACCCAATCCTAGAAGGTTGGTAACAATGTGACCGATATCGAACTACCAAATGCGTGTTCTGCTTTTTATTAGATTTTACTAAAATAAAACATTAACTGGCCAGATAAGGCGTGAGAGTTATCACATATTTAAGGGAATTCAATGGGTTACCACACCTTAAAAATCCAAGCAAAATATGAAAGAAAAACTTCTTGTCTTTAAATGACAAACAAATGTTAAGAATTAGAAAAAACTCACTGTCGGCCATATCTTCGGATTTCAAGAGCTGTTCTCCATAGAAAAAGATTAGTTTTCTATAGTATTAAACCAAGGTGTGTAGCTAGAAGAAGTAGAAGCTAGAAGTAAAAAGCTGTGGTGTTAATTTTGAGTGGACTTTCCCATACTAGATATTAATAGTTACCGCATTTGCAAAAGTGTAAATTTTATAATTATAACGTTGTATATTTCACCGTCTGTTAGATTCCTAAGATACAGGCTATATAGTAGGCAACCCTCCATCCCATCCATACTTGAACCACCTGATTGCAGCTGTCAGTTTGTGACGCCAGCAATAATGATGCTGGGTTTTAGCGCTGATTGAGGTAATAATATAAAATTTTCTAAAAACTAATATTCGATTTTAGTTCGACTAGTCAAGATGAGTAATTCTTTTTAAGCAGAAGTTACTTATTGTCTCCCGTTTAATAAACATGAGGGTTACAAATTTTGATTTATAAAAATCATAAGTGCCACAGTGAAATTATGGTATTAAAAAAACAAATTGTAGTCCATATTCGCCTCTACAAAACATCAAAAAATTAGTGAAAAAACGTATGGCCAGTTTTTGAGAAATAGTTGTTTTGAAAATTTCAAACGTTTGGAATTTACATTTTCTACAGAAACCTCAGCAAGTATAAAAGTATCTAAAAACTAATATTAGATTTTGGTTGTACTAGTCTTGATGAGCAATTCTGCGTAAGAAAAAAATTTTTATCGGACCCGTTTTAATAAATTACAACGGTACCTATTTTCGATTTTCAAAAATTCATAGAAAGCGCCACAGTGAAATTATAGCTTCCAGCAAAAAATACAAACTGAAGCCATTCTCCGGTTCTAGCAACATACAAAGTTTTAAAAAAACGTGGAGGCCGTTTTGAAAAATATATTTTTGAAAATTTTCAATATTTTGCTGAAACGCTATTGCGATCATTTTCAGATTTTCCAAATTAACATAGTTCCATCGTATACTATCCACAAAGGGCTCTCAAACAAGTTGTAATTGATCCTAATCAGGCAACTGCTTTTTGAGTAAATGGGCGTTAAAGTCAAGATTTTCAAAAAATCGTAGCTTCCGCTATTTAAAAGCCAGAGAGTTCGGTAATAGTTATTTATCTACGACTGCTTGGATATGGGCTTATTATGTCATTCATTTGCGTTAGGCAATGAAGTTCATTATCTCACTAGTGAGATAATGGATTCATTACCTAACTCATTTTATTTACACAAACAAAACTGACGCTTTGTGTATAAGAAAATTGGCTGGTTGACATTGTATTGAACAAATCAAATCTATCTCGTTCCTTTGATTTTTAAACGAAAGCATTTTGCAAATAAATTAAAGCGAAATGTCAAATATCATTTCAAGCAAAACAATTCGAGTTTTAATAAATTTTGAGCAGTCGTCGATAAAATTTTGTGTCACGTAATATAATGCATTATTATGGCACTCGTTTGATTACACGACTCGGTCGACGACCTCGTTGTGCAACTTTTAAACTCGTGTCATAATAACGCCTTTATTCCACCAGTAACATAAATTGCTATTATGTTACTAGTGGGATAAAGGCGTTATTGTAACACAAGTTTGAAAGTTAGTTGTAATCAAACGAGTGTCATAATAATGCATTACCCCACGTGTGGCATACAAAATTTTATCTACGACTGCTCAAAATTTGTTAAAAATCGAATTTTTTTGCTTGAAATGATATTTGACATTTCAGATTAATTTGTTTACAAATGTCAAGTCACTTTTAAAATACTGCTTTAAAATCAAAGAAACGAGATAGATTCGATTTGTTCAATAGTACGGCAATCAGTCAGTTTTCTTATAAACAAAGCGTCAGTTTTGTTTGTGTAAATAAAGGTTAGGTAATGAATGCATTATCTCACTAGTGAGATAATGAACTTAATTACCTAACCCAAATGAATGACATAATAAGTCCTTATCAAAGCAATTGTAGATAAAAAAGTTTTTGGTTTGCCTTAATTTGTTCTTTCAGATCCTGTGCTCAAATTTCCAAAATTTAATTTTGAAAACAAATACTACCAAAAAAACGTCTAATTTCCCCTTCCGGTTTCGACTTGTTTTGAAAAGTTTAACTATAAGTAAAATTTTTGATATACCTCTTTACTTAAAATTTGATCAAAATCGGTCCAGTTACTTCGCCTTTAGAGGCGTCACTCACCCACACCCTCCCACAAACAGACATTTTTTTAAAAACACATTTTTGGATTCCTTGAACCGCAAACTGTATTTTCGTTAAAGTATCGATTTCGAAAATTTTCATGAAATCAATGCTTTCCTATACCAAAGGTATGAGAAAGGAAAAATACTATCTATAGATGGCTGGTTCCGTTTATTAAAACCAATAACCAATTAAAATTATTGATTTTAAAATCAAAAAATTTAGGAAGAATATAATTTTATAAAACTGCCAACTTTTTCTTTCACATCGTTTTTTCACAAGTAATACAACTGGTGATTCTGTTTTTTCGAGCTGATTGTTAACTCGTGATAATTATCAATATTACAATTTACTTTCGGCTTAGGACCGACCTGTAGCTTGTCTGCCTTTACAAGCATTTGCTCTAAAAGTTTGAGCAATATTTGTTCAGTGCTGTATTCACTCTGAAGATGCCCAATTTTATCAGGAGCAAACGCGGTTACGTGTTTTGTATTTGTAATGACTATATCTCTTCTATTCAGAGTCCTTTGCTCTCGACAGAGCGTGGTGACTTTCTTTCCTATGCGTGTGGTGCACACTTCTCCAGAGAAAGTTTTCTAGACAGAATACCTCGCTGGTTTACCATTGCCTTGCGAGGGAGAACGGCCGTTAAAAGTCCGATGTTCCGGTACTGGGATTTGAAACTCAGACCCCAAACATAGCAGTCTAACGCTCTAATCGACCGCTAGCTCACGGTCGCCTCACACACAATTAACTACAGGGAATTTGAAATTAACGGATAGTATTGGAAACGATCGTCGCTAACAAACGCAGCTATGGCAATAAATGGTTTCATCTACAAATTGATTAAATTTGATTGGTCGTTGACACAGAAATCGAGGACTCTGATTGCCTAATTAAAATTTGTGTGATGTGGTCATTACAATTTGTTCCAAACTGGGTTCGTCAAACTACCTGATAACTAGATCAAAATTATTTAGAAGATCCTTAAATTAATCTTACCCTGGTCTTTCGTTGATTCCATTTGTGGCACTAACAGGAAGTCTAACATTCCCACTTTGGACTTCGGTATTCGAGGGTTTTTCTTTCACTGTTATCCTTATTGGTTGTACATCGGTAGCCACCATAGTTCTTGCTTCCTTAATCCTTTCATTTGCGCTTTTTGGCAAAGCATCAGTAAGTCCTACTCCTCGTTCGGGCGAAATGATGGTCCCTTTTCCGTTCGTTTCGTTGGGCTTTACGTCTACAACCACGCTTTTACCAGAATTCACCGAGGGAATGCTGTTACCACTCTGATTGCGAGTAAGATGCGGGACGAAGTTATTGTTATTGTTAGCGATACTTTTAACAGTTTCGACCGGTGGTAAAACCGAATTTTTCGTATCGGAATTGGTTGTTCGTTGATTTGGCTCGGTGTTCTCTTTATGCGTCATTGATATGATAGCAGTGGCAGCCGGGGATAACTTGGAAGACAAGTTGGACTCCTTCATTAATGTTTTTGTATCAAGAACGGTGTCATTCATCCGGTTCATCGCGGTCGAAACGCTGGTCGCACTTAGAGCTCTCCCATCAGGAAGATACACGGAAGTATCCCCTTTGTCGCCCTCATCTTTAGATGAAACATCAAATTTTGCTTCGATCTTTAACGGTTGAGTTACGGTGGTTGTGGTACTGGAAACCACAGCCGTGGTCGAGGGCGACAGTAAATCTATTAGTTTTGGAGTGCTTTCCACTTTCTTGATTTCCTGAGATGTATCAGTTTTTTTTAATTTACTTTTAATGTGGCTTTCTTTATTAGATGACGATTCTTTGTCATCATCTTCGATATCTTCTAGCTCTTCTTCTTTCAGTTGAGTTTTGGATCTAGCGTAGGCGGAGGAAGATGAAGGAAAATTATTTTCTTTTGCTTCTTTTTTGTTATCCGATTTGTTGTTATTACTGTTATTATTAACATTGTTCTTATTGTAATTACTATTTGCGTTAGTAGTGCTTGAATTGTTATTGTCATTTACAGGTGTAAGTTTAACAACACTTTCTTTGCGTTCTAGTTTGTGTTTTTCGTTTGGTTTAGGCACTTGTGGTTTAGGAGGCACTTTAGGTTTAACCGTACTAAAGCTATTAACTTTTGCTTTTACATTTCTATAGTTGACTTTACTATTAAGCTTAGTTGGACTAGGTTCTCTGCTCGCGTTTCGAGAAACGCTTCTCGAAGGATTTCTCGAATTAACCCTGGACGTCGTCCCACTAACATTCGGAGAAATTCTCGTACTAGGCGGTTGACTTCTGCTGCGCGGTATTTTCGAAGGGGAAGACTGCGGATGCGGTTTTAGTTTGTGCTGGTCGGGACTTGGTTCCGGAGAGCTTCCGATGATTGGTGACAATTTTTGAAAGGCTGCAGCTTTCGGTTGCCTACCGGCTCTTCTAGGGCTCGGAGGCGGTTTATTTGAAATGTGTCTGGGAGAGATACTCGTCAAACTTTGGCTCAACTGTTTCGTTAGATTGGTTCGGTTGTTGGGCTTTCTCGACGACGTAGTTTCCGCATTGCCAACTGTTTCTCCAAACAGCTCAGCTGTGCTCCCTCGTCTGGAAGGCGTCGGTATTTTCGAACGTATGATAGATTCGGCTTGATGGACGCGAGTAGGCGAAAATCGTCTGTTTTCGGCCGGTGGGGATGGCAATGGGGACACGTGCCTCGAACCCGCCGGATTGAAACCGCGACCGCGAAACGGACTTACTCTTCCTGTTGGCGAAGGACTTCGGGAACCAGGATTACTTCCCGGTTCTGCTATAATAGAGAAAGCTGCATTGCGATTCGTCTTCGCTGTCGGTGTCAACCTGAAAATAAATACATGTCAGTTTTCTAGCAACATTTAGGGGATAAGAGAATAGATTTGTCTAAATGTATGACCTGTCTCGTACTTAAAATTATATTTATATTGAGATAAAGATGGATGATAACTAGTAAAATTTCTGGGAATTGTAACTTTTTTTTTGTAGCTAGAGGTAGACATTGTGGTGTATTGGACAATGGAGTTTTTGACTACCAAATGAGATGGTTGTTGTAGTCTTGTTTGTCTAACAAACATCAGTGACCGTTGTTTCATAAAGCTCGTCGTTTCGGCCAACTATGTAGATGGCAGAGCAGAGATGACCATTGACCATTGTATGTCCGGCCGACATACATCAGTGGTCGTTTTGTGCACGGTGGTGTTTACAACAAACTTTTGAGGCCGTTGTCGTCATGATCATCATTTATGGGTGAACATTGTGAGCTTGGTGGGCGCTGCTGTCCACTGGACATGAACGTTTTTGACCATCAGCAGAGATGGCTATTGTGTTTGTCTAACAGACATTAGTGGCTGTTGTATCTACAGACAGCCTTGACTAACTTCGGTCAGCTGTAGGTGCGTTGTGAGCACGGTGGGTGATGTTGTATACTAAACATAGACGGTTACGACCACCAGACAAGATGGCCGTTGTTGTCACAGTGTTCGGTGTCAGATAGCGGTGGCCATTATATCTAAACCTTGAGGCGGCCGGTATGACCACAATGGTCAATCTGTTCGCTATGGTGGTCGTTGTGTTCAAGGTGGACATTGTTGACAAACAATACACTCGGTGGCCGTTCGCCGTTGTATTCTAGACCCAGCATTTGTACACTTTGGATAGGTTGACAATGATTTCCCATCGCCTTCCATGTGCGAGTCTCCCCAGAAATTTTAACAACTTTATCAATACCTAATTAGCAAAGCAAACTTTGATCTTCATTGCTTACCTATGTTTTTTTGCAATAGATGCAGGCTCTGGCGGTGGACCCTGTTTTCCAGGTGGTAGAATTGTGAAGGAGCCAGGTGCTAGGTATCTAAGGGACAAATCTGACTCCATTGTCCTTCCTGCACGATGAGGGAGTTTCTCTTCCGGGGACCACATGTTATTAGTTCAGTTTTATCTTCCGGTTACGATATTCGTCATATTTGTAGTAATATTTTGTAACCCTTCCGATTGGTTGCTTAAATTCCATTTTTGTTTCTTTCCTGTGTTAGCCGCCAATGTGAAAGCCTGAAATCAAAATTGAAGGAATCTTCACATGCTTAAGCCAAACGATGAAAACGTTTTCAACATTATATTAGCTAATGCTTAATGACCGAAACCAATAAGTGGAGTTGCGAAATTTAATTTATTTAATGATAATTAAATTGAGAATCTGGAACTTTCTCTCTAGTATGAAAATTGTGAGCAATTAACATGTGAATATAAAATGTGTAGTGATAACAACGCCGCTATGTCTTGTAAGTCATTCGTGACTATATTTTCTCGTGATCTGTTATTTCTATTAGAACTAGTGCATTGAAACTAGGTGTGTTGTAAATTCCTCTACAGCTTTTTAAAATTTTATCATGATATTACATACTGTGGCTGTAATGCTTTTATGATTTTGTTGTCTTTTTTTGTACAGATAGACTAACGCCCAATTGCACAAACGATTGTCAACTTTAGTGGACTGTTAACTTTGACGAAGGGATTTTGAAATAAACTTACGGATTTAAAAATTCGTATTAATTGGTAATTATTGTGGGCATAATGTATTTGGTCATTGTAATTTACTGCTAAATTACTTGTTAATAACAATGTTTTTTATTAAAAAAATTCTCTGTTAACGGTTTGATAAAGTTGATAATCGTTTGTGCAACCGGCTGTAAGTTTCTTTCTAAAACGTTTTTATGCAGATACCTACTTATCTGATATCATTCTAGTCGTTCAGAGGTGCAACATGAATACATGCAAGACCCGATACTGTGATTTGTATTCTATCTCAGATGCATAGGATCATCTCTCGAAATGCTGGATAATAAGTTGTAATTAATTAGAATTCCATGATTAGTGGTAAACAATGCATGGCATTAGCCCAATACTATTCTATTGATTTATTTGGCATGAAAATCTAATTTTTCTTAACATCCACGATAATTGGTACTTTCTCATTAGCTAATACAAATAATATTAAATAAGGAACTTGCAACGATTTAAATAAAATTTCATCAAAAGCATTTTATCGAAGATTAACTGAATTACGTTCCTTGTGTTTATTTTCATGTTCATTGGCCGTGATTAATTATTAAAGAAAAGTATGTAAACCTTATTGCAACACGATAATTAAGAAACAATTTCTAAATTATAGAAATAATAGTTTACGTCGAGCTCTGGTCGGCTGAACCGTTACAACAAGGGAAATTGCGACTGCTCCGACGATTTTTAATAATTACATTTCATAATGAATAACAGTACAAATTATTGATATGCTCCATATCCACTGTCGAGTTCGTAAGCACGAATGCCCTTTTTAAAGAGCACTATTATTTCGGTGGAAAGAAAAAAAAGTCGAAAGTGAAATTACTGAAGGAAATGTTCAGCTTTTTGTCGTATGCGTTATTTTCGTCAGATGCATTTCTTTCTAGTACTATCGTAGTAGCTCTGTGTAATTTACGCCCCTTTCAAAAATAGATAGTTATTTTTACAGTAAACTTCAACATTCAGTCAACTTACCGGATGCAGTTTTCTTCACGGTTTTAAATTTTCGATGATAATTTTGTTACCTTGTGACGAGTTATAAATGACGGTTTATGTTAACTTTTAGCAGATTTTAGACAACGATTGCCTGTGATAGTTTTTAAGGACCTTATTGGATTTATTTTCCTTAATTTAATAAATACTTCAACTATAAGGTACAAAATGTTTATTTTCGAATATTATACAATTAAAAACTGTTTTTTTTTAAATTCTACCTGCAGTGTTAATAATCTTATGGAGTTTACTAAGTAAATTTCAAATTATTATTTAATTTAAGGCCAAACATCGAAATTCTTCTCTAATTTTCAACCTCTCCAGCTAAATAGGAATAATTCGTGAGCATGCACGTGTAATTTACGTGAAATATGGGCTTGATTAGTTGAAGAGATAAACCTTAAAGCTCTGCGGTCGTGTTTATTTATAAATAAATTTTGAGTTTTGGACAAATCATAGGTACATCGATTCGACACTATTAAATGTAATTCTTATATAGGCGGCCGTATGCTAATCCTTTTCTCAGGTAGTGCATCGATTTTTTTTAATTTATGCAACAGCATAATCCGAAAGTGGAGAGCTTGTTTTAGTTAATGAATATTTGGACAAAAATTCTCCAAATCTTATGGCGTCTTGCCGACTTCTAAATTTACAGTAATTCGATTTAAGCAATCACAATTTGTTCTTGCTAAAGAAATCGAGTTTTCTATTTTTTAAACAATAAGTCGTAAAGGTTTTTTCAAAAATTGATAAATACGTACGTACCACTGTTCTTCTACGTGCGATGATATTTCTTAAAATTGTTTTAGAGCTTGATCCAAATTTTCTAAAAAATCACTAATTTTTAACAAGTGGAGATTAGTGGCTGTTTGTTTTTTGAGTTAATTAACTGTAGTGATTAATATGATATGTTTTGGAGCCGAAATTGTAAATATTTTGGTGCCACTGGACAAATAAAAATACACTTCACATGTTGCACACAAATTAAGGATTTTTTTTGTTTCAAAAAGTGTTAGCAGGCTTTGTTTGAATTTTAACATCACTCTCGAAAATATTTATATAATTAGCACAAAAATAAACTAACACATCGTTGCAAAACCGTGAAAACACATAGGTACTACGTACACACATACACACAAATCCGATGGTGTGTGTTCTGTAGGAACTGTTAAGCCTTCGATATCAGGGCGCAGGTTGTAAACTGCGCGCTACGAAAGTTCCTTCGCGGGATATTTCTTAGCCCACTTTACGCTTCTTGCGCTACCCTTCCACTATTCACGCGAATTTCGTGGTATAATACGAGCATTCCATATAAAAGATGCTAATCATTCTCAAAAGTCCACGGAAATTAAAAATGATTTTGTAGGGGAATATTATTATTAAAAATGTGTTTGTAGATATGTGTTTGTGGGAGGGGGTTAATGCGCCTCGTAACTCTTGAGCGGATTAACTTATTTCGATGAACTTTTGAATGGGAAGGTATATCAAAAATTATCGTCAAAATAAGCCTAAAAAATACCAAAACCGGAAGGGGAAGTTTGTAATTTATTTCATAGCATATCTTTGGGAATTTGAAATTTAAATTTAAAAACGAAATCGGATAGTAGATAGTAAAAATAGCGCCGGTCCAAAATGTCGTCGACAATATTAGCGCCTATCAATAATGTCGCCACTCGCCAAGCAACAAAGTCACCAGTGAAAATAGCGCCTATCTTAAATGTCGCCGGCAAAAGTAGACCTATCAAAAATGTCGTTGTCACAAATAACGCCTTCAACAATGCCGCCGAAAAAATAGCGCCGGTCAAAAATGTCGCCGGCGAAAATAGCGCCGGTCAAATATGTCGCCGGCAAAAATAGCGTCTTAGGAAACGTCGCCGTACAAATACTTTCATTTTGATAGAAGTTTGATTTAATTTGTGTAAACCTTAATTCAAACTTTCATCAAAATGCAAAGGATTTTTACGGCGATAGCGCTGTTTTTGCTGGTGACATTTTTCACTGCCGCTATTTTTTCCGGCGACATTCTTGACGGCGTATGTTTTGCAGGTGATATTTTGACAGCGCTATTTTTGCCGACGAAGGCCCTATTGCCTGGCGACGTTATTGATGGGCGCTATTTTTTGCGGCGACATTTTTTGCCGGCGCCATTTTTGATTAGCGCTATTGTTACTGAGCCCTATTATTCATGGCGCTAGTTTTGGCGGCGCTATTATTGAGGCGGTATTTTGACCGTCAACCGTTGTCACCGCTCGCGACTAATTTCGGCTTTTTAATAATACAATAAGACAGCAACCGGAAAGTGTTATCAAGTGCTAGTAATTATCAGTCAGGTGGTAGTTATGGCGTAGATCACTTTGACCACATGTGATATTATGTCCATTTCGTTGCACGATCGGTATGATCCGGAATCTGTACGACGTGTTGCATGTGCCCTTTGCGGAGTAATATCAATGTGCATTTATTATATATTGTACTGCCACTGCTGTGCGCTACAACATTGTACATAAGACTTTTGAAGATAAGAAAAGTAAAGCTTTGTAACAGTTTTAAAAAGATATTAAAGGCATTCGTTTTTCTGGAGCTTGAAAGTCGTAGCTTTCCGTTATTTTGAAAGAGTTGTCCCAAACGTTTGTGTTTGTATTATCTAAAATACATTTTTATTCAAGATGTTTGTAGAAATACCTGGCAAAGGTTGGTGTTTATAGTTGTCACTGTTTGAATAATAGATTAATAGTATTTTGTATTTTACAAAGGTTGTTTTATGATAAACTCTACATTAAACCACAATCACGTTTATGCAAACTACCGAGTTCAACTTCCACTTCTATCGTCAAATAACATTTAAAAAATCCGTGGCATAAGTTTCTCAAGTATAGAAAAGTTCAGGCAAAGTGCTTTGCTCATTTGTTTTAATTACATTTTGTTCTGAATTTAGTGACTGTTCTAGCCACATCTGACTTCCACTAGTATTAAACAGTTTACTTTAATGGCTCATCTAAAAAAATTAAAACAATTTTACAATTTACATTTCCTACCTACAACAAATAGTGCAATATAGAATCTAAATAGATGCGCCTAAGTACCCATAAAATGCAAATCTCTATCTTAGGAATAATTTCTAGTGTTCTGGTTCCGGGCACGCGGAAGTGTAACCCGGAAGAAAAGGGTCAGTGCTCTAGGTGGTCTAAGAAAATATGACGCCCGCTTTGTAACTAATATTCAAAACTGTTTTGCGTTGGTGTTGGTTTTTGAATCGTATAGCACGTATTTGATATAACTGTTTAGTATTAAATTAGTTTGTTTTCAACGTGTTAACACGAATTTACGGAAAATAAAGCATCTTAACACGTATAGCATTAACATTATAGGGGCGTGACGGCGCCTATCGATGTCGAAATTTTTAAATGTGAAAAAGGGTCAGATGACACCCCATTTTAGCTCTCTTTGTCTTGCTTGCAATAGGATGATTTTGCTGCAATTTTATGACGTCTAATAAAAATGGTAGCAGGTTTAACTGTTGATAATAAAAATTATTATAAGTAGTAAAAAGCTGAAGTGATCACTTGGAGTGGACTTTCCCACACTAGATATTATCTCACCCATACTATATAGTAATACCATATTTGCAAAAATGTAAATTCTATAATTATAACGTACAGTTCACCGACCGTGAGATTTCTAAGAAAAAGTCTATGTAGGCAAGCCTCCATTCCATACATGCTTCAAGCTTTATTACCGCTCAGTCAATTGTGTACTGTGACGTCAACAAAGATGATGAAGGCTATTACGTATTAGTACTTATACTTGCTCGCATCCCAACCTGTCCAACAAGCCAAGCCCTTGAACGACCGACTGATTCACATTGATATTCATCAAATGCAATAAAGTACGCTTCGATTCTGCATTTTGGCGATAAATTGGAAAAAAATTGTTAAAATCATAAATAAAACTAATAAATGTAGAATGATTTTTAAGACAAATAATAGTATATTACGCAACAAGTTTAGGAAAGTGATGTTTTACTAAACGAGTATGGCTGGTTTGAGTACGAGCGGGCGAAGCGAGCGAGTAACTTACAAAGCCATACAAGTTTAGTGAAAACACTTTTCTAACGAGATTGCGTATACTCTTTTTTCACATTTCATGTGAAAATTTAATTTTGTTAGTTTTTAATAAAAGTTACATTAATAACTGTCACAATTACTGGCTTTGAAAATAAAAAAATAGTAGGTAGGTTCTTTCACTTTCAATACCATAGTAACCTAATTACAGCCAATTTCGCGATTGGAGAAATCCGTTGCTATGCTGTAATGGTTGCTATGCTGTAAAGTACCACTTAACAGAACGATTTTGAGTATAGAAATATAGTCAGTTACAATATGAAACGCAAAAAAAATATTTTACATTTTGTTTAATGCAAAAAACAGATGATTTGTTAAAATCGGACATTTACAAATTAAATTGTTCGCATTGTAATTCGGTTTCTATAGCCTAGACAATTAGAAATTTTGATATTAGACACAAAGATCGCATACGGTGTTACAAATATAATCGCCCACATAAATCCAATTACGCCGAACACTTATTAGATAATAATAATACTATAAAATGTTTACACTTTTGTGATGATAAACGTAAATTAGATATATTGGAAACATTTAAAATTCACAAACATTTTAATAACTGTACCGTTAATGAATGAGCAAATTGAAGCCTTAAGTTCACTCTTATTGGACGTTTTAGAATGAGAAATCAAATCATCTGAAAACACTAATAACCAAGATCAAGTCACCAAGTTCTGTTGTTCCTATACCAAGACCCAGTGGCGGAACAAACACCCCCGCATTGTGGGGAGGCAGCCAGCTAGGGGGCCTCGACGTCTAACAAACCCAATAACCCATAAACAAAAATCAATAATTTTTTTGACATTTATCAATTTTAAAACATATTTTGTTACACAATTTAGTTTTTTAAATGGTTTATTAGCTAGTAAGAAACGTAAACTGACCCGGCACCAATATTTGTTTATTCTACGGTGTGAAATGCTGGTCAACTTCCTTGGAAGGTCATAATATAAACAAATCGTAATCAGTGCTTAAACAAAATAAAGTCTAAATTTAATACTAGGGTGTATGTTTTGAGTTTGATAATGATATTATGTCTAGCGACAAAAACTAGAAGCTCATTCTCTCCATCACTTTTGATAATTTTATACGACACTTTAGTTTAATTCGAGCGCTGTACGAACTTAAACAAAATTTGAATGTTTATTAGTATTAAAAACAGAGTTGAAACATAAACATTCAAGTAGGACTCAAAATTTTTAAAAGAATGGAAAAAACAGCTAATTGATTATTTTTTAGAAGTGATATAGGGCATGTACCTTCAATTTTAAGTGAAAGTGCTAAACTTAGTTTTGAAAGTAGTGCTGAAAATATTGCTGGAAGTGTAGCAGAAAAATCGGAAGAACCATGTGTTTCTCATGAAATTATTGAAGTGTTTGCTTCCGATTTGGTGGTTTATTTAGACAGACATTAATTCAGAAGTTAAGGAACTAATTTTAAGCATTGTACCATGTAAATCACAAAGTAACTTTTTAAAAACGACAAGAGACGTTCATTTAGTTTATCCTACTACTGTTATATTTTTAAAACTGGAATAGAGATTGACTATATGGTAAGTTCTAATTCAACCAAGATAGATTCGTTTTATGTTGGTTAGTTTATAAATACCTACTAGGCTACTAGTATAAAAGTGCAAATGAAATTGATAAGAATAACTAAAAATAAGTATAATAATTTTAGTATAAGGGGGCTTCTGAGAATATTTGCGCGCGGGGGGGGGGGGGTATCGCTTTTTGTTCATAATAAGTTGCATAAAAATGCCCAAATATAAAAACTAAATTTCAAAACTTTATATAATTGAAAATCTACGCCAGGGCATATCAAAAAGTAACGTCCCAGCGCAACGATAAAGGAAGTACCGGAGCATTGGGGATTTACAGCGTTTCAATAGGGTAACGAGGGCAGTATTAAATACGTTGCCGTGTGAGTTTGTTTACTATGCGCGTAGTATAGTTTGCTCCGAATTGTCACAGAAATGGTTACTGACAATTCGGTAAACAGTGTGATTGAGTTAATTCATTAATATAATTCAACTTATCATGTTAAAATAACATTTAAAAATGAAGAACTTTCGAGGCTAGATTTATTAATAACACACTGAAACGAATAAAAAACAAATTATAGTGCTACACGAAAGTTTTATAAAAGGTAGTATGATTAACCGAATGGGTTATGCAGGTGTAATGAGCGTAACGCTTTTGTAACGTTTGTTTGATAATAACCGCTCCAGAAAGTGACCCTGTCTGAATTTTAAGAGGAATCACTGACGTCAAGCATCTAGGCGAGAAAGTAAAAGGGTACAAAATAAGTGAAATACAGTTAAATAAAAATATATCGAATGTTTAAATTAAAGCATATCGTTTCAATATAATTGAGCATAATGAGAGTTTAAGAAAAAATCGACACATTCTTACTAAAATAATGTATTTACTATGTTAGAAAGCGAAAGTAACGTAGTTACTAACAAACTTCCAAGTAAAAATTTTAAACGGATGAAATTAATTAATCCATAAATATATAAAAGCTCAAAGGGTATTTTTCTCCGGTTCCTCAAGCGGCTACCGCTTCACCAATTTGGACCATTTTTTTTTCAATGAAAGGTCTCTATCTTCAGATGGAACATGAAACATTTTTATATTTTTATTATACGTCGATTTTTCAATAATAATTATTTTAATTTATAATATATATGAAAGTCTGTTAGACGCGCTTCACTTGAGGCGACATCTACACTAACGCCGCGTCTCATTATTGGAACTAATGCATCACGTGACTTAGCATTTGGCCGGGTCGCTCAACGCTGAGTCTGCCGTCGAATTTCGGCGGGGAAACACTAGTAGTTATTTAAGTAACAAGGAATGTAAACACGTAATAACATTCGAGGTAGGTAAATACGAGCCGAGGCTTGTGGCCTGCCGAGAATGTTAATAGTCGATACATTCCGTGCTACTTATTAAATTTTTCACGCTACAGGTAGAAATTTAATCATATTTTTAAAAGTTCGTTTTTACTGCTGTCATCGGAATTATTTTTGAAAAGCCCCATTATTCTAAGCCTGTGCTTGTTACCATATCAACGAACAGTTAAAATCAACATTTTAGTATTCTGTTTGAAATAAAATATTGGAATCTGTACCTTGTTGCTTTAATTATTATCCTAGGAATGTAAATGACATTATTAAGTTCCGTAGTTAAGGACAAAAAGTAAACGAATGTTATTGACCATTTTCAACTTTTATTTTTATTTTATTTACCTTGCCTGTAGCGTGAAAACGTTTATTAGAGTTCGACCAACACACAAAAATACAGAAAATACATGTATAAACAACAAAGCACAATAAAACAATAAGCTCTGAAGTGCAGTAGGACTGCTTTTTGCTTGACGTTGACAGTTAGTTCTTGGTCTATATTAACGGACTTGACATTAACTTCGTTAGCGATATACGCCGCTGCTGCCCTCTTGCGGTGGTCCGGTCGGACTGCTGCAGCGCTAATAGTATAATATTGTAGTGGGTGCGTGTTATAGGTATAACAGACTCTGCCACTGAACCCTTAAGGCGTCTCGACTAGGGTTCAGGATAAGTTGGGGAAATTTTCTACTTTTTCTTCGGAGAGCGTCTTCTTTTTCTAAGGGGCTTGACTGCTGGCTAACTGTGGTACGTCTGAGGAAGCGACTTCGTATGAGGTTGGGGAAGCTTGGCAGAGTATATTGTAAGAACCGTTTCGTTCTAGGGCGAATTTGGCGGAGGTCCCCCGTCTTCGTTGCTCCGCCTGTTTTTTCCGTGATCTTGGGTATGCTCTTGCTTTTCCGGGGCCTGGCGGATGGTGTCTGTCATCCGTAGTAGATACGAAGTGATGGTAGGGATAAAGGTGTCTGCTTGAATGATGGTGTTTTGGTCCCTGGTTACGTCGAAACCTTGTGCCCCAAATAATCTAATTGACTAACCCCAAAAACACATTTATCAACGTTCAACAAAAGTCTGTATCTATTCAAACGTTCAAGAACCATTTTTACATGACGCAAATATTCTGACGCTGTTAAAAGTTAATATATCGTCGAGGTAAAAATAAATGTAATACATCCCTGTAAGAATCTTCTGGACGAATCTGGACCAGGAAGAAGGGGCGTTTCTTAAGCCAAAATTAGGTCTTGTCCATATCATCTGGATGCAAAGGAATTTGGAAGTATGCTTTCTGAAGGGAATTGGATAGGTATCCGGAATTGTCATCGCATTCAGCTGCCTGTAATCGCCACAGACACGATAGCTGCCATCAGGTTTTACTCCAAGGACTGTCTGCCTGCTCGATGATTCCAGCACGTAACAGTTCATGCAGATGCTTTTCTAAAAACAGTAATTGTGTTGGGTTAAGTCTTCGACACTTTGCACTAATTGGCGGACCGTTAGTTTTAATTCGATGCACTATATTATGTTTAATAGGGGTGTTAATGTAGAATAATGTAATGTTAGGTGATAAAGATTGTAAAGAGAGTGCGTTAGAAGAAATTCTTGAGCATTAACATATACTTCTACCGTAGAAGGCGATTGGTAGTTGTTAAGTTCAGAAGAAAGAAGATTGGAAAGTTGATTAGGATGTATGATTGTAATGAAGTGGGATGGAGTGATAGTTTGTGGAAGAATGGATGATCACCAATAATGTAATGTTTGGTTCGTAGTTATTAAATAAAACACTATTTGGAGGAGAAAGTTTTAATGAAGTTTTCACTTTACAAAATCTTTTATGAATTGTTTTTATATTATCTAAATAGCAACCAAGTCGCTAAGTTACAATATACAATACACCAAGGCTGCTACAG
Source organism: Ctenicera cuprea (assembly GCA_958336395.1). Classification (NCBI taxonomy): domain Eukaryota; kingdom Metazoa; phylum Arthropoda; class Insecta; order Coleoptera; family Elateridae; genus Ctenicera; species Ctenicera cuprea. The sequence goes on along the minus strand of OY284495.1, from coordinate 29,472,767 downwards.
TACAACGTGAATATGATCGCAGCTCGTGCGATGTAGAGTAGATCGTCCATCCAAAGTAAGGGGTAGCCTCACCTTCACTTCATTCTTACGTTTCGGTACCATGACGACGGGAGCGGCTCATGGCGAATAGCATTCCTCGATGACCTGTTCCAGCATTTTGTCTAGTTTTCTCTTTAAGGTCAGTTGTTTGGGTGCTGCTACAGTGTATGTGGGAACAGATACTGAGGGATGGATGCCCGTCTGTATGGGGTGTTCCCCGAAAGGGCTTGGTTCTTTCCCTGGCGTAAATACGTCTTCATATTTCCGGAAGAGCTGAAGTACGTTTTCTTTCTCGGCTTGGGAGAGGCTCTCCCCCTCGTCTGGGCGTAGCTGGAGCTCTTCTATTTCTATCACTCCTATTTCCACTCGTGGAACCTATTTTCGTGGCGAGCGTGGAAATATGGAGGGTGGCGGTAGCACTGAATATCCTATTGATAAATGTCGGAGATGGATGTAGTGAAGATGTCGTACGGGTCTTCTCGTGATTCGGGTACGTCATTCAAAAGGGAAAGGCGCGTGGATCATTTGGAAGCCGAGAAACGGTTAGTTTTTCATACCTAAGTCCGGTTACTATAGGGTGTACCTGGTTTTGACTCCTGAGGTCCGCTTCTCCTTCGAAGCGGTGATGCCGGAGTAGCTCGTCCCCGAAATGTCAGGACTGCTGTGGCAAGTTAGTACTAGGCCAGCATCTTTTATGAAATCGACTCCCAGCAAGGTGCGACTGTGTGAATTCTGTCAAAACAGGATGGGACTTTAAAGTCTACAATTACTCGAGAGCCTCTCCCAAGCCGAGAAAGAAAACGTATTCCAGCTATTCCGGAAATATGAACTTTTTGGGGACGGTCAGCTCCGTCGGCCAGGATCAGGTTGATTTGATGCCAGATAAACTGGTCCCTGTTTTAGTAGTTGCTAAAGTGTGGTTAACAATACTTTGATTTGCATTTAACGTAGTCACTTCCTTGGAAACATCCTATCTCCGCGTGCGCGGCTTTGGGTAGTACTTCCTTCTGCTCGGCCCGAAAGAACGTCAGCTGTGCCATAGCAACCTGTTTTGCTACACGTAGTACATTGGCTTCAGATGACGCCTAGTGCGTCGCATACAAAACACCGTATTTTAGGTAAGGCATCGTGGTGTTGGCTGCAGTTTGCGATCTCGTGATAGGCGGAACGGTTGCGACTCCGCTGTGGCTCTTTTGAAGAGTTCACACAAACAAACAAAATTTTTCAATTCTTGGGGTTCGGCTACTTAGTTGGGCGGTACTTGTTAGAAGATGAAAGTAACTTAGTTACTATCAAACTTCGAAGTAAGAATTTTAAACGGATAAAATAAAACGTTTATTATTAGAGTTCGACGAACGCACAAAAATATAGAAAATATATGTATAAACAACGAAGCACAATAAAACAATAAGCTGCAAGCGTAGTAGTCGAGCCTGATCAGATATTTCTTCAAAAGGAGATTTCCTAATACAAGATGGTTTATTTTTGCTTGCCGTTGTCATTTAATTTTTAGTCTATATCAACAAACTCGACATTAATTTTGTTAGCGATATACGCCGCTGCTGCACTTTTGCGGTAGTCTGGTCGGGCTGCTGCTGCTTAGCCGGGTGGCGCGCGACTTATTTCGCTCGAGGTGTACTGCGCGGCTCGTATAGGTGCCGTTAGTAGTATATTATTGTGTGGGGTGCGTGTTATGGGTGTGACAACTGTATTAAACTTTGCGGTATGTTTGAAATTTATAAAAAAGAAACAAGTGCAATACGGGTATTTACCGAGGACCAGTAAATTTAATGCTGTGTTTTAAAATTAAATCTCCAAAGTTTAAAAAATGTATAGCCAGTTTTTAACAAACATTATTTTGAAATGTTCAAATATTTGAAATGTACATTTCCAGCAGTAGCTCCAAGTATAAAAGTAACATTCGATTTTGGTTCTACTAGTCATGATCAGCAATTCTGCGTAAGAAAAATATTTTATCGGACCCCGTTTAAGAAATAAAGGAGTACCCATTTTTAATTTTTATAAATTCATAGAAAGCGCCAAAGTGAAATTATAGCTTTCAGCAAAAAAAATGTAGCCAATCTTCGCGTATAGCAACCTAAAAAATTTTTAAAAATTTAAATGTGGGTTAGTTCTAAAATTTTGTTTGCTTTGGATATTTTCAATATTGCAGAGAAGCGCTATTGCGATCGTTTTTAGATTTTCGTAATTAATTTTGTTTCAGCGTAAACTACCCAAAAAGGGCTCTCAAATAAGTTGTAATTGTATAATCGAAGAAAATTTTCAGAACGTGCGTCTTGAATTTCGTAGTAGAAAAAAAGTATTTTGCGAAATTCAATTGAATTTTTTTGTCTACTGCAACTTCAATAAATTGAACAAAAAATAGGGGAAGCATTTCGCCTGTATACTTTCATACTTAATACTTAATACAAAACCATTATTTTTGTATACCTAATCACAACAATTACAGCACATCTAATTAAAAACTGTTTTGAATTGTAGGACATTTAATATAAACTCCTGCTAAACCCCCATTGCAAGGACAACTAGCTATAAATGAGAGAGGAGCAACAATCACAAAACTCATAAACTGAAAGCCTGAAATTGCTACCTGAGTAGCATTTTCAGCGTTTCACGCACGCACACACACACACGCGCCGCGCACGAGCGCGTGCTTGTACACGTACCCGCTCTCTTTCTCTCTTCCTCGCGCGGGCGCACGCACGCCCACGCACACACACACACACACACACACAACTTTTTTGGGTTCGTGGAGGTCCAAAACATGTATTTCCGTCAAAATCTCAGAATTAAAAATTTTCGCGATCACGTAAGTAAAAAGTATTCGCCTATCATAAGCAGAATCGACCTAATTCGCCATTAAATATTATTGTTCCGCACCGGTGGGCGTCGCAGCACCGCAGCGCTATAATCTGCGTGGATTTTTCTCTCGGTCACGTAGTACTATTTTTAGTGTATTTTAAATGTTCTTGGGAGAGCGTTATAGTATTTACAATTAAAGAAAAATCAGTCTGTCAGAAGCAGAATAGGAACAGCTTTAAAGAGAGGTGTCACTCTCGAAGTCTCTTACCATTTAAAATTTTTGCGTTGATTGGTGTCCCGGCGCCGCTATAATTGGCGAGTTTTTGAAGCTGAAATTTGAAAGTTTTTTGAAAAAAAAACTGTGGTAAAGGAAGGGATGATAAAGCTACCGAATTTGTATGAATGAGTAATTTTGTGACCTTGCACGCTTGCAATAGGAATTAGGAATGTAATATAATTTGCAAATGCATGAAGTTATAAAGGGTTCACCTTCACTTGCACCCTTTTACTAATTTTTTGGTACTTAAGCGACATTCCTGCAGTTCAGGTGTCTGGTTCATAAATATAATAGGCTGTTTCAAATATGAATGAGGATTTTTTAACTACAATTTTGTTGCAGCATAATATAAACAAAATAAACGTTGCTGTTTAAATAGTATTTTTTTTATCTGCGCACTTATACAATATTCTGGCAACAGTGACTCTTTTAGGGGTAAAAATAAATAGCAACTGGAAAATGTCGTCTCCTCAAAATTAAAATATACTTAGCCGTAGATTCGTAAGAGTTTAAGGCTGAGAACGAAAGATAACTAAACTAAACTGTTATTTATTTTGTAGTTTAATGATATACCTAAATCCGCTCTCATAGACCTGTAGGTAGTTATTGTTTAGCGAGTATTCGACAGAATGGCACAGGACACAATTAGTTCTGGAATTAAACAATGACAAAATAGACGACTTAGTTTTCCCTAATTAATTAATTGGATTTAAGCACATCTTGATCCGAATGAGTATAATTGCTTTTTGCTTCCGACATAATTAAGCCCTTATCAGTTTACAAGAAATTCAAAACATTTAGTACTTCGTGCAGCAATTTTATGTAATGTGCCGATTATAATTCGTGAAAAAACTTCTTTGTAGTTGTTTTTTATTAAAATTTAACACTCTCTGTTGATGCTTAAGTTTTTAAATACTTCCTTTTACACAAATATTAGGATGCGTGGTAAATATAATAATTACTTCTAGTAATGGTAAAGTCGGTGATTTTAAATTTGAGTGAAACATACAAAAATAATGCAAGTTTAATATTCGAGATACTTAATTAATGATAATAATTTTTTTCTACGACCAAGTAGGCTTTTGCGCTTTCATTTGAAAACGTAAAGTTGAGGTTTACTGAGAAGCGAGGGAAAAACTTTACACTCCGCGCTCCAGCGAGCAATAATAGCTATTTATGTAACAAGTAAGGAAATAAGGGTGATTATTTCACATGTGTGAATAACTATAGTAAGATCAAAAAGTTTTTGGATAGCGGTTGCTGTGGAATTTCAAAGCTAATCTATAGAATTACTTACTTCTAAATCTCGCTCGATTATGGCGAAGTTGGGAAATCTTTCACGGAATTCATTTAAACATAAATTAGGTGAATAAACCCAGTTACCGTTTTCACCACGATTTCCATCCACGGTAATATGGTCTAATCATAAAAATATTATGTTCTGTTTGAAACATTTTTAATTATAATCCGCTGACTTTTGAAAGTAAATGTCAAAACTAATAGAAATAAATAATTTCATAGACGACTTGTCAATTCCACAGCAAAGACTTTTTGATCTTACTATACAAAAGTACATTTGAAGTTACGAATTTTTGACAGTTTCATGACACTTAGAAATCAATTCGATAAATCAAGATTGCCTATGCCCGTTTTGACCAAATGATATTATTTCACCAAGTAAAATAATGGAGTTCATTACTCAACTTAAATCAGTGAAATAAAGTGTCTATGACATGACATATGAAGTTAATAGTTTTCAGAAGAAAAACTTTCGATTTGTCTGAGCGCTCTCTATCATCATTGCTCGTAAATTTTTGACATTCCATATTTGAAAACAATGAAATCAAAAAACAACTAATTATAATACGTTTCTGATTAGTAAAAAAAAAACTTTCTAGCCTGGACACATGTTTGTTGTACCTAGGTATACCAAAATTCATTAAAATCAGATCAGTTCATCCAAAAACAGACAACACATATGAATCGACTTTTTTAAAAATCACTTTTTTGGGTTACTAGAGATCCAAGACATGTATTTCTGTCAAAATTTTAGAATTGTGCATTTTCACAATCACAAAACAGAAATCCATCTTTTTCTTTAAAAAACACTTCTAAAGCAGTTAGCTACATCTAGGTAAAGTACAGCATACAGCTGACTGTGCCCACCAGTTGTTGGCACTGTCCGTGCCTATGATGTTCTGTAAGTGTTTTATACTCCCACTAGTCATAAAAGTGGTATCTTATAGTCACTGCTACCACGTGAAACGTTGTTACAAAAATACTTTTAAAAATATAGTAATACAGTTGTACAGCAAAATGGTAATAAATAACTTATTTAGTTTGCACTGAAAATTGAATGTCGCATCTGAAATTGTTACTATTAGAGGTATATTATCTAGGACTGTTTCATACATAGAACCATTGGCGGCTGGTACAGGATGGGCAATGGAGCACTGCCCTCCCAGCTATTTATTATGATTCCCACTTTTTTTTTTCATTTTACTGTTTAAAAATTTTATATAAATAAAAATTTAAGAAAACAAATTTTTGTGTGCACAGTTTCCGTTATGAAGGACAACTTTTTAACTAGTAAGAAATTCTGTATCTTGTGTAACACAAGCTCACACGGAAAATTAAATTTTCAGCTCCAAACTAGTCAAGTTATTCATTTCCATTTGGTTGTTGAAAAACTACACCCAACAATTTCTAAAGTCTAAAAAATCCAGGAAAGTGGTTTGCTCATATTTAAAAATACTTTTTTGTGTTCCTGGATCTCCAAAACATGTATTTCTATCAACCTCACAAACTTGAGTCTTCACGAAATCAATACTTTACATAATGTACATGAAAGTAAGAAACTACCAATCACATGACAACCTTCCTGAAAAAATACCTGAAAACGGAAGAGTTATGAACTTCATGGCAAAAATTAGTCATTGCATTGACCTAATTAGAACGACCCTATTTGCAAAACACGTTAAGTACCACCCAATACATTTTATGGATTAATTCTGATAATGTATTATTGGCACACGATTTGATGTTGATAAATGGATTAATATCATGACGAGGTAGCTTTTATAGGTAAAATGGTTTTGATATAAAGCAGTAGCCTTCACGAACTTATAGGAGATAATAATTAATGACACACCCCTTTACTTTCTTGCAAATGTATTACGCCATCTAAATGTTCCACCTATGTATATAAAACATTCACTGTTTGTTTTTATTTTTCAGGTATGCATTGCTATCATTACTAAAATGTTTTATGCATTTTTTACTTAAGTTTGTATAAGATTTAAATTTGAAAAACCAAAATTTGAACTTCTTAAAAATAGAAATAAGGCAGATATTCCTTATGCAAGACATAAAACAAATAAAATCAATACATTTCGCAGCACTCGTGGTAGGTCTAGTTTTATCCGATTGACACGAGTTTGGGTCTAGCTGTAGCCAGATTTTTATAAATTTAGAGCAGCGAGAATGAGCTCAGTTGTTAAGTTGGGGTAGGTCATGGTAAACTACCTGTGCTAAGGCAGGATAAGCCGGAAGGGGAATTTGTTTAAAACAAAACTACATTTCATAACTAAACTTTTACATCTAGCTCTCAAACAAAAAGACTTTTTACATCACATATATTTCGAATAGAATCAACTTGTAAATTTTACAAATAACTTTTTTCGTTTGAAATGTGATAGATATCAATTTCTCATGCTGATTAAAATTTCAAACGAAAACTGTACATTGGGGACATTTCTAATATGTAAAAATAGAAACTAAAATGAGGACATAAACATCAGTCACAAGATGCAGTGACACTAACGATATTCCTAAATCTTACGTCAAAAATTAACTTGGGCAAAGTTAAATACTAGAAACTAAAATTATAAGGCCATATTTCTTCCTTCGATTGATATTTCAACTGCACGTTGCCGCTTTTGCCGTTTGCCTTCCACAAAAGTCTTGTAATGCCTTTCAAATCGGTTCATTTGCTTTTTAGTAGTCTGAAACAGATTTGAAATTTAACACCATCATCATCATCATATCAATGTATGCAACTTACTCTGCTAATATCCACTTCCGAATGCCATTTGGGTCGAACAACGTAGTCTTTATTAGAAGGTACAGGAACCCTGGCTCGGCCTATCCAACCTTTGTCTCCAGGTCTCAATGCTCTACAATAATATCAATAAAAAAAACCTCCTAACTATACTGTTTACAGACGTACTTTTCTTCAGATGAAGTCATAGCTTTGCTTATGTCCTTCTTTCCGAACGATATTTGATCATCGCTTCTTCGCTTTTTGGGCATTTGTTCCATGTCACGTTGCATACGTTCCTCTCTTGACATAGCTAAAATATATTTCAAATTTGTATTTCCATTCTAGTTCTATATTATAACTATTTACCTTTGAAATCTGCAGAAAGATTAAATATAGGTCTGGCCCATTCACTAATAAGCTTACCAGCACGTTCCTTATTTTCCTTGGTTTCCTTTGGATGTTTGTATAAGTACATCACAGCTTTACCAATGCCAGAATGTTTTAGTGTTGACTGATCTATTCTGGGAAACTGTAATTGAAAAGTAGATGTGTGTGATGAGGCAAGGAGTAAAAATGTTTAAAATAAACTGTAATTAAAAAATAGTGTGTGGTAAGGCAAGGCAAATAAAACCTACCTGTACATTTCTCCAGAAAGCTGAGTTAAGTAGAAAAAAACCTTTTAAATTTCTCAGAAAAGGAAAGGCAGAAAGAAAAACTTTTTAGACCGTAATCAAAAGTAGACGTGTGTGGTATGGTAATGAGATCAAAACCTCTGAAATTATTACTAAAAGATGAGGCCAGGAGAAAACCTTTTACATTTTCAAAAAAGTGAGGCAACGGGAGAAATTTTTCAACTTAGTCAAAAACGTGAAGCAAAGAGTGAAAACGCTTTTAAACTACTCGAAATAGGTAAGGCAAAACCCAAAGCTTTTAAACTGTAATAAAAAAAATAAATGTATGTGTGGTGTGGCAAGAGGTACAGAACCGTTGAAATTACTCCAAACAGGAAAAAGTGAAGAAGAAAACTTTTTAACTTACTCGAAATGGTGAGGCAAGGAGAGAAAACCCTTTTAAATTTATCGGAAAAGGCGAGCCAAAAAAAAACTAATTAGAAAACGGGGACGCACAAGAGAGAAATACCTTTTAAAGTTTCTCAGAAAAGGCAAGGGCAAAAAAACTATTTAAGGTGATGGAAGCACATAATAGCTTTTAAATTAATAGTTATTTAAGTAACAAGGAATGTAAAGACGTAATAACATTCGAGGTAGGTAAATACGAGCCGAGGCTTGTGGCCTGCCGAGAATGTTAATAGTCGATACATTCCGTGTTACTTATTAAATTTTTCACGCTACAGGTAGAAATTTAATTATATTTTTGAAAGTTCATTTTGACTGCTGTCATCGGAATTATTTTTTAAAAGGTCCATTATTCTAAGTTGCCTGTGCTTGTTATCATATCAACAAAGTAAAATATTGGAATCTGTACCTTGTTGCTTTAATTATTATCCTAGGAATGTAAATGACACTATTAAGTTAAATGGTTGAAGAGGACACATCGAGTACTTTTTACACGTTCCTTTCTCTTTGTCACATGTACCGCGTTGAGACCTGGATATCATAGCAACAAGCGGTTTGTGCATCCTCCTTATATGTTTTACATTACTTCGTGGATTGTTTGAAATCATTTCAAATTTTTAACTCTCATAAACGCTGATTTCAATAATATAAATTTAGTAAATACTGGACTTATGGCGTTTTTGCTCTCTTGCTTTCAATTGTGTTTAGTCTATACTCCGTAATCGAATTGCATGAATAATCTCTTTTACTTGAAGAAAAATCTCCGGCCGGATATTTCATATTATCCGGCCAAACCGAACATTCGGTGAAATGGCCGGATAAAAACTGAATATCCGTTGCATCCCTAAAGATTACTACTTTCAAACTGTCATGAATAAAAAAGTGGAGGGTCTGTTATTTTCATTGAAGTACTTTTTTTAAATTTCGATAATTAATTATTTATTGTTACTAAACAAACCTCATAAAGCAATTTCAAAATTGCATCGCGGACTTGTAAGGATGGCATAGATCTATCTGGCATTGGAGCCAACCAATCTGTAAGTACACTAAGTACGTTATGTTCGATAAAAGCCAACTGCAGATCGTGCTTCTTCAGCTGCGACATCACTTTCCATAACATTCCTATTTTTTTTGTAGCTGGTTGCATCGTTTGATTCAGTCTTCTGTCTTCCTATACAAAAAAAGTCAAACAATGGATTCAGACAGATATTTATGTTTTTGAAAAATCTTACCTCGGCTGCATTTCTCATATCTACCAAAAGCTGTGCGATAATATCATCATTATCGTTAATAATATCAATATCTTTGCGTTTGCGTTTACGTGACTGCTCCTCTCGCTTACGTTGAAGCATGGCCTCAAAGTCTGACACATTCTCACTATTTCTGCAACACACATACAAACATGAAGGTTGTATACTATACAGCATAACATGAAGACTTTACCCTCTATTCGGATCAATTCCATCATCCGAGTCATCCGACACTTCAGGGACCACAGCCTCCTCCTTCTGCTGACCCTCTGCTCCTTCTTCAGGTGGCTTCTCTGCAGAACTACTTTCGACATTTCCACCTTCCTCATCACTTAAAGCAGCTGTCCTTCTCTTCGTTTTTGAACCGTGGGCTGCTTCATCTTCTGAATCCGACAATATCTGCCGTTGGCGACCTGTTCCGACTCTTTCAGAACCAGAACCTGATCTGGATCGTGACCTTGAACTAGCTCGTGAGCCTGATCGACTACGCGATCTAGAACGTGAACGTTCACGTGATTTTGAGCGCGATTTAGACCTTGATTTTGACCTAGATCTTGAACGAGCTTTGACAGAACCTGATCTTGATCGACCAGAACTGGAGCGAGAATGTCTCAACCTCGATCTAGAGCGAGACCTTGATGCACCTGAACGATGAGATCCAGATCTTGATCGACGCGACCGATGAGATCCAGATCTTGATCGACGTGAGTGATGAGATGCAGATCTCGACCGACGTGACCGCTGAGATCCAGATCTTGACCGACGTGACCTCAGAGATCCAGATCTTGATCGACGTGACTGCTGAGATCCAGCTCTTGATCGACCTGATCCAGATCTTGATCGCCGTGATCCAGATCTTGATTGCTGTGATCCAGATCTTGATCGACGTGACCGCTGCGATCCAGATCTTGATCGATGTGACCCCTGAGAACCTGATCTTGATCGACGAGAGCCAGATCTGGATCGGCGGGAGCCAGATCTGGATCGGCGGGAGCCAGATCCGGATCGACGGGAACCAGATCTGGATTGACGAGAGCCAGATCTGGATCGACGGGAACCAGATCTGGATCGATGAGAAGCAGATCTGGATCGACGGGAGCCAGATCTGGATCGACGAGAGGCAGATTTGGATTGATGGGACCCGGATCTTGATCGATGTGAAATGGATCTTGATTGACGCGATCCGGATCTAGATTTACGTGACCTGCGGGAGTCAGACCTTGATCTGTTTGAGGTTCTTGAACCTGATCTTGATCTGCGAGAACCAGAAGCCGATCTATTTGAAGCTCTGGAACCAGATCTCGATTTATTAGATGTTCTCGAACGTGATCTCGATTTATTAGACGCTCTCGAACCTGATCTAGATCTGGAAGCAGAATGATACGTTCTTGAATACACAGATGGAGAACGTGATCTGGATCCTTTACGCGAACCCGAAGCTGAGCGAGATTTCGATCGATGTGATGCAGATGCCGATTTAGAGCGAGATCGAGATCTTTTATTGCCTACTGGAGATGCACTTCCATTTCGTGAGGCCGATTTTCTTGAAGCTGATCTAGAGCGAGATCGAGATCTTTTATTGCCTACTGGAGATGCACTTCCATTTCGCGAGGCCGATTTTCTTGTAGCTGATCTAGATCTCGGTTGACAATTCGAGGGTGACTGGTATGGTTCAAAAGGTCGAGGACTTTTTCGTGGCTCGTACGATGAACTAGAGTTAGAACGAGATCGACCACTTTTAACAGGTGACACATCAATACTCATCGAGCCCGAGTCTGAAGCTGCAGATTTAGAACGAGATCTTGGGCGTTTGGGTGAAGCAGCGCCGTTTACTTCTGGAGAATGGGATCTAGAATTAAGCGATGCAACGGGTGAAGCAGGACCATCGTTTACAGATTTTTCTGAGCGATCCGATTCTGCAGATTTAGAACGGGATCTCGACTTTTCCTTGTACAGTTTAGGATCGGCGAGATCCCCAACATCTGGAAGAATACATTTATATTTTTTTTAACATTTGGCAAGTGAGGTTATAAAATGAAAACTTCTTAGTAACAATTCACAATAAAATGGCACCTCGTACCTGGTTCTTTATCCATTTAAAATAACATGCATAAAATGGTTATTTATGTGTCGTTCCAGAATCTCTAAAAAAACTAGCTAAACGAACTTCCAATCACATCGAAACCGAAACACCCCGTAGGCTGGAAACCCGTAGGCTGGAAACCCGTAGCCCGGAATCAAGGTTGTTAGTCCAGTGGCTCTCAATTAGTTTAGAAATGCTGTTGTAAGAGTACAAACCCTAAGTTTTAGACTTATGCAACCAAAACAGCAACCGTGTATTATTGTAGAGGTTTATTATTATCACTTCGTAGACATCAGCTAATTAATTATTGGAGTTTTAATTGGAATTTATCATTAGACATAATTTATTTTATAAATTATTGCGTTGATTGTTCTAATAATTTTATAAATTTTGATATTTGTAGGTATGATTGAAAAACTGTTAAATAATAAGCTATTCCCAAATTTAGCAGTTAATATAGTAGGTATTTAAAAATTTTTTGAAATAAATTATTGGTATAGGTAACGCTTTATTATGTTAAGTTTACTTAAATTAATTGCCAATCTAGCGTTTAGTCAGTTGTTTAGCCTGTTTATTAATTGTTATCTGTCTGTATTTACAATTAAAACGCTTTTAAAAACAATTTTACACCTAAGAATTAAAACAAGTAGGTAGTAAAACATAAAAATGCAGCCTGTTTTTGGCTAACTGTAGTGTAGGTATGAAGTAAAGTCAATCTATAATATCATATATTCCAGATCAAATAATATTATTTATTTTCTTGAAATATACATCAGCTTGTCCTATACGAATAAATACAAATGTGGCTAAAAATGTCAAGTATAAACTATTACAATTTATTATTATAATTTATTATCTACATTCAAACCCTTTGGTGTTTGATTATATACTTAAGTGTTGAATTAGTTGATGTCCATATTTGCTCATAATGGGAGTACTTTTTTGAGCAATAATAAAATTATAGCACTCAGTTTCTTTTTTCAATTTTCATAGTTTAAACAATGATGACTGACCTTTAGTATTTACATATGAATGTTTAATCGGAATATGTAGATACAGTTTCTATTAAAGTAGCTACTTACTCATTATTACAATTTTGAAACTAAATACATACCTGTGATAACTTTATTATTATTACTTAAGTGTTATTGATTTTTTTTTAATAAAAAATAATTGAACTTTGAAGTAGTATTTATTGACATATCATTTTTAACATATATGTACATTAGGGTGGCCCATCTTTTTAACCCCTGGATTTTGTTTCGGGGCACCATCTAAAACTGTTCTACTAATAAAAATAATAAACTGTACCAAATTTCAGTTAAATCGGACAATATTAAGTGGCGCCGACATAAGGGCAAAATTTAAAATAATTTGAATTTACTTGTATTTTTCAAATAAAACACCAATTTCTAAAATATAAAGTTGTATTTTATTAAACTTCAGAAAATACACGTATTTGTGTTATAGAATACTAAATATAATTCTGAAACAACATACATTTTGATTGTTACTACTGCATTGGTATGATAACAGTTGATTTTTTCGAGTCCGGAAAACGCCGACGATAATCCATGACAATTTGTAATAAAAATTGTTTTTGTTCTTCATCTTTTGTTAATATATTGCAGTAATCTGTAATTAATTTCACGCCTCTTTCAGCTGGATCGTTGACAACTTTTAAATTACTGACAATTTCAAAAACTTTTTTATAATTATCGTCATTATTCCAAAACTCGGGATTGTTTTTTAAAAAATCTGTATTTAAATCAAGCTATCGAAAAAAAGTTTGTGTATTGAAGGATACAAAGTCAGGTATTGAATTGCTTGATATCACAGATATTTCGTTTCTCGTAAATTTCAGACGTTTAATGCCCTCATCGTTTGTTATTTCAGTCTCATGAGAATTTGTCATAACTTTAATCATTTCTCTTTTAACCTGAAACGAAACTTGATCATCGAAAAACGCCAGCGCGATGTTTTCTGGATTTAAGTACCATAAATGATTTACCATTTTGTTGGTGGCGGTATTCGAGATATCTAGATCAATATTTTTATAATAAGCTTTTTAAGAAATTCTAAATCATGATACAGAGCTTTTACTGCAAGTGGGGCGGTAAACCAGGCTTTAATGTAAATAGTGACAATAAAAATACATAGATCTGTTACACTCGATAGTTCTTTAGCTTTTAGTTTAAATTCATCCCGAAATAGAAACATTTTCAAACAATAAATGGCCTTTACCATCCATCTTGCATGATCTCCAGGAACACGAATTGTTATTTTGCGAGATGGACGTTCAAGGAAAATTTCGGATAGTTCTAGTAGTTCGCGGTAATCTTCTCGCGGTTGTTTTTTGTTTAATGTCATCATTATAAAATTTAGAATGACATATTTTTGTTCACACAAAATGACTCGAATATTTTCCGATTCCATCTCAGATTTAAAATTTTGTTTGTTGATTTTTGGCCACGACTCTTGAAAACGTTTAAATAAAGGAACATTAGGACCTGACGATGGAGGCATTTTAATGTCAAAACAACCTTTCAGAATTATTTCAAATATATGATGCCTGCATGGAAGATACAAAAGGCTTTTTTACAAATTTTGCTCTAATAAAGTGCATGCACCATTAATGTAACCAGTGTTAAATGCCGTTGTCACAACATAAAGCTTTCACAGCTGTCAACTGTTTTATGGTTGGTATTAGTACACACTAAAATGCCTCAATACTGCAATATTTTAACAAAAGATGAAGAACAAAAACAATTTTTATTACAAATTATCGTAAATTATCGTCGGCGTTTTCAGGACTCAAAAAAATCAACAGTTATAGAATCAATGCAGTAGTTAGAATCAAAATGAATGTTGGTTTTTAATTACATTTAGTATTTTATAACGTAAATATGTGTATTTACAAAAGATTCATAAAATAAAACTTTATATTTTAGAAATTGGTGTTTTATTTGTAAGATATAAGTAAATTCTAATTATTTTAAATTTTGCCCTTAAGTCGGCGCCACTTAATATTGTCCGATTTAACTCAAATTTGGTACAGTTTGTTATTTTTATTAGTAGAACAATTTTAGATGGTGCCCCAAAAAAAAAACAAAAATTGATGTTTCACCTATATAAAGATGGGCCACCCTAATGTACATACATTAGTATACACACACCTAACACATACAAAATTACTTAACAATGTTGCGAGTTCATAGTAAATAATTCGACAATGAATAGCAACTCTAGAAATGCGAGAAACTAAATTAAATGTTTAAAATGACAAAATCTGCAAATTAAAAAAAAATTATTTTACAGAGAAAATGAAATGTACCTATTTATCATATTATAATATACGTACTACAAGGTACAAGCTGGGAACTATTTAATGGATCATAATTGGGATGGTATATACTATAATATAAACAAGGTCGAGAATAGAAATGAACAATTTAAAGTACATAAATTTAACCAAAGATAAATAATTCTAATTCTTTTGGTTTCACGTTTAGCAGTTTTGTTATGCGCGCCTGGAGCTGGAGGATATCTGGCACAGTCTGATGAGGCTCTTGGTGAGATGTATACACAACACTGTAACTGTAATTAAATATTGTTACAATAAAAATACAAAAATTAATTTAAGATTATACATGCATAAAGTACAAAAAACAAGACATGAATGCATGTAGTGACAAGTGGGCTGAATGCTATAAAAGTAATTTAAAAAAGTTAAAAGAAATTAAAAATGTTATTTAGGACGATAGGTACATACATAGGAGAGAAATAATCAGTCATTTAAAACCTGTTATACAAATATAAAATAAAATTAAAGACTGATACATACCTACATAACTTACGACTATCAAAAAACACAAGTGGGGCATCTGAGCGTCTAGGGTGTATATAGTAGGCTTATCATTGCAATTAAAATTTGAAAAATCAAACAAACATGAAAAAAATTAATTAAAAATTGTACATACACAACTTACAACTAATCAAAAAACACAAGTGGGGCATCGGAGCGTCTAGGGTGTATATAGTAGGCTTATCACTGCAATTAAAATTTGAAAAATTAAACAAACAAGAAAAATGTTAATTAAAAATTGTACATACACAACTTACAACTAATCAAAAAACACAAGTGGGGCATCTGAGCGTCTAAGGTGTATATAGTGTATATAATTATTTATTTATGTTCATGACAATTACAAAATTGGTTAAGCTGTTTTGATTGTTTAACTCATCTACGTATTTTCCCATATGATATTACTTGCAGGGAATACTTTTTTTTTTCTCAATTTATAATTTTATACTTAAATATGAATTCTGAATTTAGTTCCCTAGTTGCAGGTTTACTATATACCTTTTTTACAACTAAGACTTCCTACTTAAGTACTTTAACTGTAAACCCTCAGAACGGCATAAACGGCACCTCCAGTAGCTCGCGAATCGGTCGTAGCCTTTCTTGAATTGTACTATTTATCTATTTATTAAAGGTACAGAAATCTTTAAGGTTTATTTGACTTTACTAAAACAGATTAATTATTTCAGGCGTATTATATGGAACTGTTAATTAATTTAATTTTTAAAACTACGCAACACAACAATTAAGCACTTTTTCAGATTTTCGAAATTAATTTGATTTCATCCTATACTACCTATAAAGGGCTCTCAAACAAGTAGTAGTTGATCCCGGTCAGACAACTACTTTTTGAGTAAATGGGCGCTAAAGTCCAGATTTTCAAAAAACTGTAGCGGCCGCCATTTTGAAGCTAGAGAGTTCTGTAAAAAAGTTTACGATTTGCCTTAAGATGCATTTGTTTTGCTTTCTGATGACTATTATTATGGTCATTAACATCATAATTATTTTTCAACTCGTCTTTTCTGAAAACTCCTTAATATTGCTTTTTATTTTCATATAAAAAAACAAGTATATCAACGTTTTCAGGTAACAAACAATTTCTTTTGTTTGTTACTATGTTTCCAGCTGTAGAAAATACTCTTTCTGATGGACCAGAAGTAGCAGGTATCAATAAATATTTCTTGGCTATCTTAGATAATTTTGGGTACTTGCTTTGTTTGTCTTTCCACCATTCATACACATCGCTATTTTTATTTAAGGGAGTTTCATCGAAATATCTTTTGGTTTCAGATAGATATTTATCGCCAGGTACTTCTTGCGCTGGAATTCCTTTGCTACTTGTTTTGCATGATTATCATTGTTAGATACAACAGCCCGTTTTTCTGACAATTCTAAATAATGCATTCCCAATTTTTTGTGTTCTCAATAACGCTATTACTAAATCTAGGATCTAGCAAAGAACACGTATCAAACATGGACAAATATTGGTGGGGGCGTCCAAGTGCCGGTCGCTACTATTCTAATTATGCGAATATCTCAATTTTCTTTAAACCATAGAACCGCAATTAAATTCCGCACAAAAGCTACTTCGGTCAAAAAATGAAATTTTTTACCCGTCTCGGGCTTAACCTTAACAGTGAGTTATAAATAAAAGTCCATGCTACAAAAAAGAGGGTTTCCAGATAATCGCTGTCAAAGTTTTAATGCTGCATAAGATGCAATGTATTTATTTAACTGCAAAAGGATTTCTCATCATTTTAAATGCGGCTATTTTGAAGAACAAATAAAGCGTTCGTGAGGAGATAAAAAATTTGGAACTTGTCAAAAAATCTGAGATACTCGTACAATCATGTCTTGAAAATTACGCTAGGAGATATTGGTTTCTAATCACGTATTCAGTAAATTTACCCTATAGCCCCTATAATCCTGCTTGTAACCTTGTAGGTACATCCTGTTACGATGACATTTTTGAAATAAAGCTCCTAAATCTGTTTGATAATTTTTTAAAGTTAGAACGTTTTTTATAAAGTTACAGTAACGAGGAAAATTGGTGTATAACTATTACAAATTATTATAATTTAATACATTGACATTTAAAAATAAATATGTTTAATACCAAAAAAGTACTTGTTAGAAGGTATGCTAAGGGTTGCTGCACTCCAGATGGGTAGTAATAAAATTTACAAAAGACCTGTCAATCGGGCAATAAATTTAGATAATAAAAATAGCAAACTTACACTTTCTCACCCAAAAATCACAAATGTTGTTACGACCTTCGGTCCCTGTAAAAGCTTCCAAGAAAATATTTGAAATTGTCTTATGTTATTACAAAACTGAAATTTACTTTGTTAAACAAAAATAAGTAAAATATAGCAACAATGCATAGTTCAAACATATACATCCATTTTAAGAAAAAATTGACTACTTTGATTAGCAACAGAGAAGCCTCTAAAGTGATACCAAATTTCATAGTATTTTTATTTATTTTATTTTATTTAATCTTTTTTCAAATGTTTCTACTTACTTTTATTTATTTATAAATTGAAAAGAGCACTTCTCCTTGAACTTATAGGCTGGGTGTAATTAGTAGCCAACTGTTAAATACTCAATACTCCAATCCATATTCCAATTCAGGTATTTCATATCCTATTTGTTATAAAAAAACGTAATAACGGTTTACTTTAGAAGCGTTTGAGCTAGGCTATCATTGCAATTTAAACATTCTTTTTACAAAATATATGACTAATATGACAGTTAGTGTCGACTTTTCAGTCGAGAGAAAATAGCTCTTTGGAAATGCGAATATTCACGGTAAAATTAGTCAGGAAGTTCGGGCAAATCTTTTCGAATATTTGTTTTTTGTTAGGCAACAATTTCGAAAATACTCGCAATTTATGGAAATAGTTGATTTGAAGTATTCTCTACGTATACGTACTTCACTAAATTATCGTAATTATCTATATTGTGTATGTTTTTAAGTTTGGTTTAAAATGCACGCATACGGGTGCCTAGTTTAATTTGCACAGTATGGAGATCTCGGCAACTACATAAGATTCAAAGACCGTTAAATTAGATTAATGTTGCGTTATTAAAATTGGGAATCTCGGGAAAAAAAGTCCCCGGAAAATAGTCTCCCGGAAAAAAACTCTCTTGGAAAAAAGTCTCAAAAAAAATCTCTTGGAAAAAAGTCACAGAAAAAAGTCCCCGGAATAATTCTCTAGGGAAGAACCTAAAAAAATTCAAAAAGGAAAGCAAAACTCATAAAAACACAGAAATGTTATAAATACAATATAACTTATCTAAATATAAGATAAACTTGCATTTTTTATAGTGTTCATCGTTGGCAGTGAGTTTATTACAAAGCTTATATTTTGATTATGCCGATGAATTCAGGGCTAGTTGAATTGCTATATTATTATAACCTAACCTAAGCTAATCGTATGCGGAAATCAGGAAGTCGTATTTTAATAAGCATATTTTAAAATAATTAAAATACATTAATTTAAATTTCGATTTTATAAACTCGAGATTGTTTGTAAATTCCCATTTTTTAAATCATATCTCAAAATAAAAAAAAAGAACTTATAAAACCGCTGCTATACGAGATTTTCAGTTTTGTTAGTGATCCTATTTGCGGGATTCAAGTACCAGCCTATTTTGAAACATTTTAATTTAAAAATATTAGATACGCCATGATTTTGCAGTCTTATGCAACCAGCATTACACTTCGTAATATTTGAAAACAGATTTTTACTAGAATCGTAAAAAATCGATCAATTTTTAACATACACTAATTTAAACTAGCATTTTGATAGTTTTAGTGTTTTTAATTTGATGACATTACGCGGATTGACAATAACAAAAAATAAAAACAATAAAAAAATTTATTTAAATAAAATGATCTGCAAATTTCATACATTTAGTTTTGCAAAAATATTAAAT
Source organism: Ctenicera cuprea (assembly GCA_958336395.1). Classification (NCBI taxonomy): domain Eukaryota; kingdom Metazoa; phylum Arthropoda; class Insecta; order Coleoptera; family Elateridae; genus Ctenicera; species Ctenicera cuprea. Next base: position 29,453,373 of record OY284495.1, on the reverse strand, counting down.
CAATTATTTTGTAGGTAAATTCTCAATATGAAATTTAAAATAAATCGGCAAATTTTGGAACTCTATTATTATCAAAGACTTTGTTAGGTATTATATTTATTATATAGCATTACAGGTACTTTTACTTTATAGAATTTCACAACTCAGGTCAACAGCCCCTTCAAGTTATTTGTAAATATTTCTTGGATCACAGCTGTAGAGTAGGTTGCCTATTACATAAAATGCACACCGCGTTGATACTGCTGTATTATATCAACATGGCGGTGTGGATTCCGGCCTACGTCCTTTCCAGCCTACGGGTTTCCGGGCTACGGGCCCTACTCATCGAAACTGACACCACTTCAACTGCAAGTTTTAGTATCAATGTCACCAACCCAATAACATATATAATCAACCCAACTTTATCCATTGATTTATTATAAATTTAATGTTGGCTATTATGAAATTAGCCCAACTTACACCTACAGGGTTGCCATCTGCAGGATAGGTGGGGGGACTACTTTTGCTGTTCATTTGGTGTTCTAAGTTTTGGTTAGGCGTTAGGCGAAAATTTTGCGTATAGTTTTTTCTTGTAGTTTTTTCTATTATTATTACTACATTTATGGCGACTTCTAGTGATCCATTAGTAAAGCAGGAATGATCATTCCTCAAAAATAAGAACATTTAGCTTGGGACCCGTAATGGAGTGGGAGGGGGCGGATTTCACCCAAAAACTACAACATATTACAACATTATTTGTCCGTTGCCTAATCAAAAAAAAAAAAAGCGGTGATGTGATTTTACCGGTAAAATAAAAAACGGTAAGTAAAATCATTATTTTACCGGTAAAATACGGTAAAATACCGGTAAAATTAATTTCACGTCAAAAATGATGTCATTGGATTCCTTATGAAAAACCATTTAGTTTGATACTAGATACTCGACAGGTCTACTTAGTACTTGATACAAAAACACAAAAATACATTTATTTATAAAAATGTAAGGTTATGTAACTTACAGTTACAGTTATAATTATTAAAGTATACCTAAATTAAATACAAAGCAAAATGTGATAACGAAAATAAAAAATATGAAGATATAAATCGCAATAAATATTTAGATAAAATAAACTTATGCATATAAACATAAAGTTAAACAAACTTAATAAATGTAATTGATGTAACTTTTAATAACAAAAATAAAAAATATTTAGTATATATTATTATATTATAATATGATTGGTTTAAAGAAATTACTCTTTATTTAGGTTTCCTACCACAAAACATTTCTGACCCTTTCCAAGAAAAATAATGTTTTGTTTTGGAGTACGACGAATATCTGCGCCTGCGCGCGGCAATTCGAAATGATTTTACCATTTTACCGGTAAAATGTGATTTTACTTTACCGGTAAAATACCATTTTACCATTTTACCGATTGGTAAAATACCGAGACTCACATCACTGAAAAAAAGTAAATTATAATGCAAATAACTTTAATGAAACTTGAGTTTTGAATAAGGCAGTTTTATTGTTTGTATTTTTTAGATATTACTACAAGTGGGGTGGGAGTTGAAATCTGAAAACTTTTAATCGTAGAATGTATTCTTCCTTACACAGTAATCGGATAGAAGAAATTTAAATTTTTGACTTGGCAACACTGCACCAAGCAATCATATACAAACTTAACCTATAAATTTGCAACTTTTTAAACTTGTTGTTTTATAAAGTTGCAAAGGTAGATTTTACAATTTACGATTCTGTAATTAACTGAAACGAAAATGAGGTAAATTTTTCTCTATTATTATAATGACTTGACAACATTTTTTTTTTTAACATTTTTTGAAGGTTAACTGTCGACGATTTAGTTGTTTATTTTCCTTACGATTACATTTATCCCGAACAATATGCCTACATGTGCGAATTAAAAAGGGCTTTAGACGCAAAGGTATTGTAGCTTTGAATATTTAATTTATATATTTTAAGAATAACTATTGCAGGGTCACTGCCTCCTGGAAATGCCTTCAGGTACAGGAAAAACAACAACACTATTGTCACTTATAGTTGCATATATGATAGAATACCCGCATACTGTTCGTAAATTGATATACTGTTCTCGAACAGTACCAGAAATAGAAAAGGTTATTGAAGAGCTGAAAAAATTGTTGGATTACTATGAACAACAGGATTCGGTTTATCCTAGACTTATTGGTTTAGTTTTGAGTTCTAGAAAGAACCTCTGTATACATCCGGAAGTAAATCTACTAACTCAGCTGTGGACAAAATTTTATGGTGTATATTTTCTAGGTAAGCACGGAAAGAGAAGGTAAAATAGTGGACAGTAAGTGCCATTCTTTAACTGCTAGCTATATACGTGAAAGGCACAACTTTGACGATACCACTCAAGTATGTCAGTATTTTGAAGGTTTCAATATGGACGGAAAAGAAAGCAACATACCTTACGGTGTTTATAGCTTAGATGATCTTAAGCAGTATGGAAGAGATCGCAATTGGTGTCCATACTTTTTAGCTAGATTTGCTGTACGTGCAAAATTTGCATTTTGTAACAAATAAAACTTACATTTATTATTTTTAGATCATTCATGCCAATATAGTAGTTTACAGTTACCATTATCTCTTAGATCCAAAAATAGCAGATGTTGTTTCTAAAGAACTTTGTAAAGAGGCTGTTGTCATATTTGATGAGGCTCATAATATTGATAATGTGTGTATTGATTCGATGAGCGTCAAAATTAATAAGAGAATAATTGAAAAGTCTACTGGAAATATTAATCTGCTAGAGCGAACTGTGGCTGAGTGAGTAGCATTTGTGTTAAGAAATATGTTTAATGTTTAAAAACAAACTTCCTTCATTAGAGCAAAATTGTGTTTTTTTTTAACACACAATACTTATTAGACTGTATCGTGCTATAAAACAAAATTACCTTCAATAGGCGATGGATACTGCATTTCTGCCAATCTCAACCAGTAAACCATCTCTATGCTGAGTGCTGTCGGTAAAAAATACGATAATTTTTTGCTCAATGTTTATTAGATTGTACCCCACTTAGTATGAGCATACAGTTACGTTACTGTACTGAGTGAGGTTGACAAAAATGCGTTTTTTTAACGTTGAATATTGTATTGTGTATTCAAAATAAAACTATCTCTGCAGGCCATGCGTGCCACATTTCTGCCGATGCCATTTAGTATAGCGTAGATGATATACAGAGTGCCCATTATAACTTACTACTGATATAACATACCGAAGACAGTTTAATTAGATAAAAGTTGCCCAATTAGGGAAGCAATAGAGTGGTAACATTTTTTTTTAAACCCATGGCCTACTAGATAAAAGTAGGCATTTTTGATTTTCTGAAATTCGGTTTTGGAAATATAAGCATGGGACGTAAGTGTCCCTATGATTTTCTTAGGTGAGATACATATGTCCCATTAGTCTTTGTATAACAGAGACATTAAGTAGTCTTCATATGCAGTTATGCATTTTTTATTAAAAGAAACAACGTAGTATAATGGAATATATTGCAATGATATGCTTGACCTTGTTACTACTAGAAAACAATCCTTAAACTGTTTGCAATTCACGCAATTAAATTAAACTTTCTATGAGACTCTTATTAACTCTCTCAGGGTCGTTATTTAGCTATTTAGTTTTTTTTTTAACAAATAAATAAGAAAAGGATAAAACACAAAACAAAAATCAACGTTACAAAAACAAGAAACAGGTTTTATTTAAATGAATTTCTAAATGTGGTTTCCGAAAAATCAAAATGAGTTTTACTAACTACTATTGTCTTTTTTAAAAACAAAACACTTATCTTAGCGTGTCCTTCTTAGGATATTTTTCGCTCGGGCTGAACGCTGAGTGTCCAACTTCTATTACGCTCTGCAGGTTTCTCAAATAACCACAGAAATAACAGTACAAAAATCCAAGTGTTGGTCCACCTATATTTAGGCTAAGTTTTTATCGTGGTACATCATCTGCATTCACTCTGGTTTTTCAACAATTCGTTGCCAATCACTTGTATCCTCTTCTTTTATTCTCGCAATTACTTTTATATAACTTTTAGACCCGTTTTTCCTCTTTTCTCTCCCAGAGGATCTCAATTCCGTGTATTTATTTTACACACGAGCCGTAACTAATTAAAACAAATTCTCCTCTTTTTTATCTCTTTTGTCTTCCTCCTTTGATCCCCATTTTTTAAAACAAACACATCAGGAGTATCCTTTTATATGTTTTTGACTTTGACACTGACATCCAAACTGACATTAGTCGACGCACAAATCAAGTAACTCTACAATTTTTTTATAAACTAAACCTTTTTAACAATTCTGAATTAAATTATATTTACAATTAACATAAATAGTCTTCGTATCAATCTGTTGTGTTTGTCTTTTCTTTTAGTAAAAACAAACCATATGAAAAATAACAATTTTTAGAATTTATAACAGGATTTCTAGCAAAAATACGCAACCCTGAGTTTATAAGTTAGAATATTAAAATATTATAAGTCTTCATAAATCTCCAAATGCAAATTGAACTGTAGCAAGCATTCCAAAAATTGCCTTCCAGCAACCACAATACCCCAGTCAAATCAAACACCTCTAAATATCATAGCAATATATAGCAAGTGACTCAAATTATCATGTGAGTGGAGGGTGTACAAATGTTTGTTGTTCCTTTGACAATTAACCTTGCCGCTATTTTCAACTGTTAAACAAACGTCAAATATGCTTTACCTTCCAATCGCGTGCTAATTTGCATCACTGTATCAAAGTTACAGGGACATATATAACCCAGCATAGCTTATGTTTATATACTTTAGTAATACAGGGTGATTTTGGGAACCGGGTCTAGATAATGATAGTGCCCAATAAGAGCAGGTACTATAATAATTACTCTTATACATATTAATTTAATGATATTTTGACGTATACCATAAAACAAGTAGCTTTTGTTTCACGGCCGTTACGATTATGTTATTAAACCATTAAAAGTTAAAATATAGCATTATTTGTTAATTTAATTATAATTTGACCTTATACTTTATTAAGGAGAATAAAATTTGCAATTCAAAAATTAAAAAAATACAGGGCCTTCCGTTTAAAAAAAGTCATTTTAACAAATAACTCGAAAAGCTGATGCGCAATTGTTTTTTCGTTTTCACCATCGTAGCCAGAAGAAAAAGTTACACGCAAGAGTGGCCCGGTTCCCAAAATCACCCTGTATATTGATATATAATACATTTAACAACTTTTATCTAATTCAACTATCTTTGTATCTCTTATAGTTGCCAGGAGCCCCATACTGTGCAAGTTAAATTGGGCAACCTATATTGCTATACTAACAGCCGGTTGCACAAACGATTGTCAAATTTAACAGAGGGTTAACTTTGATAGAGAATTTTTTAATAAAAAATTGTTATCAACACATAACTTAGCAGTAAATTACAATGACCGAATACAGTATGACTACAGTAATTATCAATTAAGACGATTTTTTACTTTGCTATACAGTATACAGTATAGAAACGTATTGATTTCATGAAAAATTTCGAAATTGTGATTTTGGCGGAAATACATGTTTTGGACTTCCGGGGCTGAAGTTGTTTTTAAAATGTCTATCTGTGGGTGGGTGGATGGGTGTCAGTGTATGTGTGTGGTGCATCATAACTGCCGAATGGATGGTCGGATATCGATAAGCTTTGGAATCTGGGGGTATAGCAAAAACTATACAAACTACACTTTTTAAAAACATCCTAAACCAGAAACAAAAGTTGACATGTAAAAAAAAATGGATATTCTAAATCTGAAACTGAATTCTTATAGAAGACTTTAGGGTAAATCTAAGGCTTTTTTTTAACTTTCTAGCTTCAAAATGGCAGCCGCTCTAATTTTTTTAACATTTTGATTTGAGCGCCTTATTACTCAAAAATGTGTGTGACAGATTGGGTTCAATTTTTTTATTTTAATACACACACACAATGTTACTATGCACAAAGATTTTTGAAAAGTCAGGAGCTGGGATGTAAAAAATATTTTCAAAATGTTTGTAATTTCCGAAACAATATTGCTTAAAAACTGGCTCCGCTATTTTTTATAATTTTGTAAACTCATTGAGCTTTAGATAAGCTACAGTTTGGTTTGTGTCTCAGCCTGCTAATTTCTCTTTGACGCCTTGTATGAGTTTTTGAAAATCGAAAATTCATGTTTTTCATAAACGGGGATGACAATACATTTCTGTTTAAGCTAAGTTGCTCATGAGTAGTAGTAGAATACGATTAAGAACTTCATTTTTAGGTGCAGTAATATTTCGTAATCAGCCTTTACGTCCCACTTGCTGGGCACCGGCACTCTTCTCTGCCACGTACTCTCCTTAGCGCTAAGGTGGAGTACGGAGGACCTACAGTTTAACGTCGAATCCGAACGACTAAATTCCAGAGAAGGTTTCAGGCATTAAGACCCCACGGCTGCCTACACCGGATTGGGGAATGTGAGTGGCGGGTTGCGGCATAGATTTTTATTGCTGCATCGCTTCGGCGGGGAATCGAACCCTAGACCTTCAGCGTTAGAGACTGAGCGCCCAACCTCTGAGCTACCGCCACTCAAATTAGTAGTAATATTTAGGGAGGTTAATTTTCCACCTTCCTCCCTAATTTTCGCGAAACAGTTTGTCCATGCGTTTTTGGTATTTTTTAAAGAACAAGGAATTAGGTTTCCAAAAACCAATTTAAAAGAAAATTCGCCGCAACTTAATGTGTATAAGAACATTGGTGATAACTTAATAGTGCACAAAATAGATAGCAAAACACGTGGTGCATAAGAGATCAACATAGTAGAATCACATCATAATAAGCAGCAGCTGCCCGCTGCGTATGGCAACACCCTGAAATTGCTGCTCAGGTAGTTTATGTGTTATAGCTATTGTTACTGATTTTTCTTGCAATGACGGATTCTAAACAGTTCTTATTAGATGTGTAATTGTTGTGATTAGATCCATAAAAGTAATTATATTGTATAAGTATAAGGAAAGTCCAGGCGAAATCCATTGCTCATTTTAAAATCTGTAATTGTATGTTGACCCCAAATTTCCTGTTTCAAAATTCCCTCGTCAAAGTTAACAGTCGGTTAGAATTGACAATCGTTTGTGCAACCCGACGTAAGTGGGATTGGCAAAAATCCTTTTTTTACAACAATACCTATTAGGTTAGATCGTGAGGGTAACATAAAATTATCTCTAGTAGCCTGTCTGCCAATCCCACCCAATATAGCCTAAAGGGTGTTTTGCTATTGGGCTCATGCATATGACCAACATCAACAAATAGTTGTCACTATAATGTTCTTATAATTCTTGAGTTACAACAGTATAATATCACAGTATAAAGGAAGGATCGAAAGCAGAGGTACTAACACATGAAGGACTAACAGAAAAAATAGAAATATATGAAGGAGTACGACAAGGAGATGGATTATCGGCAACACTGTTCAATATTGCAATAGAAGGAATAATGAAAGAATGCGAAATTAAAGGAACAATAATAGAGAAAGCTATACAAGTAGTAGCATATGCCGATGACATAGCACTGATAGCAAGGGATAGGAAAAGTTTGGAAGAAACAATGGAGATGATTAGTAAAGAAGCAAAAGAAAGAGACTTAGAAATAAACCAAGTATATGAAAATTACAAGAAAAGAGGAACGAGTTAATAACAGAGTAATAACAAAAGGAAAATATAATATAGAAGAAGTAGAAAGTTATAAATACTTAGGGACAATAATAAATAGAAAGAACAGCGGAATGGAACAGATAGAACAGAAGATACAGTCGGACTATAAAGCATACTACGGACACGAAACGATAATGAATAACAAAAAGATAAGTGAGAAGACGAAATTAAGAGTATACAGAACAGTGATAAGACCGGTGGTGACGTATGCGGTGGAAAATATGTGCCTCACAAAAAGAGACGAAGAGAAACTGAAGGTTTTTGAGAGGGAAATAATAAGAAAGATATTTGGAGGAAAGCAGATAAGCGAGGAACAATATAGGAGACTAACGAATAGAGAGGTGGAAGAAATATTACAAAACGAGAATATAGTCAGAGTAATAAAATCCAAAAGAATAAGGTGGTATGGGCATATAAAAAGGATGAGTGAGGAGAAAGTAGCGAAAAGGATGACAAAGTGGAAGCCACATACGAGACCAAGGGGGAGGCCAAAAGTACCTTGGGAAAAACAAGTAGTGGAAGACGTAAAAAGAATGAGAGTCAAAGGATGGGGTGAGAAAATGAGAAACAGAAGAGAATGGAAAATAATTGTGAAAAAAAGCAGCAAGACACATCAACCTATAAGAGAGAAAAAAAAAGAACAAGTGTAATGAAGATAGTGTAGTGTAGTGGAGTGACGCACCACCAACACTGAAACAGTCAGAAGAGCCCCTTAGGGGCGGCTCCAATTCCTATGGGAATAATTGTCTGTTAGGCCCAAAATTCCCTCGTCAAAGTTAACAGTTTGTTAGAGTTGACAATCGTTTGTGCAACCCGAAGTATGTGGGATTGGCAAAAATCCTTTTTTTACAACAATACCTATTAGGTTAGATTGTGAGGGTAACATAAAATTATCTCTAGTAGCCTGTCTGCCAATCCCACCGGATATAGCCTAAAGGCTGTTTTGCTATTGGGCTCATGCATATGACCAACATCGACGATGCCTATTGGCGTAAAACCAGAAGTGACTGGTAACTGTTAAACATCATTCGTGTTGCTATTGTTTATAAGTTCAGCTTTAAATAATGAAATTATCATTGTTAAAATTACAAATTTTTATCTATTATGTATTTTTTCATCTATTTACTGTTATTTTCTGTTCCAAGTACAGATTTGTGTTAAGTTGTTATAGTGCACCTATCGGTGCTTATGATCATTTGCATGGGGCGAATACTGTGTGGGATCGGCAGAATTGCAGCATCTCTAACCTACTAGAGATTGACACAATATAGGGCATTAATAATAGTAGCAAATAATTTTATACAGAATGCGTGAGGACGATACCAAAAAATTACAGGACGAGTACCAAAGACTCGTGGAAGGGCTCAGAGATGCAAGTGTTGCTCGAGAAACCGATCTCATATTAGCAAACCCGGTTTTACCAGATGAAGTATTGAATGGTATAATATCTGATATTTGTGTGTGCTTTTTTATAAAACTTTTATATTTTAGAGGTTGTGCCAGGTAACATAAGAAATGCAGAACATTTTGTTAGTTTTCTAAAACGTTTTGTGGAATACCTTAAGACGAGGCTAAGGGTGCAACATGTTGTACAAGAATCTCCAGCGGGTTTCCTAAAAGATTTGCAAACAAAAGTTTGCATAGAGCGTAAACCACTTAGATTTTGTGCAGAACGCTTGGCATCTCTATTGCGTACGCTTGAAATTGCCGACATGACAGATTTCAGTCCTTTAATATTGATAACGCATTTAGCAACCTTAGTTTCTACATACACGAAGGGTTTTACCATTATTGTGGAGCCATTCGATGATAAAACCCCTACCGTTTCCAATCCGATTTTGCACTTTTGGTGAGTGAACTTTCTTCTTGGCAAGCAAACAACTGATACTAGATTTATTATAATTACAGCTGCTTAGATTCATCGATAGCGATAAAACCTGTATTTGATAGATTTCAAACAGTTGTAATAACTTCTGGTACTCTTTCACCTTTGGATATGTATCCGAAAATATTGAATTTCCATCCGGTTATTATGTCATCTTTCACAATGACTTTGGCTAGGCCATGTTTACTACCAATGGTGAGTGGAAATTCAAGTTCAATTCGGTTCTGAACTTGTTTTAAGAATATTTGTGAATTAAATAAAAACTTTCTCATTTGAAACAATTAAAAATTTTATTTCACTGTCTTCTGTTTAGATTGTTTCAAAAGGCAACGATCAGGTAGCTATATCATCAAAATTTGAAACTCGTGAGGATATTGCAGTTATCAGAAATTATGGACAACTCTTGGTCGAGGTAATTTTTAAATCAATCTTTACACAGTGTTCCAAAAAACGTGCACAGTATAGGGATCTTGGAAACTGCCAAGCATAGGGGTAGTAGGAATCAACAATAGAAATAATACTGCCAATTTTAAATAGTTTAACTGTCATCTGCATTGATTTGTGTATGTCAGTGATGGCACATTGAAGTCTGTATAATATCTTCAAAATCGTGCTACCAAACAACTGGATAGTTGCAACAGATGTCGCCACTTTGCAAGCCGTAGGAAACTGTAATTTTGTCGTAGACTTCAAATTTGATTTTTCAATTTAAAACAGTTGCATACCACCTCAAAGATTTATTAACTTTTGCAAAATCGATAATATTTATATCTCAACATGTATAAAACGTTTTGTTGTGTATGACTGCAAAGTCTAAAATATTAAATTTTGTGAGTATCTGTATATAAAATACTTAATCACTTTAACAAGATCTATTTATTTTAACCTTGTACGTATTTCGGCATGTTTACATGCCATTGTCAAAGGTTATATGAAAAAGTAAACAGTTAGTGTTGTTATAGCAATAGAACTTTGTGACTTATCTCGGTAATCGTCTGCAGATGACTTGATTTCTTATTCCAAAATGTCCAATAGAGGAGAATTTAAGGGATCAATGCTCATTCATTATCGGTACAGTTTTTAAATATTTGTGAATTTCCAAAGCTTCTAGTATATCTAACTTACGTTTATCATCACAAAAGTGTAAACATTTTATGGTGTTATTAGATGCCATTGAATGATTTTGTTCTAGTAAGTGTTTAGCGTAATTAGATTTATGTGGGTGTTTGTATTTGTAACAACGTACGTGTTCTTTATACCTAATACCAAAATTTCTAATTGTCTGGCCTATATAAACCGAATTACAATGCGAACAATTTAAAAACTGTACCGTTAATGAATGAGCAAATTGATCTCTTAAATTCTCCTCTACTGGACATTTTGGAATAAGAAATCAAGTCATCTGCAGACGATTACCAAGATAAGTAAAAAAGTTCTATTGCTATAACAACACTAACTGTTTACTTTCATATAACCTTTGACAATGGCATGTAAACATGCCGAAATACGTATAAGGTTAAAATAAATAGATATTGTTAAAGTGATTAAGTATTTTATATACAGATACTCATTAAATATGGACTTTAACGAAGTAAAGCTGGAATTAATAAATTAAATTTTGTACTTCTCTTATTACTGGATAATGCGCAGATTGTAAGAATTTCCTTAAAATGGTATCTCTAACTTACCTTCGACTTCCTCAAATTTCCTCTTATTTCGACTGCTTCCACCCAGAATTCTCCAACTACCGTGCGTGCACAGACACCAAAAACTTTTAAACTACCTCCTTCCTGAGACTTTCTGTGAACTTCTCCCGTACTTCCTCGACTTTCCTTTGTCTTGCCTAGGATTTCCCTCTGACTTCATTTACTTCACCCAGACTCCTTTTGGACTTCTCTTACTACTGGACATACGCCGATTCTAGATATTTCTCTAAAATGCATCCGCCCTTGGCGTTGCTTTGGACTTCCCCTGTACTTCTTTGACTTTCCTTAGACTTCCTCAGGAATTCCCTCTGACTGAATTCTTTGCTTCTTTTAGACTTCTTTTTTATTTCTGGGCATATGCAGACTTTAGAAATTTCTTTAAAATGTCTTGGATCTTGGACTTCCCCGTACTTTCTCGGCTGCCTTTGGGCTCCCCCAGGACTTCCTTCTGACTTCTATTTCTACCAGATTCTTTTGGACTTCCTCTACTATTGGGCATATGCAGATATATCTTTAAAATTCGCCAAACTTTGGAGTTCTCTTGTACGTTCCTAATTTCGTTTGGACCTCACAACTACCCTTACTTTCCCTATAGTTCATTTTGGTTTTCCTACTACTGGGCATGTGCAGAGTAAACATTACTTTTAAATGCTTCTTATCTTGGACTTGACTTGGACTTTCCTCTTCCTTCCTTGGATCCCGATTTTCCTCTCACTTCTTTTACTTCGCCTGCCGTTTTTTTGGACTTCCCCTACTACTGGGTATGCGCAGACTAGAAATTTCATTAAAATGCGTCTTCTTTAGGTTTTCCCGACTTTCCCTACTACTGGACATGCACAGACTTTCTCCGTACTTCCTCAACTATCTCCTGACTTTTCCTGGACTTTTCCAACTGCTGGGCATGCACAGACAATGCCTGGTGTTCCTTTAACTTCTCCCCTACTTGCTCAATTTCCCTACTTTTCCCAGATTTTCTCTACTACTGGGCATGCACAGACTAGAGATTTCTGTAAAATGCCTTTTCTTGAACTCCTTTTTACTTCCTCAATCTTTTTCTGATTTCTTGGACTTCCTTAGGAATTACGACTCCTCATATCCCCTACTACTTGCCATGCGCGACTTTCCCCTGACTTTATCTACTTTTCCCAGACTACTTCAACTACTGATGCACAGACAACAAGTTTATTAAAAATGTTTCGTTTCTTTGAGCTCGTCCATACTTCAACTTCTCCCCGACTATCTACTTTTTTCAGACTGTACCAATTATTGGGCTTGCACAGACTAAAAACTTCTATAAAATTTTCTAAATTGTATCTCCTGTAGTTTTTGCAATCCCCATCGTGTGCATGTTGTTTGGTCAGGACACCCTGTATATCAAATTTTCTTAAACTTAATTATTTGTAGATAGCAGCAAATGTCCCGGATGGTGTTGTATGCTTTTTTACCTCGTATTTATATTTAGAGTCTGTCGTAGCAAGTTGGTACGATCAAGGAGTAATAGATAGTCTTCAACGTTACAAGTTGCTTTTTATTGAAACCCAAGATTCTGCTGAAACAAGTTTTGCACTTATGTATTACATTAAGGTAGGTATCTCTTCTCTGAGGCGACATTTCACCTATAACAAGTTTTGTGTAGGCATGTGAATCAGGCAGAGGGGCAGTATTGCTTTCGGTGGCACGTGGTAAGGTATCAGAAGGAGTCGATTTTGATCATCACCTAGGTAGAGCAGTATTGATGTTTGGAATACCTTATGTTTATACACAATCTAAAATACTAAAAGCCCGATTGGATTATCTACGAGATCAATTTCAGGTTTATATTTTATTTATTATTTTGATTAATACAGAAAATAACTCCACACTTAATTTATTTTCAGATACGGGAAAATGATTTTTTAACATTTGATGCAATGCGTCATGCAGCTCAATGTGTTGGTAGAGCCATCAGAGGTAAAACCGATTATGGTATTATGGTTTTTGCAGATAAACGATTTTCAAGAGTCGATAAACGCTCTAAACTCCCTAAATGGATTCAGGAACATCTCAAGGATTCTTTGTGTAATTTATCAACAGAGGAGGCTGTACAGGTAAATATATTTTATTTTAATTTGTTTTTCTATTAAATTGAATTATCTGTTCTTGGTTTAGATTGCAAAGAGATGGTTGAGACAAATGGCGCAACCTTTTACGAGGGAAGATCAGCTAGGCGTGTCACTTCTTACACTAGAGCAACTTCAGGATTTAGAATCGAGCAAAATCGAAAAACAAGCACAACAGATTTAATCTATAAACGTATTTGTTACAATATCATTCACAATTTTTCTTTTTTTATATTAGTTGTGTTAGGTGCACAAAATAATCAAACTTCTTAAGGGTTGGCCAAAACGGTCAATTCAAGGTGAATTTTTAATAAATGTTTATAACATATCAGTTTTTAATTTCTTCTTTGAAAAATAGATTTGTTTTATAGTCTGGACTTTCATACACTTTGGACCTATAAATATATTGTCGGTCCTCTGCCAGTAACTGATGCGGGTAATAAATACATTTCAACCTTTTAAGAATGCCTTTACCAGATATCCAGAAGCTATAGCCCTTCCTAATTAGAAAGCTCACACAATTGCACAAGCCTTTGTAACCAACGTTGTGAGCAGACATGGTGCACCGATGGAACTACTTACAAATCAGGGATGTCGTTTCCTATCCGAAGTATTCAAAGAAACCTGCAGACTGTTAAGGCACACGGAAAATCTAAACAACAGCATGGCATTCGATGGGAAACAGAAGGATAGAAAGATTCCACAGGACATGAAGGACTGCCTCTCCCACAATATAAACAAGGATCAATGCAATTGGGACACCTACATTCCGTACTGTGATCGTGCAGTTTCGCTGTTATTTTTATTTACAAATTTTAATTGTATTATTTAAAATTTATCAAGTATTTATGCTTGATAACTTATTTATTTGCGATGATCGGTGTCGGACCTACGTTGTGTTTTAATTATTTGCTTGTGGCTGTTTTACCCTGTCTTTATCGAGGTTAAAAAGGATAAGATTTTAAGCTGATTTAAACAACAGTAAACATTTTGAAGAATTTATTTATTCAATGTTGAAAATATTGGTGTTATGAGTGTTAGAACCATTTATATAGAATTTGCCCGTCAGTTGTATCGAGTAAAGTTGCCAATCTTAATATTTGCCCCAGTTTTACCCATACTGATACTTCTATTTGAGACTGTTTATAAATGTCGAGTATTGTGCAGTTTACGTAAGTAACTGGATGCTCTTCATAGGAAGACCGTGTGTTATCACTCATTTGAACGCAATACTCTCAGCCTGATTGGATCTCGTCCTAATAGCGCCCTGGCCGTTACGCCTAATTCCCGAAGGACAATAGCGCCGCTTGCCAACACGCCAGAGAACTTAACCCAATAACAGCGATCGATTACGTACAAATGTGTAACAACAACACGCGAAAAGAGCGTCTTGCCGCAACCAATGTGGAAATAGCGCCGCCACTCACTCAAATCGGCTTCCCTGCAATAGCGCCTCAGTTGCTACGCCTAATTCCCTCCTAAGAGGAACAATAGCGCCGCTTTTGATACGCCTAATCAGGTACACCGACAAGAATGAGCTACTACGCCTAAGCCTATTTGATTTTGGCAAAGTGCTCTTCGTAGCCCAAAACCCACGAAGATAATATTTTATTTTAAAGTTACAAGTCCCAGACTTGTAATATTGTAACAGAATGTTAGCAATAATGCTTCCAAACTGACGTTAAGATTTCAGCGAACTCAGTGATCTTTGAGAATTCGAAGATTG
Source organism: Ctenicera cuprea (assembly GCA_958336395.1). Taxonomy (NCBI): domain Eukaryota; kingdom Metazoa; phylum Arthropoda; class Insecta; order Coleoptera; family Elateridae; genus Ctenicera; species Ctenicera cuprea. Next base: position 29,438,234 of record OY284495.1, on the reverse strand, counting down.
ATCCCCTCCTTTAGGGAACATACTCTTTTATTAAAATTCATGTTCATCCTCCAAGAGGTTGGACTTGTTTCTTTTTCCAATAAAATTACAGCCCCACTCTTTTTTAATTTTTGATTGGATAGAAGTATCAATAAAATTTTGTCTCACACTCTCAAGCTTTCTTGAACACTTGTGCTAATTAAAGCTGTCAAGTTTCCCCAATTTATGTTAATTACTACAACCCAATATTTACCCTAATCCCTAAAATGCGAGAGCGTGAAATTTTAGATATTAGATTGACCCCAATAATCCACACAACAGGCGGCAAATTCATTGACACGTGTTAACATGTGTTTTACAATATTCACATTTATGTACAAAAATGTGTGCAGCTGTTCTGAAACAACCACCTGCTTAAAATTAACTAAGCTAAATCACAGCAATTTAGCTAAGTCAAGTGATCACTGTTAATTAAAGTCTGTATTTGCTGAAAGAAATATAATATTCCTGTAAATAAATCAAAGTTATTAGACAAGTGCATTTTGTTTTCTGGGAGCTCCCACTTTAAAGTATAAAACAATACAATTAAATCAAAATCAGATACAAATTATTTATTCTCGGGCAGCGCACCTTTACAGTACGTATTGTTAGCTTTAAGGAGTAGTGTTCACAGCGCTATGGGGGAAACTCCATACTTTCTACTGCATGGAAGAAATTTTGTGCCATTTGACGATATTATGAGCCCCCAACAACCTAGATACGATATCAGTGAAAATTATGCAGCAGAACTTGTCACTAAACTACATAATGTGTATGAGGTAGTTACAAAAAAGCTGGAGGTTGCAGCCGAAAAGGATGAGAATTGGTATAACAAAAATACTGCTCGGGTGAGCTTTCAAATAGGTGACCGAGTTTACTTACATGAAGAAGTGACAACAAGAAAATTAGGTAAACCGTAGTCAGGACCATTTAGCATAATAAAACAAGCTGGTCCAGTTAATCTCCAAATCAAGAAATTAGGGGTAAGCGGAATATACTTGTACAATGTACATACCAACAGGTTAAAATTATGCAACACAACGGAAGCGGCTGCAGGACGACCGCTTGAGGATCCTACGACAGCCCCGGGCTCATTACCACAAGATAGGGATATTATCGCAGCTTTGGACGTACTATGGCAGTGTTAAACTGAGTTTACACCGGGCGGCGGGCAAACTCAGGATGTCGCAAAGGATCATCCATCCAGTCCAGAGCCGGAGCGGGGGCAACAGGATACTCAAGAGTTAGGACACAGCAGCACGCTGATACAAGCAGCCTCAGATGACCATCCACCTAGTCTGGTAGTAGCAGAACAGGTAGAGCAAGCCACTCTAAAAGATCGCAACCACCCACGGTACTAGCTACGCACCATACGCGTTCAAAGGGGCCAGCAACAGAGCACTCCTGGACTCTAAAGAAACAAATTTAAGAAATCGCAAGCCGTACGTACCTACTAATAAATATTATTTGTTCTAGTAAGCTTTTTGACAATACTTGTGGGACTACATACAGCAATTGAAGATCAAGGAACTCTGCACAAAGGTAATATCAACTGCCACACCTTCAGTGTGGTATAGGAGAAAAGACAGTAATGTTTGGGTTTACAGTGTCAAAAACGACAAACTAATTCTAAACAGTCCAGTAGAACCTTTCGAAAAATCTAAACTAAATGTGTCAAGTAGGGTTGTAACAGGAACTGGTATCATAGGGATACCACAGGCTTGTTATGTTTATGGTCCAGATTATACCTTACTGCCCCATTCTGTCACTAGAACAGTTTTACAAACCACAAAATTCGAAATAGTAATTTCACCGATTATAACTAGTATCGTTCATTCAGCAAACCAAACACATTTACAAGAGTCTAAATTAGGGAATGAATTAGAAATAGCTTTAGTTTTAGAATCAGTGGACACTTCCGCTATTCAGGCTGGAATATCTGTCCAGGAATGGGAAAAGAACTTAAAACTCATTTCGAAATACTGTTACAACCGAGCAGTATATACTTAATTATCGACTTGGGTTCCTCCGTAGTCTGTATGACTCTCGCTTGGGGAACATCTATAGCAGGGTTGTCACCCTCCTCTTGAACTAAATTAATTACCTTACCTGGGGTCCTCATTATTAAATTCTCAGAGCCAATAGTAACCTTTCTGGTTTTGTAACTAATCGTTGCCTGCTGGCTACTTAAAAAATCTTCTCCAAAAAGGTCTTCCGTCTTCAAGGGTAAGTTGTTTTCGCAGACCACGAACTCATGCTCTAACCTGCTGCTACCAACCTGTATATTCACCCTGGCGTTTCCTGCCACTGGTAATGGATGACCATTAATGTCGGTTATAGTATGAGCCCCTAATTCATCTATATTACGCCCTTCTAAACCGCTTTTCTTCAACACACTCACCCCAGCACCAGTATCCACACCGGCGGCGCTTCCTCCTTCGCTTTTGGGGATTGCTGCTACGGGTTCAGTTACTGTGAAGGTGGCGTTGCCACGACAGCCTGGTCGTTGGCTGCGGGCTGGTTGGAGTTTAAATTGCTGCGTTTTTCCCTGCATGCACTGATCATATGTCCATGTTCCTCACATCGCTTACACAACACTGGCTAGAATTAACTGAAGATCTCGTTGTTGGACTATACCTAGAAAAATGACCAAGTTCTTCGCAATTGAAGCACATGACCTCATTCATGTCGAGTTTTTCCCATCCTCTTGGTCTCCCTTCCTTGTTGCGAAACCGGCCAGAGTTTCTTGTTGCTGGAACTTGATCTCTAAAAGATACGTAACACTGGTGTTTACCTGGCAGACTCGATCGTTGCTCTTGCTTCTTCCTATGACATTGTAGCCAATTGGAGTTCCACCGTATCTGCTAATTTCGCGGCCTCTACTGCTTTTGTAAAATTCTCTGGAGATTTGTGTAGCACTGGTCGCCGTATGTCCAACAGTAATTCATCTAAAAATTGAGTTAAAAGCCTCTCACCGTGTATCTCCTCTCGCAATTTGTGCTCTTCCTCGCTGTCGCAAACTTTTAAAAGTTTTGTTCCGGCCTTTTTCAATCTGTCTGCATAATTCTCCACACTTTCACCGGTCTTCTGTATGCACTGACTAAATTGAACATTGTTCCATCCTGCAACGTCTGGCGTTTTGTACCTGTCGAGTAAAGCTTTACTCATGTTTTCGTGTTTCTTCTTAATTCTTTGTTCATTAAAACGAACTCTTGAGCTTCTCCCTTTAATGAAATTCTTACCGCCGATGCTGTGTCCTCTGGTGACCACAGAAAAGAAATGTCTCGACTTTCATACCTGTAGTACTTCCTGAAAAAGTCTCTAATTTATTTATTAATCCCGTCATCGTGTTGTTGGTATTAATGTTAACTACTGGGAGATCTGGTATTCTAAGATATTTTTCCTGTCCTGGCAATTACTCTTGAAATTTCACGCTGGTTGTTTCTGTACACTTAAAATAATCCTCTGAGCTGCCACCAAATTATGTTACGACCGAACGGTATATACTTAATTATCGACTTGGGTTCTTGTACTAGAAATCTAATCAGGCAATGAAACAGAGTATATTTGATAAATGTATAAGAAACAGTATTTTTTAAAGATACAAGTAATTACACATTGAGAAAATGAGCTACTCTAAACGGCCAATAAGCAACGACCCAGAACCAAAGATGAAGCAATGTCGCACCAAATCAACCTACTTGTGAAATCGTTCTTGGCCGAAGAAAGATGGACAAGGGTAACCAAAGAACCTTACATATTCCTAGAGTTCAAAACCAGACTTCTCACTGTATGTAATAGTAGAAAGTTCCTAAGAACATTTTACACTACAGATATACGGTAAATATGGGAGCTATCGGCAGCTTGTTTTATATGATTAATAATCTGCAAAAAGATGGCGCTACAATGACAATTTATAATTAAGTCACAGATGACTGTAATTTAGCAGATTACTTAGCACATATTCAAACCAAAAGCCATCTGCCATGCTTAATTGTCAAATCGCAATTTTTCGTAAATAATTAATATTGACGCCAATTCTACTTAAACTATATTCATGATGTGTACCTAGTTTTTTAATTTATTGCAAATAAATTAATTTATCAAGCATTAATCATACACATTTATTGCACAGTCTAATTTTAAAACTTTATTTTCTGTTTGTGGTGAATTAAATTTAATAATAATTCCAAAATCATCTACATATTTTTATAGGACTCATATAAATCATAATAATCGAGCACTTGCCACTAACAACAGTCGACATGTTGAATATTTATTATTTATCACAATTCAGAACTGATACTTTTTCTGATATATCAATTTTCAGTAAACAGTAAATACAAGGAAAATATAAAATACGCGCTTTAACCAGATCCCAGACAAGGTCAGTTTCTTAACGTCATCTGTGACAGATACATTCAAATTCGCGATAAAACAGTTTCCAACACATTTCAACAGTAATAAACAAATAGCTATAGCAGCGCCCTAAAATTGGTCTGGTGCGTTGTAGCCACACTAACGCTAATTTCGTTTCCAAATCTGAGCGGACATTTTTTATAAGGGGTCGTATATCTGTAGTGTTAACCTTATCTGTGCTTATAGCTTTCTGTATCTTTTTTTTTTCATCTAACTATGGCCTAAGTTTCTGTCGCTTTCTAACCGATTTTGTAGATTTTCCAAACACCTATTTGACATTAATTTCCAAACGTCCTTTTTCCTTTTCCCCTTTGTTCTGTATTAAATTTTATATGAGGTGCCGCAAAAGCTGACTGTAAATCACAATTCAACCAGCTGGTATCAGGATGATATCACAGAAGTGGAGAAAGGTCAACTCATTTCTGGAAACTATGTCTCCCTAGTAGCCTTGGAGTCGAAGTTCGACGTCCTCTTGTTGGGCTCCGTGGTGGGTGAGAAGCTAGGGAGATGAACATATATGTTTCAGCATGGAACCAAAACCAAAAAATAAAGAAATCGTGCAGGGATTCTTGTTAAAACCGAAGCAGCACATTCAACTCATGCATTGGCAGTTGAATCTGCGGCTCAGTTTTAACTCGAAAATATCATCGATAATAATCATATCACTTCACAATAAGAATGTGCGATTTTTGTCTCAAGATCAACCAATCAACTGCATTTCAAGGTGAGAAAAGCGCTAGTGGAGTTTAATAAATGCAAAAACCACTCGTTGATATGGTTGCGACAAGAGCGACAAGTTAATATTGACAGCACGCAAAAACGACGATCATTTTCGATACGATCCGTTAATTTAAAATGTCGTAATTAATTGTGTGTGATATAGGCATTACAAATACAACACGTGGCCACGTGTTTTCTGTGATAAACTTGGGTTGGTTGTTAACTTCTGCCAGTTAATTTTGGACATTGTTTTAACTAGCATTCGATAACAAACAACCCAACTTGATCGAAACAAACGTGGTCACTAGTTGTATTACTTGTGAAAAAAATAGTTCATGTGATGAAAAAAACAATCAATTAACCGGATGAAGAAACTAACGTTTTTGGAACTTTGCGGATCCAAAACCTTCATGTAACCAAACCTTAATAAAATTTTCCAGCCAACAGAAACGACCAAAATGAGACTGTAACAAATTTGGCCTTAATGAACAAGAATACCAAAACACCCTGAAGCGTCTCTTTGATATTTTTTTCTACTTCAGTCGGCCATATTGTAAATTGTTTTCCTGTCTATCTGATAGATGTAACTTGGAAGTTATGTTCAACTTAGTGTTTATTATTGTATTTAAACATCCATAATAATTAACAGTAGATACAATAACATTATTTTTCACTCTATGTAAAGTTCTTCTTTCTTCCATGTTATTTAGGTATCGTTTTTAAGGGTATTACAGTTATTTAACGTGTCAAATATTGCACAATGCCACAACAGCATCACAGAGAGAGCAGTTCTGTTTGGTTGATTTTGCCAGTAAATTAAAGAGGCAGTAAATTGTGTTTTCTGAACTTTACCTAAAGTAATTAAATTTAGTCAAACCTTGCTGAATACTCGTACCATTTGGGCATAATAATACCCGGTATACCTACTACAAAATATTGTACAATGTAATTTTATTTGCGTTTCATGTAATAAAAATCCTACTCAATGGACAGAATTATTTTTACTTATTACTTTATTTAAAGCGTTTTTTGAAAACACTGTTGTTGCGTTTTGCTGTTTACGCTAGGTTATTTGTTAAGAGCAGTTATATTTTTAAAGAAAAAATACGAAGACAAATTTACATTTACTCACTGATTGACGGCATACTTACACGAAGTCTGACCTTGATAAGGTAGGATCGATTGAAATCTAAAAGGCTAGACGCTAGTTTTAGTTTTTAGCTCTATTACTTTTTTGGGGTTCAGCATGAAATGCGATTACGAAACACTTTGTATAAATAATGTGTACTGCGCATGCGTAATAGCTCTTCGGATTTAGTGGTTGGGTTGGTAAAACGTTTTAATAAAGGTTTATGTTCTGTGGTTTTAATAAAGGTTTAATGTTCTGTGGTTTGGTACTTGATAGAAGTTTTTGACAAGTTTGATTAAGGTTAGGTATTTGTTGTTCTTTCATTTATTAATTCAGTTACCAGTAATTGATTATATATTTAATACTCCATTAATTTCCTAAAAATGGTCTGCGAAAAATGTGAAAAGAAATTGGGAAAAGTAATCACACCCGATCCTTGGAAAACTGGAGCACGAAACACCACAGAATCGGGTGGTCGAAGAGTTAATGAAAACAAAGCCCTAACTGCTAGTAAAAATAGATTTAATCCTTATACAAAGCAGTTTGAAGCTTGCAGGTAAGCAGGATTGTTTTGTTAATGTCTAATATCTAATAAGTTAATATTGCAGGATATGCAAACAAAAGGTTCATCAGGCTGGTTCACATTATTGTCAATCGTGTGCTTACAAAAAGGGAATATGTGCTATGTGTGGTAAGAAAATGATGAGCACGAAAAATTACAAACAATCCTCCGCATAGATAAATAAGCAACAATGAATTGTGTTGGTCTTACATAAAACTATTCCATGGTTCTGAAATAAACTATACATATCGAGTGACTAAAAGCAAGGCCTTGTAAGTTGCATCATTTTAATTTGAGGTTTATGGACGATTACATATAAATAATTTAGTTTTAGTAATCTCTTGGCATAGGTTTGGATTATCTAACAACTACAATGTTTAAACATAAAATAGGATAATATAGAAATTGTACAAATTACGTATTAAAGCACAAAACAATTAAGTAACTTTTTTTTTACATTTTTTAAAAGAAAGGAGTTGCTTAACTTCATATGGATAAGGTTAAAATGTAGGTGTTGAGATTACTTTAGATTCAGTACACTGCTACAAGAAGCGCTGGGAAGCTTTTTCTCTATACAGGCTGAGTCAAGCTATCGCCTTTTTTTTTAGTGAGTTTATTATTAGGAATATATTAAAAATTTTTGGTGTGTATATGTTTCGAAGGGTGCTCTACAACCTGACGCAGTCAGTTTTTTGATTGGACGTCAAATATCAAAATAGCGATTTTCAACTGTTTATTTTTAAATGGAACGGTACCACTTTTTTTGGCTTAAACGATACTGTATGATGTTTACAATATGATCCTTACTGAATTTTTCCTAATTTTTACGATTCAGCCGTAAAATAAGCATTTATTATGTTAGTCTAGTAGGCCGAGACCTATGGAACTTTGATGTATTTACACAAAACGATTTAATGGTTGTCAGTATGCATAGTGAAATCATTATTTTAATAGACATAAAAAACAGAAACTCAGGTATTTAGATTACATTAAATAATAGTTACTTCAATATTAGGATAACATCGAATGAAAACTATAAGATTATAAACTAAACAAAATTTAAATAAAAAACTAATTAGTTTTTTATCTAACAAGAAACTCGAAGAAGTGGAAATGTTTACTTACAAGCATCATTACTTTTCATCAAAAGTTGACTTATTTTACGCAAAAACCTGGTGACGCGTGCGTAAATACCGGCCTACTAGACTAACATAATGAATGCTTATTTTACGGCTGAATCGTAAAAATTGTGAAAAATTCGGTAAGGATCATATTGTAAACATCATACAGCGTCGTTTAAGCCAAAAAAAGTGGTACCGTTCCATTTAAAAATAAACAGTTGAAAATCGCTATTTTGACATTTGACGTCCAATCAAAAAACTGACTGCGCCAGGTTGTAGAGCACCCTTAGAAACATATGCACACCAAAAACTTTTAATATATTCCTAATAATAAACTCACTAAAAAAAAAGGCGTATAGCTTGACTCGGCCTGTATATACATTGGTTTGAATGAAACTGGTATTGTAATATTATAAACACGTTGATAATTATGTTAATGGAATTCTGTAACTTCATATAATTAAATGATTTGAGAGCTACTGATGTGAGGTTCGTCATATGACATGGTCATAATGAAAATGACGGTCAGGTTATTCTGGTTTGTGAGAATGGCAAAAGGGTCAGGTCAGTTTGATGTAAAATAGGTCAGATATTGTCACTTAAGCTGTGTTCTTTTTAAGCGTTCTGTGCACTTTGAGCATTCGCTCATCTCTCACATTTGTCAATGAACTCAAGAGATAGTAGAAAGAATGCACAAAGCGCTTTAAACGCATTAAACGAACTCAGCTCTAATAAATATGACGTCTTAATTTTCATTCTGATTGTCACAAACTTGTCAAAACCTGCATAATAATAATTGTCTGCATTTCACTATTTGAGGGTTACTATGTTCTAACTTTCTTGGTGTGTGGTACTTAGCGGTGGGTCTAATCGTTCACTTGAAGTGAGCAAGCACATATCGTTCAGCTTGCTTTAGGAGTTGTTCAGAGCGAGTCGTTCATTTGAACGACTTGCTCTAAACGGCCCCTAGCATGGCATGTGCTGGTGAGCGCCTTGAGGCTTCACTTTGAATGTACAAAGCACTTGCAAAGTGCAGGGTCTCTTTCTTGGGGTGCAGCTTCCAGCTTAGCGCATTAAGCGACAAACCCTCTCTAAATTTTATGATCTGGCAGAGGCCGCACAATGCACACTTGCCCATGTGAAGGGTCGACCATAAAAACAAAAAAAAACAAGAAATATGCTCACTTGAAATTCAGAATTACTGCTAATAACGTTCAGTGTTTTTGAATTTGAGTCTCATTTCATTCTTAATTTTTTTATGATGAATCAAAGAAAAAATAAAAAAAGGAGTAGTGTGTGGTCGTATTTTACGGAAATGGGTGTTGATGCTGCCAAATGTAACTTTTGTTCTCAAAGATTATCGTATAAAGGGGGATCTACATTTAATTTGTTTCGACATTTACGCAGCAAACATCCACATGAAAGTTCTGTCATTATTAGCCAAAATAACGAAGTAATAGAAAATGTTGATAGCTTAGAAATTGCAAGTGCAAGTGACAGGCATAAATCAAACCAGTGTAGTTCCACTTTTAGTTAGTAATCAAAATCAACCTAATTTGGTAATTCGGCAAACAACTCCCAACATAGGAACTTTCTTTTGTCAACCTATTAGTAATGAGAAACACGATGATATTAATAAATTTTTAGTTAAAACTATTGTTAAAGATTATCTCCCATTTCAATTAGTAGAAAGTGTTTACTTTAAACAATTAATAGAAGAATTAAATCCCGGGTTTTAAATACTATCTGCACTGATAGCAAGGGATAGGAAAAGTTTGGAAGAAACAATGGAGATGATTAGTAAAGAAGCAAAAGAAAGAGGCTTAGAAATAAACCAAGAGAAAACCAAATATATGAAAATTACAAGAAAAGAGAAACGAGTTAATAACAGAGTAATAACAATAGGAAAATATAATATAGAAGAAGTAGAAAGTTATAAATACTTAGGGACAATAATAAATAGAAAGAACAGTGGAAGGGAAGAGATAGAACAGAAGACACAAAACGATAATGAATAACAAAAAGATAAGTAAGAAGACGAAATTAAGAGTATACAGAACAGTGATAAGACCGGTGGTGACGTATGTGGCGGAATATATGTGCCCCACAAAAAGAGACAAAGAGAAACTGAAGGTTTTTGAGACGGAAATAATAAGAAAGGTATTTGGAGGAAAGAAGATAAGCAAGGAACAATATAGGAGACTAACGAATAGAGAGGTAGAAGAAATATTAGAAAACGAGAATATAGTCAGAGTAATAAAATCCAAAAGAATAAGGTGGTATGGGCATATAAAACGGATGAGTGAGGAGAAAGTAGCGAAAAGGATGACAAAATGGAAACCACATACGAGACCAAGGGGGAGGCCAAAAGTACGCTGGGAAGAACAAGTAGTGGAAGATTTAAAAAGAATGAGAGTCAAAGGATGGGGTGAGAAAATGAGAAACAGAAGAGAATGGAAAATAATTGTGAAAAAAGCAGCAAGACACATCAACCTATAAAAGATTAAAGAACAGAAGTGTAATGAAGATAGTGTAGTGTAGTGGAGTGACGCACCACCAACACTGAAACAGTCAGAAGAGCCCCTTAGGGGCGGTTCCAATTCCTACGGGAATGTATAGCCTTTAATAATAATGTCAACAGTAGCCATTCATTATGTGGACCTCGAAAATTTGACAAACAACGACATTACAACTTCAGAAAAATGTTGCGAAATACTGCAAACTTGCAAAGACGTGACAGTCGAAATTAGCAGTGAAAAACACGTAACTGCTTCAAAAATTATATTGTTTAGCGCTGCATTAAAGAGATTTTGTGCGGGTTACTTACGCGAGAATGTTAATCTACCAGAAGAAGTCTAACAATTGGGAGAATCTTTATTAAGATCATTAAATAGTCGATTTGCAAATATTGAATCCAATAAAGTATTTTCAGAGGCCACCTTATTAGACCCACGATTCAAAAAACATTATTATTATTATTATCTACGCTTACAACTTAGGCCCTTAGCGTTTATTTGGGATCTTTCCCCATTCCTTTCGGCTCATAACTTTCTGTTTCCAATCTTTTATTTCCTTTTCCCTTAGATCTTCCATTATTGCCTCTTCCCATGTCTTCCTCGGTCTACCTAGTTTCCTCACTCCCTCAGCCTTCTTCCATGCGATGTTTTTACCACCCTCGTATTTCCCATCCGTTTAAATGTCCTAACCATTGCAGTCTGCGTATTTTTACGTTTTCTGTAATTGGTGTTTCTTTATATATTTCGTATAGTTCAGTATTTGTTCTTTTTTCCCAGCCCTCTTCCGTCTTTTTACCACATAGTATTCGTCTTTCCCACACTTCTATTTTATATTGGTAACTTTTCTTTAGGGTCCATGTTTCACTCCCATGGAGCATAGACGGTTTTATTACTGTGTTCGCACTTTATATTTTAGAGAGATGTTTTTTGATTTTAATAAATTAGTCAAGGAACCTACACATTTGTTGCTCCCCGCCATTCTTCTTTCTATCTCTGTGGATTCTTGGCACTTGTTATTTAGTAAAACACCTAAGCACACAAATTCTTTCACACTATTAAATTTAAGCTCTTCTCTCTGGTTTGTTTGGATTTTTAGATCTGGCTGTTTTTGGTCTTCTTGTGCTACATCTATTTTCAAAATTTTTGTTTTTTTTTTATTTATCACGAGGCCGTATTCTTTGGCTGCTTGTATTAGTCTTATGGTAATTTGTTTTAGATGTTTTTCACTTCTTGTTAGGAGGGCTATGTCATCGGCATACGCAATGCATTGGTGCGAATTTGTGTATATGGTACCTTCTCGTTTTATTTTTGCTTCTCGAATAATTTTCTCTAGGGCTAGATTGAATAACAGCGACGAGAGTGGGTCGCCCTGTCTTAGTCCCGATTTTACGTCGAACTCTTCCGATAGACTGTTCCTCCCTTTTACTTGGTTGTTAGTCGCTTTCATAGTCATCCTGACTAGATTTGTTAATTTATTTGGTATCTCCAAGTCTGTCATAGCTTTATATAGTTTGTTCCTGTTTATGCTGTCATACGCCGTCTTGAAATCTATGAATAGGATGAGTAGTGGAATTTTGTGTTCGTAACAACTTTGTGTTATTTGCTTTAATAGGAATATTTGGTCCGTGGTACTTCTACCTTTCCTAAAGCCTCCCTGTTACTCTCCCAGCTCCTTTTCTACGTACGGTTCGAGTCTTCGTTTTATGAGTGTCGATATTATTTTGTATACCGTATCTAGCAGAGCGATGCCTCTGTAGTTGCTGCATATCGATCTATCCCCTTTCTTAAAGATTGGGAGAATTAGGGCGGCATTTGTTCCTCTTGCCATACTTTCGTGATTATACTGTGTATCTTTTGTATTAGCACTTTCCCTCCTTTTTTATACTTTGTGCTCCTGCTTGTTATTTCCTCTTCTGCTCCATTATCTCTTTCTTCCTGAGTAGTTTGGTTTAGTATTTCGGAAAAGTGTTGGCTCCATATTTTTAATTGTTTTTCTTCCCTTCCTATTAGGTTTCCTTCTTTGTTTTTGTAAAATACTGGGCTCGTTTTAAGTTCTCCTTTTTCCTCTCTTATGTTCTTGTATGCCTTCCTAATTTCGTTATTTTTAAAGTTGTCTTCTATTATTTTTAGCTGATTCTCCTTGTCCACCCTTTTCGCGTTTCTACATGTTTGTTTTGCTTTCCTTCTCTGTTCTTGGTATGCTCGGTGGTACGTCAATTTGTCTTCTTCCGTTTGGGCTCGTAGCATTTTTAGTCTCAGCTCTTTTCTTTTGTTTATTTCTTCTTTACATTCCTCATTTATCCACGTTTTTCTTTCTTCTTCGTCTTGGGGATGCTCTCGGTTGTTGCTGTTTTTATTATTTCTACTATCAGTTTCCATTTCTGTTCTATTGTATGCGGTTGTTTTGCTTGGCTCCTCGCATTTTTCTTTTATCGCGTTTTTGTATTTTTCCGCTATTTCTTCATTTTGTAATTTTTGATTGTCGTATTTCTTGTTTATTCCGGTCAGAGTTAATATCCGCTCCTCTATACGTTCTTACATTTGTTATTAGGTGTGAGTATGGTTCCTGTATTAGGACCTGATCTATTTGATTTGAGTAGGTGTTTCTGGGGCCCATCCACGTTGCTTTGTATATTTCTTTCCTTCTAAAGGCTGTGCTTACTATGTTCATGCTATTTTCTATGGCTAGCGTAATCTGTCTAATTCCGTTATCGTTTGATTCCTTATGCTTACTTTCTCCTCCTGTAATTTTTTTGTATATTTCTTCCCTTCCCAGCTTGCCGTTCATATCTCCTATTATCATTTTTATTTCCCTTCTTGGTAGCGTGATACGTCTCTTCCAAAAAACATGGATTTTCATATTGCACCAAACCAACAACAAATTATTGACGTAAATCCCAAACCCACTAATCCATCGTCCATGATTGGGAATGATTTCGATCAAACTGTATGCAGTTTTATTTCCAATCCAAACCCAAGAGCTGCAGCAATTATCGAAGTGGAAAAATATTTAGAGGAACCGCTACTAGTGAGAACTCACTTTAGCAATTTTTTCTTTTGTATTAAACTAGATCACAAAATGTTTCTAAATTTGTAGTTACTTTCCTAACAAGAGAGTTTGTTTCTATGATTGAATTCATAATTCATCAGTACACGATTTCCTATTTCAATAAGCTCCAAAATTATTATTTTTTATGTAAGAAAAGTTTTTTGGAAACTCACAATTTTCGTAATTAAAAGCTCTTTGAAAGTATTCAACAATATACAGGGTGTTCTATTTAAAAATTCAAAGTTGATGCCTCTTCCTATAAGAAGTTTTATAAATTAAATAACAGAAGAGCATAAGCTTGTACGGTTTTTTTTTTGAATGAATGTTGTATGAGTTAACAGAGTTTGATTTGCTTATTTAACGTTTTGGAAATATTTTGATGCTAGTCTCATAAAAACTAATTTATTTCTAGGGAAAAACACACCAGCACCTCTCACTATAGTATGCTGAATCTCACACTATATCGGATTTGGCAGTCGGAGCAAGTTTCTCTTCTTATATTAGATTTACGAATGAATACTGCATTTAGTCACTAGATATGTGCACCTGTAATGAGTAATGTGTGATTTTGATATAATTTGTTATCTCGATGTATTTACTTCGCGCTTTCATTAAAGAAATAAACAATTTGTTGAAAGTTAGATATTTATAAATAATGTAATGTTTTTATTCTTTTTATTGAATATACAAGTATGTAAGTAAAAATGTGTTTATATACATTATATATCAACGTTAACATAAAACAACACCTGTAATGTAATAAAAATATTTCTCAGTTTTAATCTACACTGTAACAATATATTTACAATAATATTTCATTTTTTTTCCATATAACGTTTTGCATATCTAAAAACATAAGTCAGGGTGGTACTATAGTCATAAGATTCTCTATAATACCACCCCTATAATAATATTGACTTAGTAAATACTAATTAAGGCACTTGAGCAGAAAAAAACAAATTTTAAGCCTAGATAATTTTCTAGACCTGGTTGTTTTCATGATAGTGAATGCAATAGCTTTTAATTTCAGGTACATTAGATAGGTGTACATATCTATTATAATTATTATCATCGATCCATAAATTTGAAGTTTAGTTTTCTCTTTTGGATTGTAGAAAAGAAATTTCTTGATAACGCCGTAACCTAGATTAAATGCAGAATATCTTTTCGTGCCTATTAAAAAAATAATGAAGTTTACAATAGTATTCTCGAATTATAGTTACTAAATACCTGAGTGCATTTATTCGTGTTCGGGCTTGTTTTCGGTAACTGTTAAATTAGTTATGGTGTCGTTGGGATTGAAAACCCATTGTTTGAATGAGATGTCTACATTGCCATTAGTGGAAAAACGGTTGTTACCTTCGCTATCGCTATATTCATATCTTCGTGGCGGAACAGGTGGGCGGTTTGGAAGCCCAGATGGTATTTTTGAATTGGTACGAATCGATGTAATGCTCACGTTTTTGCTTGCAATTTTTGGCTGATATTTAATGTTGGACGATATTGGCGTAGAATGCACAGGGGAAGACATAATTGCTACAATTTCTTTATCCACTTCCAAATCGAAATTGCGGGAATCGCGCCGTTCAGGCGATGTTGGTGGAGTTTTCAAAGTAGCAACAGGTATGCGTGACTTTGTGGTACTAGTTCCATCTACTTTTGGTGGTGTCTTCAACGGGCTTTTTTCGAAATTTGAGCGTAACTGATCAATCTGCGATGAACAGTTCTCCGATGGTTTTGTCACTTCATAGCTCGAAGTTGAAAATCTCATCTCTGGTAATTTTTTAAGTTGTTCTTCCGCTATTTCTTGAATTTTGTGTAACTCTATCTGAGGATCCACTTGTTCGTTTATGGGAACATTCCTCAAACTATTTGCTGTCTGAATGTGCGATTCGAATTGTTTAATGTTGGATTCGAAATTTTTTCGACTTTTATCAAGATTTTCGAGTTTTACACCAGATTGCGAGCTTTCCACTAGATCGGTGTCATTATTTGGGGTTAAAACTTGAATTTCAGTTATGTAAGTTAAGGAAAAATTTGATTTTGGTGAATGCTCTTCATGGAGGGTGTTCGTCATCGTCGGGGGTGTCGAGATTTGAAAGCTGCTATTCGAAACCTGTAAATTTTTCCCTTCTTCGGAACTGTTGGGTCCGTCATCGTGAATTTCTAAAGTCAAAGATGTAGGTCCTTCGATGGTTACCGTATCGTTAACGTCGTAGAACGTTTCTGTTACCGATACGTTATTTTTTATTAAATTGGGCGAGGCTACAGACACCTTTTCAAAACCAATCGAGCTCTCATTATTTGTATTATTTGTGAAATTTTCGCTGATCAAAGTTGCGTCTATAGCTGTGGTGTATAATTCCTCGTCTTCTATATGGATATCTCGATTTTTATCAATATCCGTTTTGAAAGTGCAAGACTCACTTCCCAAATGTTGGTCGTCTAAAGTTTTCTCGCCGATTGTAATATTACTAACATTTCCATCGGACGTGTTTAAATGTATAAAGCTGTCCGATGTTTCTAAGCTACCCAGCGAATGGCGGGATACCTTCATGTCGTCGGATACGTTGGTGTCGTACATTTTGTTGGGTAAATTGTAATAAGGATCTGTGCCACAGGCGCGCCTTTCAGAATGTAACAAACTTTCAGATGCCCTAATTGAATTTGGCAAAAGAGTTATCATTTGTGTTGGGTGTCTAGCGGAAATTTCTTGTGCATGTGTATTAACACAGAAACTTCCACCATCATCAGCTGCATCGGATGTAATCAAAACCGTATCTGTATGATTGTCAGTATTAGTCTTGGGAGATGAGTGTGGATCTAACGTTAAGAAGCTAATGGAAGTGAGTTTGTCCACTTTGGTTTGCTGTTCATCATTGCGATTTTCCAACGAATTTTTATCTTTTTTCCAATTGGGCAGATCTTCGCCATTTGTTGTGGTCTCGTCTTGATCGTTAAATTTATACGATTGCGAACAGAATTCAAACGGACGTTGTTCAAAAGTAACTTTGTTTAACGTAGGGGAATGAATTGGCTCGTTCTGTACATCTGTTTGGTTCAATTTTTGAGTGTGATTGATTTCGTTATTCACAGCATCAATTTGCTCGCTCGTATCGGATTGTTCTTTATCCATATTTACTATAGCGTCTTCCAAGTTACCCCATTCAGAGGATTTTTTAAGTCGACTTCTCTGAAAAGTGTTTAATCCGTCCAAAGCGAGAGACAATCTCGGCTCTTTGTGCACAAGAGCTTTGCCGTATAAACTTTCATCCGAACCCGACTTGGAATCCAAGTTTTCCTCGATACTTCCACCTTTGCGTTTTTTACTTAGGGACGGCATCGCTGTGTCGGTTATATCTAAGCTTTGAGCCCTTTCCAACGTGCCCGTGCTTATTTTGCGCGTCTTTTGTATTTTCGTTAAATCTCCCGTGCTGGCAGTTCTGCGGTTCTGTATTTCCTCAGTCTCTTCGGTCTGATGAATGGTAATATCGCTGGCGTTCAGTTCTATAGTATTTACGGACGACTGATTATCAGTTTCAGCATCGGAGTCGGAAATATAATCGGGTGCATCTTTCTTGCTAACATCTACCTCGCAAACGGAAGCAGGTTCGGGCTGTCTATGATCTGTTGCAATAGTACTGGGAATTTCATTTAAACTGTGCGATTCAGGAACAGCATTCTGGTAAATTCCATCGTTTAGCGTGTTGTTAATTTTAATTTTGTCATCTGGTGGCGCCGGAGCACGACCTTTCGGTTTTTTCGGCGACTTTACGTCTTCTGCGGGGGTTGTTTCAACAGAAGCTTTGCGATTCCGTCTTGCTGCGACTGCAGCGTTCAGCATATGACTGGGAATTTCCTGAGGTATACCGTCTTTATCGCGTTTTATGCCAGATCCGTTCGTGCCATTCCGTTCAAACGTTTCTGTCCTGAGAACTTCATCTGCAGTTACACTTGTTTGAACCGCATTGCTATTTTCTTCGTTTCTGATATTTTTCTCGCGTTTTTTGATCGGCGGCGCCACTACAGCTTTCCTTCCTAATTTGTCCACCTCGTCTGTGCCGGTTTCTTCCGCTATTTTGACCGCGTGTGCTGTTATCGACGCTACTTTCAGTTTGTCTAAGTGTCGCTCTAAATTAATGTTATTGTCGTTTTGCGAAAGCTCCGCGCTCTTTGGACTCGTCTGTTCTCTCGGTTGTTCGGCTTTAAAGTCTACCGGCAAAACTTTAATTCCAAATTTCTGATATTTATTTTCGGTTTTTTGAGGCGCCGATTCGTTTTCCGATGGAGGTCTTTCATCCTTGGTCCTCAGCTGCTGCTTATGATTGTAAAAGATTTTTTGTTCTAGTTGGGTTTTTAACTGCTGAGGACTCTGCGTCTTCGAGGGCTTGCTTGTGTTTTGGTAGTCGGGTTTCGGAGACTTGGATCGATTTCTTTCCAGTGTGGGTGCGTTACTAATTCGTGTTTTTTGCAAACTCGAATAAGGCGAAGAGGCGGTGGATACGTCCTCCGCTGGAAACAGACGCTTCTTTGTCGTTTTCTGTATCTGCGAAATGACGATTATTAATAACCTCTTAGTACAAGTTTAAATTTTTCAATATGGTAGGTACCTGCATTAAATCCGTCGTCGAAGAACTTCTGTACAATGGATGTCCAAGCTGTACTGTTTTAGAGGGCATCTGATTAACGGTGCTCATTTTTCCACCCTGTGCTTCCAGGATGACTTCGTATGGACTCGCATAACTTAGAATTGTTAATGCGTCTTCGTACACCACGTGCTCGAAATTAATCGTTACGCTTTTAATACGATCGCCTGTAAACAGATAAGCAAAGGTTGCAAATTACAGACAATAAAATAGGGAGCGCTTATACTGACCGGAATTGAGTTTGCCCGATTCAGAAGCGGGACCTCTGTGTAGAATGTCTTTGATGAATATGCCGTCACGCATGTTTCCGTATATGTTGAAGCCCAAACCGGTAAAATCGTGACTCTTCAGGGAAACAGTTTTAATTTCGTCCGCCTGAAATTTATCAGTACAATTTAATAATAATTTTTAATCTGTAGTTTTAATTTCTCTATTTATACAGGGTGTCCCTAAAAGGTCTATCATAAGGTTAACCACCAATTCTTCAAACCAAATTACGTAGCGATATAGTTTTTATATTGTTAAAAAGGCTCAGAAAGCTCACTATTATAAAATGAGAAAAAAAATATACCGGGTCGCTATTAAAGATGGAACCAAAGCTCTCCTGCTAAAACGGTTTAAGATATAGATATGAAAATTGGAAGGCTTCCATTTGAAATTATTTCGCATATTTAGAGGTTAAAAAAAAATTTTTTGACATGATTTTTGAGCGCGGCCGCCATCTTGAATTTTTTTAAATGGCAACATGGGCTTTGTGATACATCATTAGAAAGCTTATTTTTTTCTCTTAATCATGTATGGTGGTAAAGTAGAAAATAATGCCGTATGCGTGGCTGGCTAATGTATTGCACTTTAAATCTAGATACCTTTGCAATACGAAACGTCAAAAATAAACAAAACACAATCAGCAGGGGTTTAATAAGTGACAAAAAACACAGTACATATGGTTTGTTTCCTTACAACTATTGTATTACGTGACAAATAAACCTTAATTTCGTGAAATATGGCAAAGGTTTTTCTATTTTATCTGCATTATTTTCTACTTTAACACCATACATGATTAAGGTAGTAAGAAAGAGAAAAAAATAAGCTTTCTAATGATGCATCACAAACCCCATGTTGACATTTAAAAAAATTCAAGGTGGCGGCCGCGTTCAAAAATCATGTCAAAAAAAATTTTTTTTAACCTCAAAATATGCGAAATAATTTCAAATGGAAGCCTTCCAATTTTCATATCTATATCTCAAACCGTTTTAGCAGGAGAGCTTTGGTTCCATCTTTAATAGCGACCCTGTATACATTATACATATACGTATACTATCCCGACAATAAATAACTGAATAACATAGTTTTAACAACAATTGTAGATAGAAAACAAGAATTAAAAAAAGTAACGCCCCAGCGGGAATTTGACCTTGCGCTAGCCTTTACAATAGAATGTCGAACCGTAGCTGTAAGCATAGTAGACAGCGATAACTAACGACTAAACCGCATGGAAGCAAGGTAACCGCCCCACGGCTAATTAGATATTGCGCATCAGGCATTGAACCAAAAATCGCTGTAAATAGTTTATTTGAAAAACTATAAAAAAATATAATTTTTAACTACAGCTAATTGCTAGGCGTAGTTAAAATCACGTAACTTCCGAAACGCTTTGTTTATATTAAAAGTTGTCATCGTTTTCCCCTTAATTTTTAAAATTATTTTTTGTCCATTAAACTACTTCAAATAGTCTATTGAACTGTAAGTTTATAACGATTGGCATCTTCGTTTTTGAATAAATAATTAATCAATTTAAAATCTTTTAAAAATTCCAGAGTAAACTTTGGAAGATTAGTAGAAAAAAAATTTGTAGTTCGCTACAAGCTTTATCGGGCTTACAAAGCTTTAAGAAATGGCGTTTTGAGGTTGCGGCAGAATTTCAAGTATCGCAAAGCGTCATAAGTCGGTTATGGCGGCGCTATTGGGATACTGGAGATGTACTCAATCAACATCGAGGAAATTTACGTATGACAACTGCAGCACAAGACCGTTTTATGCAATTTAGTGCTCGTCGTAATCCAACCTGCACCACTCGTCAACTTCAAAATCAGTTGAACCGGACACATGGCATACTGGTTAGTGACCAAACTGTGCGCAATAGCTTGCATGAAGTTGAGTTAAGGTCTAGGCGGCCGATACGAGTTCCACCTTTAACAATGGGGAATCGTGGAGAGCGACTTTTGTGGGGCACAGGCACGCGGGAATTGGACAAATGCGCAATGGTCATTTGTGCTCTTCTCCGATGAATCCAGATACGGCATATACTCTGATTCAAGAAGAGTACGAGTTTGGAGAGCTCCAAGAGCATTAAATCGACTGAATACATTCCAGGAAGTGCATTCGTACAGAGGTGGTACAATAATGATACGGGCTGGAATAAGCATCGGAGGAAAAACCGATCTCGTTTTGTTGCAAGGCAATATGACAAGCCAGATTTACATAAATTAGGTTATTTTACCTATAGTAGTGCCATATGCAGGAGCTATGGGTGAAAATTTTGTTTTCATGCAAGATAATGCACGTCCACATACCGCTCTAATTGCAATGAATACACTAGATGAACAGGGGATTTCATTGTTGCCGTGGCCTGCTCAATCCCCAGACATGAATCCCATTGAACATGCTTGGGATATGTTGCAGAGGAGGGTTTTGGCTGCTAATGACCACATAAATAACTCCCGAGACCTTTTCGCAATCCTTCAAAGAGAGTGGGGGGCAATACCTCAAGGTGACCTAGACCGCCTAATTTTAAGCATGCCCAATCGCATAAGAGCATTATTAAATAATCGTGGAGGCCACACGAGATACTAGAAGTCACCTTATGTGACATTTGTTGAGCTCTTTTTCATTATAAAAGATGTTAAGTTTATGGCTATTTCTTTTAATTTAGTTCTTAAGCGTAAATTACTATTTTTGAAAATGTTTGTTCTCAATTTATTTAAAATTAGTTGTAAACAGTTAAATGTATAAAATAAAAAATTTATGAAGCAAAAAATACTTTGAAATTTTTTAATCTGTTAAATATCCTTGTACGGTTTTGCGTAGTGTATATTTTTACGGCATTTACAATATCAAATTTCATCCCGATGTCAAGTCTAGTTTTTGAGTAAATAGGCTTCAAAACCAAAATTTTCAAAAATGCATAGATGACGTCACAGATAAATTAGCGGATACAGTGACTTGCTTATAAAAAGAAAATTTCTTTTAATTACAGTGATGACAACCAATCGTTGCTAAAGACTGTAACTAAGTTTTGATGCAACATGGCCGCTTGTGTATCAACCTATCAGCTGATACACGCGTTCAACTTTGATAAGGCGGGAATTTTGTACAAAATTCGGACAACTTTCAAATATTATATCTATAATAGACTTTTTATAATCCCATTGAACCAACAAATATAACGAAGATATAAAATAATATACCATGTGACACAGACTCATGGTACACTCCCCTTTTCTCCTTTGTTTCTCTAGCTATATTTCTGAAATTTGGAACATTGAATATGCTCACTAGACGGCGCTTTCTGACATATTTGTAAAAAAAAATTCAACTTCCGGTTTTTCCGGAAATGACATCAACTTTCGATTTTCAAATGGGACGCCCTGTATATTATTACATTTTTGAAATCTTCGTAATTATCTGAATCCAATGATACCTTATAGTTGATATTTCATTTGTCAGAACACCCATTTTATTTTTCGATCTAGAGAGCCATGAACTCCCTAAAATTATTCCAAATAATCAAAATAATGCTACACTATCGCATTTTCGATTAAAATAGTATTGTGGTTCGAAATACGTGCCAAAAAAGTAAAACAAAACGTTTTTTTACTCGAAACTCCACTTTTTCAAATGGTACCATAATGGTACTATGACGTCATTCGAAAGTACCATCGATGGGGTATCCATCCAGATTAACTCTTTTTGTAAAATGTAATAATATACAGGGTGTCCCATTTGAAAATCGAAAGTGGATGTCATTTCCGGAAAAACCGGAAGTTGATTTTTTTTCCAAATATGTCAGAAAGTGCAGTCTAGTGAGCATATTCAATGTTCCAAATTTCAGAAATATAGCTAGAGAAACAAAGGAGAAAAGGGGGGTGTACCATGAGTCTGTGTCACATGGTACCTATTGATAGACCAAATAAAAAAAATAAAATAAACGAACATATAACATGTATTATTTACAAAAATATCTATTACAACTGCATTATTTTTCATTAGAACCAGGAGATTATGACAATCACTGAATTATGTAAAATACACGGGGGTGGGGACCAGGTCTCCCTTACAAGTTTAGTATGGAAAGCATTAGTAAGAAATAAATTGGGAACAGCAAAACATTTAATTTTTTAGTGTCATCTCCCTTACTTTCTTCCATGCATCTAGCTCGAAATGCTCCTACAAGATGATGTGACTTATTAAATAAATTTTGTAATTATGAACACAAGGTTTTTTCTAATGGAAAACCATATATGTAGCTAAAAATATGTGGTAAAATAATATCTCAAAACATGTTTTATAAAAGGCGTATATCTACAAACTTTGCTCTTACTTATTTTTGGAAATGTCAAACTATTTCAACAGTCATTAAATCATTAGATGGTTTATTCGCAGATTTTTAATAGTTTTACTAGATATATGACTCCAGCTTCTGACCAATGAAATAAGTGAAGCAGGTCGGCCATTTTGTAGAAGGTCAAAGTGTCAAATTAAAATGCATTGTAGCACGAGTACATCAACTTGGCAAATGAAAAGTACTATTCCACTGGTAACGTGTTTTGCATTCTGTACAATTCTTGTGAGGCATATGAAAATTCACAAGGAACTGCATTATTTCTAAGACGTGGAACATTGGTGTTATTTCTACTTCAAAAGGTGCAAAGGGGTTAGTTCCTTCGAAGTAGACGAAATATGTACTCGTTCTGGAAGTGGTACTGGTAACGTGTCTTGCTTTCTGTATAATTCTTGTAAGGAATATGAGAATTGAGCTGCGTCATTTCTGAGTTGGGAACACTGGTTCCAGGACGTAGTAAATAATTATGGATGTAAAATGATTGCCGCAAATAATCGTATATTGAGTATGTTTAAAATCTTGTCTGTTTACAATTTCTATTCATTTGTTTAAACGTTCTTTGTTTGACAAGAGAAAGTAACAAGTAACATGAAGAGATTTCAGTTAATATCAACAGCAGTAATAGTAGTATTACATATTTAGGAAAAAAACATTGTGTCAAAATCGCATAATTAACCTAATTTTTGACACTTAAAAAACTGCAAACCGTCTCCCTTTTGTCGGCGATTTTTACAACCCACAGCACAACACGCTTGCGGCATGCCTCGAAAATAATGTTTTACAATTAAAATATTTAATTGTTTATATTAACGTTAAAATGTTTGAATTTGTGAAATGTCACAAAACTGACTTTGACCAACTAAAAAATGGCGCCTGGCTACATTTATTGTGTAGCAGGTGTATCTCTAGTAAAATTATTAGAAATCCGTGGGTTTGTTTTACCGTTTCCGTGCGAACAAGTTAGTTCGAATTTTGTGGAAAATTCCCGCCCTGACAAACTTGAACGCATATAAACAGCTAATAGGTTGAAATGCGGCCGCCATGTTGCATCAAAACTAGACTACAGCCTCTAGCAACCATTCAAAAAATTAATTGTATTAAAAATTTAAAATATTACTTGTGAGAACTTTTCATTTTGATTGGTATTTCTTCTTAGTTTTTGTTTGAATAAATGCACCAGAGGTGTCATATGCGGGGCCACGTAGTATTTTCTAAATATTTTAAATCTTTAGAATTTTTTAAAGTTTTGTCTATAAAATTTTATTCTCCATACAAAAATACACAAAAAGGTTCTTAAATCCAACGGTTTTCGAAATAATTTAATAATTGTGGAAAATCAAGTCGCCGTGAAAGTCTGAGTGTCTTCTTAAGATACAAAAGCCTCCGAAAGGGACTAGTTTGCATTTGCACTGTCGGGGCCTTCTTCTGCAGCCTATAACCTTATAAGGAGGCAAAACTGACCTTCCAAAGTTTGTAAAAACTATTTACGCATCTTAAGAAGACTCCCAGACCTTCATAGCAACTTGATTACCCAGAAAAATTGTGTTATCTCAGATACCGTTGGATTCAAGGCCTTTCAACATAAGTTTGTATTTATTTATTTATTTTTGTAGCACTTTACGTATTTTTTCAGAACTGAATTTGTATCGAAAATAAACTTTTAATGGAACTACTGCCAAAGTTATTCACAAAAGGGTGATTAGACTGTTCCATCTTCAGAAGGCTGTGATTCCGTAACCAAGCGTTTTTCTATATGTATACTTAGGCAGGGTTAATGGTTTTCTAGTTTGGGAGCTTTGGCAGCGAAAGGAGCTGTCAAAGCTACCAATTTAGGAGGCCATGGTTGGGTTAAATCGACGCAATTTGTTCTGAAAAATTCGTGGTTAAATTTATGTCGGACGTTTTAAGGATACCAGATACTCACTAACCTGCAAAGCGGAATCGTCTAATGTTTTCGGTTTTTCATTCTTGGTTATGAGTACTCCAAGCGGGGACCATTGACTCCATTTGGACTTTGTAGAATCCACTTTTCCATTTTTTTCTGTAACTTTTTGGAACGGCGTTGAAGTGACTTCTGAAAAATTGATAACACTTGGTGGTCATCATTTACCATTTACTACAAATTATTTTTTAATTGAGGTGAGTTATCACAATTAAAATAGCTTGTTATCCCGATTTTCCCAAAAATTTAGGCTGATTGTTTAGGTTGCTACTTACACGAGCGCGAAGAGCGAGTGGAATTTTCTTAGATTAAGTAGCATAAGTTAACAGCTGTATAGGTAATGCACCTACTCGTCTTATTATTGTTTATTTAGTATCAAATTAAAAATATTAAAAATAAGGCGATAAACAACATTACTGTTCTCCATAATTTACGTGGCTTTGCGTACTCCACAAGTATCAAAGTACACTTAAATCCTATACATTATACATCGTGTGTAACTTGAATTGAAATTATTGAACTCGACATGAAGAATAATAATTCGACAACTGATGTAAATTCAGTTAAATACTGGAGGCGTTGTGTTTACTATAAAAGTACAAGTTTACGACATTAACGTTATGAAACTGCTGTTCTGTTGTTTGATTAGACGGACTCACCTCCAAATGCTGCATTGTCGTATGCATATTCCTCTTTTCCCTTCTCAGGATCAGTTTCCAGTACTAAATTCTTTCCTGTAACAAAAAAAAACTACGTATTTATTTGTTATTTTTAGAAGAAAAGCTAACTTTGGCGGTGTAAATAAAAGCGTTGAAATTGCATCACGGTAATATGAGTTATTAACAAGTAACGGCAATAATTCTTATTCGAAGGTCGTTGAGTGTTGTTTTCTAAATTGTTCGAATAGTTTCTGAGCTAGGTAGGTTTTTTCAATTAAAATGTGTAATGCATTCTTAAATGTGTTTCGCGTACAAAGCATCAAGTAATCGCAACTTATACATGTTTATTAGTTATCAGAAATAGTGCAGTACATAGTGTTGAAATAATTACGGTCCTTATTTTTCGTTTTACAAAATTAAAAGAAGGAACTGAACAAGAACTATATTAATAATATAATAATAAAAATCCTCGAACAGAAACAGCTACAATGGTTAGGTCACCTCTGCAGTATGATTCAAAATAGAATAACCAAACAACCGCAGAAGGAAGGAGACTATGGGAAAACCCAGAACATTTTAAAAAGACATAATTAGAAGATTGGGCTAAATGAGACAGAAGACCTAATATGGAGTTAGGAAAAATGTCGAGATATCAAAATATTTGCAAACATGAACATTACTCCTTAACTTTCCCATGCTTCAAACATTATTGTTATTTTTTTTATCATATAAGAGTTTTTTCTGTGTCAATGATCACCCACAACGGTTACTACAAAATTGCAATATCCACTCTTAACATTCCAGCGAATAACAACCAAATATTACTACATTTTGAAATTAATATCAAATTTTAAGCCATCATATACCGGGAGATCGAGAAAGGTTGTCCAAAAAAACTACCTTCTAAGTAGTTATCAACGTTTCTTTCTAGTGTGATATTAGCCATACTGCGCAATACGTTTGTTCCGTCGTTTGTTTATGCTTGTTCCGTGTGTTTACGTTTCTTAATTTCACTTTATATTCTTGGACGCTGTTATTATTATACAAATAGTATTTTTCAATACTAATTAGGGATTGTTAAACGAAGTTTACAGTAAGTACAGTGTTTCCAATTAATTGAAAACAGTAATAATTGTTTGTACATTTAAGGTTATGTATTCCGTTGAACACAACAAGTTTATAGTGCGATTCGCACTATACGGAACGTCACCGTCACGTTACGTACCGGCAACGTCACGTCAATTTAGTCGTGTATTCACACCATACCGTCTTTTTGCCAACGTTACCGTCGCGTTAACAAGTCACTAGCAGCTCTGAAAAAATTGTAGTATTAAATTTTAAGCAATGCCTAATACTACTTGGTCAATTAATGAACTTGCCATGATTGCCCTCATGATGAAGAGGAGTCTGCTCAGAAAAAACGTAAAAAAATATGGGTGCATAAAATATTAAAAACTCGTAAATATGTAGGAGAGTATCATACTTAGAATTGAATGAATTAGAAGACGACGATATAAAGATTTACAAGTACTTTAGAATGTCAAAGTATCAGTTCTATATTCTCCTTGGCAAAATAGAAATGCAAATACAAAAGAAAAACACAACATTTTGAGAAGCAATTGGCCCAAAAGAAAAATTGGCAGTTTGCTTAAGGTAAGTAATTTATTACTAACAAATTATTTACTGCTTTTACTACCGAATGGAGTAGAAAACTAGAAACAGACCGGCACCGTCACGTCAAATATTTCTTCTCGAGAATGTCTGGCCGTACGTGACGTTGACGGTACTGGACGGTGACTGATAATGAGACTGCTGACATTGAATTTGCATTTAATAATATTTTGACGTGACGTTGCCGGTACGTAAGGTGACGGTGACGTTCCGTATAGTGCGAATCGACCTTATTATTGAATCTTATTTCCGCAATGGCCAACGCAATGAAAATGATGGTGAATGGAAATATGCAGTTTAGTTTAAACATGAATAGTTTGTCATGCTCTATTTATAAAATAAAAAATTGGCGAAGACCTTTACCTGGACTTTTTCATACTATAGAAATAATCCCCATTTTTGTTCCAAACATTCATATTGTTGCAAAATGAAATCAAAAATTGAACTACTACATACTATCAGATAGTTAAAGAAATGAAACTTATGAAAATGCTCACGGCACGGCATAAATCAATGCGTGTTTTTCCCCATGTCGCGAGAAATGTAGATAGAACTTTTTGTCATAACATGGCAGTGGTGTAAACAGAGAAAGTGCTGAAACAGAGACCGTGTCGTTTTAACACTAGTTCCAGTTTGGCTCTGGTGCCGCTAGACTTTATGCTTTGGTTTTTGTAATATCTTTCACAAATTTTAGAGAAAGTGATGTAAAATGTAAAAACTGGTTGTGGAGACTTTGATAATGCGCTAGGATCTCATTGCGAGTGTCTCCATGGAAAATACTAGTTACAA
The DNA here is from genome assembly GCA_958336395.1 of Ctenicera cuprea. Classification (NCBI taxonomy): domain Eukaryota; kingdom Metazoa; phylum Arthropoda; class Insecta; order Coleoptera; family Elateridae; genus Ctenicera; species Ctenicera cuprea. The sequence continues at coordinate 29,410,372 of OY284495.1, read as the reverse complement.
ATTGAAAATTTTTTGTTTTGTGAGAAAAAAAAAATTTTTAATTTTAAAAAATGTTTTTTGGGCTCAAAAACTATGGAAGCGCAATATAAAATTAAAATCACGGAATTTTGACTTCAAGAACTCAAAAAAAATGTCTGTCTGTGGGTGTGTATGCGGCGTGTGCAGTGTAGCTTTGCAACGGATAGCCCGATTTCGATGAAAATATAAAAAATTGGAAAAACGGGTCGCTGGTACTTTCCAGTACTTTTTACTTTTTAAATATTCTCGCGTCAAGAAGTGATGGAAATTTACATCTAGTCATCTCTAGCCGGTACAGGCCCGCGCGCCGCAGATTCACGGCGTTGGTTACGTACGGCGCGCTCGGCGACTACATAAAGGCGATCGGTAATGCGCTCACGACCTCGGATCAAAAATGGTTATAACAACTTTATTTATAGAGTTATCAAAAATATGCAAAGAATAAAAAATATTTATTTACTAGAGCTAATTGATAGGCGTAGTTAAAATCATTTTACTTCCGGAATGCGCAATTTAAAAATTTTCAAAAATTCCTGGAGGATGTCAGAGTTACATTTGGGAGATTAATACCAAAATACATTAGATTAAATCCTTGTTCGCCCCAAGGTTTAAATAATCTAAGCACACGGCCCTGTTTAGGCAGGCAGGGCCTACGAACAAATATTGCTCAAACTTCTGGAGCAAATTCTTGTAAAGGCAGACAAGCTACAGGTCGGTCCTTACCTGATTATGCTCGGTGTAGTTCCCAAATGAGGACGCGGTCGAAGCCGAAAGTAAATTGTAATATTGATAGTATAAGAAAGTCCACTCAAAGTCCACACTTCAGCTTTTTAATATTGCAATTCCGAGTTTAAGTCGGAGTTCTGAGTGTAAAGTCAGAATTCCGAGTTTAAGGTCGGAATTCGCAATTTAAATTCGGAATTCTGAGTTTAAAGTCGAAATTCCAAGTTTCATTTTTTAGTGTTGTAAATCCAAGTTTGAAGTCGAAGTACGAGTTTAACGTCACAATTCCAAATTTATCGTCAGAATTTTGAGTCGGAATTCCAAGTTAAAAGTCGGAATTCCGAGTTTAAAATTTGCCAAAAAGCTTCGCTCATTTTTTTCAATGTGTAATTCCTAGTTTAAGTCATAATTCCGAGTTTAAAGTCACAATTATCATTTTAACGTCGAAATTCCGAATTTAAATTCACAATTCCCGTTTTAACCCCAGAGTTTAGTGTCATAATTCAGAGTTTAAAGTCAGAATTCCGAGTTTCAAGTCGGAATTGTGAGTTTAAATTCGGAATTCCGAGTTTAAAGGCGAAATTCGACGGACCTGCTACGCTTCCATAAAAAAATACCAAAGACCAAATAGCAAATTCATCAACCAAAAATTGGAAGAGAGGAAATTAGTCTAAATATTTCTGGACGTAAACATTAAATTTAAAATCTTGTCACTTATGCGCAATTTAGCTTAAACAAAAATGTAATACTGCCCCCCCCCCCCGTCACACGTAGAGAAATGAGCGGATTGGGATACCAACCAAATTGTAGCTCATTCCTAGTTTGATAAACAAACATTTTTTTTAAAGTGTTTTTGTGAAAATGTCAAATTAAAAAAATTAGACTTTACAGTTTTTATTTTATGGTTTTAAAATCTCATGCATAGTAATATTGCATACCCGTAGGGCTATTAAAAACAAAAGTTTATGCCTTAGGCGTTAATGACAAAATTTTCAAAAAATCATAGCGGCCATCATTTTGAGTGTTCGGGTAAAAGCTGTCGATTTGTCTGAGCACCCCTATCACAGTTTTTTCTTAAATTTTTAAAATTCCGTTGATGAAAAATGCTACCAAAAAACGCAAAAAAATATTAATTTCCAAAATTCAAAAATTCATAGAAGGGGCCAGTGAAATTGTCAAATTGGGTCAAAAATTGAATTATAGTACATTTCTAGCTCTATCAACCTACAATGTTTAAAAATAATGTAGCCGGTTGTTGTGAAATATATTTTTTGAAAATTAGTAGAATATTTATAACTTTTACTTCACAGTTTTCATCGTTGCACAAATTTCTGCAAATATTAATATGGACAATATAGACTCCATGGGGCTATTACCATACACCCGATTAGCCGATTCGTTTTTGAGTAAAGAGGCGTTAAACACAATTTTAAGTATATCGCATCGCAACAGTTGGTTTTTCTGTAGGAACAATAGAGCTTGATGACTTGGTCTTGGTTATCTATGTCTGCACATGACTTGATTTTTTTATTACAAAACTTTCAAAAATGGTGAATTTAAGTGATCAATTTGTGTCATAACAATAAGTGCTAGGCGTAATTTGATTTATGTGGGTGTTTTATATTTGCAACAACGTATGTGTTCTTTGTACAGGGTGGGCAACTAAGAATGGGCTCCGGCCATATCTCAGACACACTGAAGAAACAACATATGTTAATATATTACATAATATAAAAATTAGTAATTAATAACAACAACAACAAATCTAACGGTAATAACAATAAACAATGTAACAAACCAAACGTTCAAAAAAGTAAACGCAAAAAACACATTACAACACATTAAAATATTTAGAATGTAATTAGTGGCGCCCTAGATGTTCAAAATGTCGTCCATCATTTTCGATGCAAGAATTCATTCTCTGACCAGTGGATTGAACGGAAGTCTCTACTTCTGCCATCGAAATACTTTGAATGGCATTTCTTATTCTTTCGATCATGTCGTCTCTTGTAGTGGGTCTGGTGGCAAAAACCAGATCTTTTATTCGCCCCCACAAATAAAAATCTAGGCAAGTCAGGTCTGGGGACCTGGCCGGCCAATGAAATAGACTTCCACGTCCTATCCACCTGTCAGGATATGTCTGGTCTAAAAAATCCGGAACGTTCAAAGAGAAATGTGCCGGGCACCCATCATGTTGGAAAAACATATCACGACGAATTGCTAGAGCTACGTTTTCTAGAAGAAGTGGCAATTCGTTTCTTAAAAAATTTACAAAAATTAACATATGTTGTTTCTTCAGTGTGTCATTTTCACAGCTTTACTTGTTTTCAACAGCTACTTTGCAAATTCCTTCGCCAAGATCTGAGAATAATTCATAATTTCAACTTTGTTTGCTAATATCTACTGTTAGAAAAAAAGTTATCGAGTTGCGGTTTTCACTGACATCTTAAGCTTTTAATTCTCTATTTTACCGTGTAAAAATAAACATACCATTCCATTTAAATTTCTTTAGAAAAAGCGCGATATTTGTTGACATGTCAGATAACGCCCTCTAGCGACGACGGTAATAATCAAATGAAAATAGCGTAAAGCGCACTCGATAGACTAAGAAACGCTCTTTGTAACGAGACCAAGTTTGTTAAATTCCATTAAGGCCAATCGGAGTAAACGACATTTTAAAAAAATATATTTTGGCATCCTCCCACCACTTTATTTTTAAAGATAGAACAAAAATTGTAAAACTAATAATTTCGAAATTGTCCCTGGATTACGATGCATATATTTTAAATACCACTTAATTGAGCTAAATACGGAGAAAACCCTAATTTTCTATTTGGTCATGGCTGTTACGCCCCCTAGCGGCCATTTTAGAAACTCGAAAATATTTTCCAGAAATTTTTCAGGGCCACTTTACTCAAGGTATTTGTTTCCTAAACTGCGATGATTGGTTTCTGAGATATGGCCGGCGCCCATTCTTAGTTGCCCACCCTGTACTTAAAAACACCTTTTTAAATTGCTGGAAATCTAACACATGTATTTCCGCCAAAATCGCAACAATGCAATCAATAGGTATAAGCAGACTACTGGAAGTATAGGAAAGTAATTATTGGCTAAATGAGGCAACCCCAACTGCAAACGAGCATAATTGGATTATTTGGATTGCAAAAGAAGAAGACTTTTCGTTTGCAATTTTAATTCTGCACTGAGCAGAAGTAGTTCTGTATTACGTAATCAAGTACTAACTGACTTGTATGTGTAGTTGTAGTTTGAGAAACCACTCTATAGTGAGTAACCCGGTTAATCCGATTAGAACATACCACACTAGATACTAGACCATTAATAACAATTTCTCCAACAAGTTAGTAACTTTCAAGGTCGGACATAGGTAGATAACATTTTAATAAAAGAACGTTTTTAATGTACATCTTAACATCTAATAAAATTATACTTATATACAATTCCCGAGAATTAATCATTCTGAGTGGGTGGGGACCTACAAAACGATAAAATTCTTAAATTTCCGATCACGAAGGTACGTCCTACGTCGATATCGCGTTGCGCATAAAATTATCTGTGCATTTTTCCATGTTCGTATTATTAAAATTTCATTCCCTTTTACAATTCGACAAACGTATACGGTTTTATGCCGCGGTCTCGCCAATCACGAACGTACGTCCACTATATCCGAGCACCTTCACGAAACGGGTAATTTATAAAAAATCGTAGGTCGTTTGTCGGAACCGCCGCGCCGTTTCACCTGTGTGTATGTGTCGTACCTGTGGAATGTTAATTGCCCCAGGAGATATGGCCGCGCCGCCGAGGCATTCTCCAGCAGCAGGTTCTGCTGTGCTGTTCGATGTGAGAAGGAAGCTCTCTTGCAATCGATGGCCTGGCCTAATATTTGCCCGATATATCGAGTTTTTCTTTTCTTGTACGTGTTCTTTCCATTAGCGGAAGCAATGTTTTTTATGCGTAATTTAATTATTGGGGATTCGACATATCTGTCGGTTTAGGATCTAATTTGTTCTTAAATGTTATCATATTGTATTCTACTCGAGAATTTGGACCTGTACTGAGTTCTATCATAAACAAAAATCCAATTGTTGTTTATTCATAGATACTTTTCTGTTTATTTAGTAGGTACGAACCAACCATTGTTAAAATGGGCGAATCAAGGACAAAAAATTAACAATAGTTTGTTGATTACCAATATGAGGTAAGTCAGGATAAGTCATTCTCGTAATACATTTAAATTCAAAAAACGAATATCGGGTGCGTCAAAAAATATGCCTTATTAGTATTAAAAAAAATGAGCGAAACACTTCGCCTGGACTTTCCTATACTTATAAAATAACATTGTTTTATATTTTCCAACACTTTCGATATACACCTGTCTAGACACGACTAGTTAAAGTGAATAGTTCTTATAAGTTGTAACATCTTGAAGCGGTTGAAGAAAGACCGAGCGCTGCGCTGCAAGCATAAGGTTGGGTAAAATATTCGGACTGAATCAACGGAAGCGCCGAAATTGATATTTGAAAATATATTAATAACTCGAGAAGTATTATTTTTAGCAAGAAATTACTCTTATTAATTTGTATTTAGAATTTCAGAACCTTTCTGATTTTAAAGCCAAAATTCCACGTTTCCATTTAAAGAAAAGTTATTTTTTACCGTGGCCGCCATATTAAAATTGGAAACTCAAGTTTTTTTCTTAAATACAATCGAGAAGAATTTGCCCTACAACTTTGCTCTTGGGTTTGCGAGTCTATCTATTAAAATAAAAAAGTTAGCCTACACTGAACATTAAACGACTAGTACACGAATACAACTGCTGTAGAAAGTACAGGGTGGGCAACTAAGAATGGGCGCCGGCCATATCTCAGAAACCAATCATCGCACAAGTTTAGGAAAACAAATACCTTAGTAAAGTGACCCTGAAAAATTGCTGGAAAATATTTTCGAGTTTCTAAAATGGCCGCTAGGGGGCGTAACAGTCATGACCAAATATAAAATTACGTTTTTCTCCGTATTTTGCTCAATTAAGTGGTATTGAAAATATATGCATAGTAATCCAGAGACAATTTCGAATCTTATTAGTTCTACAATTTTTGTTCTATCTTTAAAAATAAAGTGGTGGGGGGATGCCAAAATATATATTTTTTAAATGTCGTTTACTCCGATTAGCCTTAATGGAATTCAACAAACTTGGTCTCGTTATAAAGGGCTTTTCTTAGTCTATCGAGTGCGCTTACGTTGTTTTTATTTGATTATTACCGTCGCCGCTAGAGGGCGTTATCTGAATGTCAACAAATATCGCGCTTTTTCTAAAGAAATTTAAATGGAATGGTATGTTTATTTTTACACGGTAAAATAGAGAATTAAAAGCTTAAGATGTCAGTGAAAACCGCAACTAGATAACTTTTGTCTAACAGTAGATATTAGCAAACAAAGTTGAAATTATGAATTATTATCAGATCTTGGCGACGGAATTTGCAAAGTAGCTGTTGAACACAAGTAAGCTGTGAAAATGACACAATGAAGAAACAACATAATGTGCCAAAAATATCAACCTGTCATTGTTGCTATTTTGTGTAGTATTTACGTTTCTAATTGAATTTGTTTTCATTTTGGAATTAATTCTTAAAATTATAATGATTCACAGCTTACTTGTTTACAACAACTACTTTGCAAATTCCTTCGCCAAGATCTGACAATAATTAATAGTTTCAACTTTGTTTGCTAATATCTACTGTTCGAAAAAAGTTATCGAGTTGCGGTTTTCACTGACATCTTAAGCTTTTAATTCTCTATTTTACCGTGTAAAAATAAACATACCATTCCATTTAAATTTCTTTAGAAAAAGCGCGATATTTGTTGACATTCAGATAACGCCCTCTAGCGGCGACGGTAATAATTAAATGAAAACAGCATAAGCGCACTCGATAGACTAAGAAACGCCCTTTGTAACGAGACCAAGTTTGTTAAATTCCATTAAGGCTAATCGGAGTAAACGACATTTAAAAAAAATATATTTTGGCATCCCCCCACCACTTTATTTTTTAAGATAGAACAAAAATTGTAAAACTAATAAGATTAGAAATTGTCCCTGGATTACGATGCATATATTTTCAATACCACTTAATTGAGCAAAATACGGATAAAAACCTAATTTTATATTTGGTCATGGCTGTTACGCCCCCTAGCGGCCATTTTAGAAACTCAACAATATTTTCCAGCCATTTTTCAGGGTCACTTTACTCAAGGTATTTTTTTTTCCTAAACTCGTGCGATGATTGGTTTCTGAGATATGGCCGGCGCCCATTCTTAGTTGCCCACCCTGTATGTGAAATTCTTCTAAGGACAAAAAGATTATTAAGGGGCAAAAAATTCGGTTTTTTGATTTTTTTGTAAAAAGATTCTCCTAGAGTAAACAAAAAAAACCAAATTTTTAATTTTAATCGAAAAAAATTGGGGGGAGGGGCAACAGTAGCCCCCCTAAATATGAAATTATCGAAAAAATATTATGATATTCGGATTTTGCTGTCAATGATGAGCTATATTGCTTTAACAGAAATATTTTATTGCCCCCCGTTAAATAAATAAAAGGGTAAAAATTTTAAATTTTCAAAAATTTATAGAGGGCGTCACAGTGAAATTATAACAATGAGCAAAAAACGGAATTGTAGCAGATGCCTATCTCTATCAGCTTAAAAAGTTTAAACAAAAACGTGTGGGCAGTTTTTGAGATTTTTTTTTTTGAAAATTTCAAAAATTTTGGAGTGGTGCCATTGAGATCGTTTTTCGATTTTCAAAATTAATAATATTTCATGGTATAGTACCCTTAAGGGGCTACCAAACAAGATGTAGTTGATCCCAATCAAACAACTGGTTTTTGAGTAAATGGGCGTTAAAGTCGAAATTTTCAAAAATTCGTAGCAGCCGCCATGTTGAAGCTAAAGAGTTCGGTAAAAAAATCGTTTGATTTGTCCTAAGGCCTTCTTTAATCTCCACTATTAAAATTTCCAAAATTCCGTTTCTGAAAAAAATGCTACCAAACAAACATGTCTAACCTCCGCTTCCGGTTTCGGATTCTTTTTAAAAGCTTATTTTGTCGATGAATTTTTGATATACCTCCTCATTCCAAAGCACATCGAACTCGGTCCAGCCGTTCCGGAGATATGAGCGTTACCCACCCACACACACACCCCCTTTACTGAAAGTATAGAAAAGTAAAAAAAATGAGCGAAACACTTCGCCTGGACTTTCCTATACTTATAAAATAACATTGTTTTATATTTTCCAACACTTTCGATATGCATCTGTCTAGACACGACTAGTTAAAGTAAATAGTTTTTATAAGTTGTAACATCTTGAAGCGGTTGAAGAAAGACCGACCGCTGAGCTCTGCACCCATAAGGTTGGGTAAAATATTCGGACTGAATCAACGGAAGGGCGGAAATTGATATATGAAAATACATTAATAACTCGAGAAGTATTATTTTTAGCAAGAAATTACTCTTATTAATTTGCATTTAGAATTTCAAAACCTTTCTGATTTTAAAGCCAAAATGCCACGTTTTCATTTAAAAAAAAGTTATTTTTTACTGTGGCCGCCATATTAAAATTGGAAACTCAAGTTTTTTTCTTAAATACAATCGAGAAGAATTTGCCCTACAACTTTGCTTTGGGGTTTGCGAGTCTCTATTAAAATAAAAAAGTTAGCCTACACTGAACATTAAACGACTAGTACAAGAATACAACTGCTGTAGAAAGTATGTGAAATTCTTCTAAGGACAAAAAGATTATTAAGGGGCAAAAAATTCGATTTTTTGATTTTTTGTAAAAAGATTCTCCCTGAGCAAACAAAACAAAAAACCAAATTTTTAATTTTCTATCGAAAAAATTTGGGGGGAGGGGGAACAGTAGCCCCCCTAAATATTAAATTATCAAACAAATATTATGATATTCGGATTTTGCTATTAATGATGAGCTATATTGCTTTAACAGAAATATTTTATTGCCCCCCGTTAAATAAATAAAAGGGTACCAATTTTCAATTTTCAAAAATTCACAGAGGGCGTCACAGTGAAATTATAGCAATGCGCAAAAAAATTAATTGTAGAAGATTCTCAGCTCTATTAGCTTAAAAAGTTTAAACAAAAACGTGTGGGCAGTTTTTGAGATCTTTTTTTTTGAAAATTTCAATAATTTTGGAGTGGTGCCATTGAGATCGTTTTTCGATTTTCATAATTAATGATATTTCATGGTATAGTACCCTTGAAGGGCTACCAAACAAGATGTAGTTGCTTCCAATCAGATAACTGGTTTTTGAGTAAATGGGCGTTAAAGTCGAAATTTTCAAAAATTCGTAGCGGCCGCCATTTTGAAGCTAGAGAGTTCGGTAAAAAAGCCTTTGATTTGTCGTAAGGCCTTCTTTAATCTCCACTATTAAAATTTCCAAAATTCAGTTTCTGAAAAAAATGCTACCAAAAAAACATGTCTAACTTCCGCTTCCGGTTTCCGATTCTTTTTAAAAGCTTATTTTGTCGATGAATTTTTGATATACCTCCTCATTCCAAAGCACATCGAAATCAGTCCAGCCGTTCCGGAGATATGAGCGTTACCCACACACACACACACCCACACACCCACACACCCACACACCCACAGACAGACATTTTTTAAAAACCACTTTTTTAGGATCCTGGAAGCCCAAAACATGTATTTCCGTCAAAATCTCGATTTTGAAAATTTGCATGAAATCAATACTTCCCTATACTGAAAGTATAGGAAAGTAAAAAATAGCAAAGCTCTTTGCTTGGACTCCTATACTTTAGAAGTTGTTACTTTGCCCACTTCTGCTGAAGTAAGGAAAGTTGTGATATCGTGCAAATTTTCGAATTTCAGATTTTAACGGAAATACACGTTTTGGGTACGGGTGCGTTCGTTCATATATCTCCAGAACTCCCTCAGCGATTTTTATCAAATTTGGTATGAAGAAGTTGTTTTAGTTGCAGGTAGTTCTGTAGACGGTTTTTATTTGGAAGCGGAACAGGAAACGGTAGTTAGATATGTTTTTTTGGTATAGATTTCTTGGTAAACACTATTTTGAAATTTTGAACACATAGCATTGTAGATGTATTTTCAAAATGAAGGCCACTACTAATTTTTGGAAATTTTTAATGTAATACCCGATAACTCAAAAGCAAAATATCCAATTAATACATACAAATTGTCATATCATTCAATACATTTTAATAAGTATAATCAAGTGATGCGTATTTTAGAAATACGAAAATTATAAAAATGCTACTTCTTCCATTCTTATTTCGCCTGTTTCGTTATCTTGTGTCTCATCTACTTCTCTTTCTTCATTTCCATGTCGATTGTTGAATGGAAGAAGTAGAGGAAGCCTTAAAAACAATGAGAAATGGAAAAGCAGCAGAAAAGGATGATATCGCAGCGGAACTGCTAAAGAAAGAAGGAGAAAAATGATAAACTGGTTATGGGAAGTTTATAAACACGCATGGCATACAGAGACAATACCGAAGGAATGGGAAAGCAACATTATCGTTCTACTACACAAGAAAGGAGAAACTACGAAGTGTAAAAAAACATGGACAGAGGAATAATTGGAAAACGGAAGAGACGCAAGCCAGGGATATTGTGGGAAGACAACCACAAGAAATAGTGCATAGAAGAAGAAGAAACATGCATGAAGTAAGCTAAACAAGAAGCAGAAACAACTTCAGAAGATGGATAGAGGATCCCAACTACACCCCAACGCTATAATGGCAAAATGGTGATATGATAAAGAAGAAGAAGAAGAAGTAAAAAATGGTAGTTTCTCAAAATTTTGGTTATTTTCAAAAAGTTATTTCTCAAAAATTGCCCAAACCATTTTTTTTAACTTTCTGGGCCGATAGAACTTCCACTGGACTCGCCTAAATTTTACTCTGCCGCCCTACAGGAAATATTGAAAAATTTGAAATTCTTTAATTATTTAATCAAAAACGTAAACGCCAATCGTTACAAATTTTAAACAGTTCCATCGCCTATTTGAAGTAGTTTAATAGGATTGTCCCAAATTTTCAACCATATATTAAAAATTATATATAAGATTACATCATCCTTACCACTATTTGGGGATTAAAAAACATCAGAGACCAAAGACTAAATTCTTCTGCCAAAAAATGGGCAATTATCTAATTGCTAATAAGTAAAACTGGATGTTTATTCTACCATTCATAAAGAGCGATACAGCTTAATCGGAAAGATTTTATAGTCCTCTGATTCTTACTAAATACAAGATCACTACTTTCCAATCTTCAGAAATTCACAGAGGGCGTCAAAGATAAATTTTAGGATTGAGACCAAAACCAAATTGTAACTCATCGTTAGGTCTATGAACCTACAAAGTTAAAAACAAATTATGGCCAGTTTTTGAGAAACATTTTATAAATATTTAGAAAATTTTGGAATTTTTTCGCTTCGCCGTTTTTATGGTTTTAAACATTCGCGTCTATAGCAACACTGTGTTCTATTAGGGCTGTTTCACTAACCAAATTTGTGCCGTTCTGGCAACTCGTTTTTGAGTACTGACACGGTAAACTCATATTTTTTTTAAATGCACCGTTTGCCATTTTAAAACTAGAGTTAGGGAAAAAGCGCTGAATTTGCCGTAAAGTGTTTGATGCGATCTACCAAATTTCGTTTTTGAAAGAAATGATACCAAAAGGATCTGCCTAACTTCCGCTACAGGCTTCGGATTTTTTGGAAGCTTATTCTTCCAAGGAATATTTGATATACCCTTTTCCGTACCACAGTTCAACCAAAACGGACTATCTATTCTGGTAAACGGGAACGAACGAACGTACACAACAACCAATGAACCCCATCCCCAGAGAGATATTCTTTAACAACCAGTTTTTTGGGTTCTTCGGTCTTCGGTGTTTTTCGTTAAAATGTAGAAATCGAAAACTTTCATGAAGTCAATACAACCCTTTGCTGAAAGTATGGGAAAATAAAAACACATTTACCTATTTTTGTATAGTATAAACATTGCTACATTTTTAACTTGAAAAAAAAAACGACGTATAGTTTTTCGATATCTATCTTTTTGTAAAGAGCATCAGCAGGTCTACTTTATTGATGATTATTTTTACTTTCCTATACTTTCAGTATAGGGAAGTATTGATTTCATGCAAATTTTCAAAGACGAGATTTTGACGGAAATACATGTTTTGGGCTTCCAGGATCCTAAAAAAGTGGTTTTTAAAAAATGTCTGTCTGTGGGTGTGTGTGTGGGTGTGTGGGTGGGTAACGCTCATATCTCCAGAACGGCTGGACCGATTTTGATGTGCTTTGGAATGAGGGGGTATATCAAAAATTCATCGACAAAATAAGCTTTAAAAATGAGCGAAACACTTCGCCTGGACTTTCGTATACTTATAAATTAACATTGTTTAATATTTTCCAACACTTTTGATATACACCTGTCTAGAAACGCAAAAGCAGTGTTTTAAAAAAAACTATAAAATAAAAAAAATTTTTGGCCCCAACCGAGGCTCGACCCTACAACTGCTTATGCAGTAAAACGGCAGTGCACTCGAACACACCCGCATATCCATCCATGCTATTCCGAATCTGCTCGTTATCGTTAAATAAGTGCCTATTGTATGCGTGCGCAATAAACATGCATAGAACGTTCACAACTCTAGTCACTTCCGTACAAGAATACAACTGCTGTAGAAAGTATGTGAAATTCTTCTAAGGACAAAAAGATTATTAAGGGGCAAAAAATTCGATTTTTTGATTTTTTGTAAAAAGATTCTCCTAGGGCAAACAAAAGAAGAAATCAATTTTTTAACTTTGTAGCGAAAATTTTGGGGGGGAGGGGGAACAGTAGCCCCCCTAAATAAGAAATTATCGAAAAAATATTATGATATTCGGATTTTGCTATCAATGATGAGCTATTTTGCTTTAACAGAAATATTTTATTGCCCCCCGTTAAATAAATAAAAGGGTACCAATTTTCAATTTTCAAAAAATCACAGAGGGCGTCACAGTGAAATTATAGCAATGCGCAAAAAAATAAATTGTAGAAGATTCTCAGCTCTATCAGCTTAAAAAGTTTAAACAAAAACGTGTGGGCAGTTTTTGAGAAATTTTTTTTTGAAAAATTCCAAAATTTTGGAGTGATGTCATTGCGATCGTTTTTATATTTTCAAAATTAATGATATTTCATGGTATAGTACCCTTGAAGGGCTACCAAACAAGATGTAGTTGATTCCAATCAGATAACTGGTTTTTGAGTAAATGGGCGTTAAAGTCGAAATTTTCAAAAATTCGTAGCGGTCGCCATGTTGAAGCTAGAGAGTTCGATAAAAAAACGTTTGATTTGTTCTAAGGCTTTCTATAATTTCCACTATTCCAATTTCCAAAATTCCGTTTCTGAAAAAAATGCTACCAAAAAAACATGTCTAACTTCCGCTTCCGGTTTCGGATTCTTTTTAAAAGCTTATTTTGTCGATGCATTTTTGATATAGCTCTGCATTCCAATTTTCATCAAAATCGAAGTACGAGTTCGAGAGATATCAGCGAATTGACGTACCGTTCACGAACGCATTCGTAAAAATGAGCGAAACACTTCGCCTGGACTTTCCTATACTTATAAATTAACATTGTTTTATATTTTCCAACACTTTTGATGTACACCTGTCTAGACCCGACTAGTAAAAGTAAACAGCGTTTATAAAAACTTCAAGCGTGAAGAGCGTAACTTAAACGTACCATTACCACGCTGGCTGCGCCTGCAACTGAGTACATGTAAAACAGCCGAACTGAAATGAACCGGAGGCACGAGTAAGGAAGCGTGTTGATGTTTGAAAATGTATTAATAACTCGGGAAGTAGTATTTTTAGCAAGAAATTACTCTTATCAATTTGTATTTAGAATTTTAAAACCTTTCTGATTTTAAAGCCAAAATGCCACGTTTCTATAAAAAAAAAAGTTATTTTTTAACGTGAGCGCCATATTAAAATTGGAAACTCAAGTTTTTTTCTTAAAAACAATCGAGAAGAATTTGCCCTACAACTTTGCTCTTGGGTTTGCGAGTCTATCTATTAAAATAAAAAAGTTAGCCCACACTGAACATTAAACGACTAGTACAAGAATACAACTGCTATAGAAAGTATGTGAAATTCTTCTAAGGACAAAAAGATTATTAAGGGGCAAAAAATTCGATTTTTTGATTTTTTGTAAAAAGATTCTCCTAGAGCAAACAAAAGAAGAAATCAATTTTTTAATTTTGTAGCGAAAATTTGGGGGGGGAGGGGGAACAGTAGCCCCCCTAAATATGAAATTATCGAAAAAATATTATGATATTCGGATTTTGCTATCAATGATGAGCTATTCTGCTTTAACAGAAATATTTTATTGCCCCCCGTTAAATAAATAAAAGGGTACCAATTTTCAATTTTCAAAAAATCACAGAGGGCGTCACAGTGAAATTATAGCAATGAGCAAAAAACAAAATTGTAGCAGATGCCTGTCTCTACCAGCTTAAAAAGTTTAAACAAAAACGTGTGGGCTGTTTTTGAGAAATTTTTTTTTGAAAAATTCCAAAATTTTGGAGTGATGTCATTGCGATCGTTTTTATATTTTCAAAATTAAGGATATTTCATGGTATAGTACCCTTGAAGGGCTACCAAACAAGATGTAGTTGATTCCAATCAGATAACTGGTTTTTGAGTAAATGGGCGTTAAAGTCGAAATTTTCAAAAATTCGTAGCGGCCGCCATGTTGAAGCTAGAGAGTTCGGTAAAAAATTGTTTGATTTGTCCTAAGGCCTTCTTTAATCTCCACTATTAAAATTTCCAAAATTCCGTTTCTGAAAAAAATGCTACCAAAAAAACATGTCTAACTTCCGCTTCCGGTTTCGGATTCTTTTTAAAAGCTTATTTTGTCGATGAATTTTTGATATACCTCCTCATTCCAAAGCACATCGAAATCGGTCCAGCCGTTCCGGAGATATGAGCGTTACCCACAGACAGACACACACACACACACACCCACAGACAGACATTTTTTAAAAACCACTTTTTTAGGATCCTGGAAGCCCAAAACATGTATTTCCGTCAAAATCTCGATTTTGAAAATTTGCATGAAATCAATACTTCCCTATACTGAAAGTATAGGAAAGTAAAAAACCGAAACCGGAAGCGGTTTTTTGTTTGGTTTGCTCTAGGAGAATCTTTTTACAAAAAATCAAAAAATCGAATTTTTTGCCACTTAATCTTTTTGTCCTTACAAGAATTTCACATACTTTCTTTTCTATAGCAGTTGTATTCTTGTACTAGTCGTTTAATGTTCAGTGTAGGCTAACTTTTTTATTTTAATAGATAGACTCGCAAACCCAAGAGCAAAGTTGTAGGGGCAAATTCTTCTCGATTGTATTTAAGAAAAAAACTTGGTTTTGCAATTTTAATATGGCGGCCACGGTAAAAATTAACTTTTCTTTTAATGGAAACGTGGCATTTTGGCTTTAAAATCAGAAAGGTTTTGAAATTCTAAATACAAATTAATAAGAGTAATTTCTTGCTAAAAAATAATACTTCTCGAGTTATTAATACATTTTCAAACATCAACACGCTTCCTTACTCGTGCCTCCGGTTCATTTCAGTTGGGTTGTTTCACATGTACTCAGTTGCAGGCGGAGCCAGCGTGGTAATGGTAGGTTTAAGTTACGCTCTTCAGGCTTGAAGTTTTTATAAACGCTGTTTACTTTTACTAGCCGGGTCTAGACAGGTGTACATCAAAAGTGTTGAAAAATATAAAACAATGTTAATTTATAAGTATAGGAAAGTCCAGGCGAAGTGTTTCGCTCATTTTTATAAACTAACTTTAACACCCACATGTAATTTTTGTTTGGAAATGTGTGCGTCACAAATCGTTTTTGGTGCGACGCGACAATATTAAAATTGCGTATTTGAATCTATTAAAAGTAAGTATCCAAATTTAAACATTATATTGCTACTTGCTAAAGAACACTTTGTTTTATTTCTCAAAAAGGCACAATAACACGTGCAAAAAACGGAGAAAGTATTTTTTTGGTTTAATTAAAAGAAGAAGAGAAGAAATCTCGAACACCGTAAGTAATTAACAGCACGTAAAAAATTTATTGCCCGTATTGGAATAGGTTTAATTTCTCAACTAACAATCTCCAAGGCGTAATAGCAACTATGCGAAGATAAAATGTAAAAATGTTGAAGACAAAAATTCCCACATACGTAGCTTCAATAATTAACGGCAAATAGTACCTACTTTTCTTCTGTTGTTTATTCTCTTTAAATGTCTACAAGACCAAAAGCGACAGTTATATTGCTTAATATTAAATACATATTAATATACACCATACACGCCCGTTATGTTGAATCAGTTAGTTGAAGTCTTCTTCGTCATTAAATATGCATTCGCTTACCTAATTTGGAACTAAAAGCTACCTACCCACTTCCTTTTCCTCTTGCAATCGTTCACACCCTTTCTAAACCGTATATGTAGAGTGTGTCATTGTTTTATATTGTAATGCTTACCGACCACAATACTGATTATTATTAGCCTGATAACAATATAATAAGAAACGCCTTTTGAATTATTATACGTGTTGCAGAATGCAGAACCAGAATTTCTATAGCTAATTAGTTTTAAAATAATATCAAATTTACATTTTATGAATTTAAAATATTTTTCGTTACATACGCAAAATATTGTCTTGTTTTAGACAGTTTATCGAGTTCGAATTTAGCTAAAACTGATTATTTATTCCTCTGAAAGAAAATGATTTGAAAACCGAAATGAAACTTTCATAAAATGTTCATCGTGGTAAAATCAAAATTTTTGTTACGTCGTCGTCCGTACTGTCAATATACTTTTACATTTTTTACGTTACATAATGTTTCCCATATTTTCAGTACCTCTAGGAAAGCAGCGATCGGTATAATGAAAGTTTTCGATTTCTAGATTTTGACGGAAATACATGTTTTGGATGTCGGGGGTCGGTAGAAGCACAGATAAGGTTAACACTACACATATACGGTAAATATGTGAGCTATCGGCAGCTTGTTTTATATGATTAATAATATGCAAAAAGATGGCGCTACAATGACAATTTATAATTAAGTCACAGATGACTGTAATTGAGCAGATTACTTAGCACATATTCAAACCAAAAGCCATCTGCCGTGCTTAATTGTCAAATCGCAATTTTTCGTAAATAATTAATATTGACGCCAATTCTACTTAAACTATATTCATGATGTGTACCTAGTTTTTTAATTTATTGCAAATAAATTAATTTATCAAGCATTAATCATACACATTTATTGCACAGTCTAATTTTAAAACTTTATTTTGTGTTTGTGGTGAATTAAATTTAATAATAATTCCAAAATCATTACATATTTTTATAGGACTCATATAAATCATAATAATCGAGCACTTGCCACTTAACAGGCAAAAGCTTAAATAAGTTGTTCTAAAAATGTTTGCCATGTTCTTATCTGTACTATTAGGCACAACCATGCACAACGAACCAGCCCATTACTGTTTATTCTAAGCCCAAATATTCACTATTTTTTTTCTGTTGCCATTTCAATGAAAATATAAAATACGCGCTTTAACCAGATCCCAGACAAGGTCAGGTTTTTAACGTCATCTGTGACAGATACATTCAAATTCGCGATAAAACAGTTTCCAACACATTTCAACAGTAATAAACAAATAGCGATAGCAGCGCCCTAAAATTGGTCTGGTGCGCTGTAGCCATACTAACGCTAATTTCGTTTCCAAATCTGAGCGGACATTTTTTATAAGGGGTCGTATATCTGTAGTGTTAACCTTATTTGTGGTAGAAGGGTGGGTGGGTACGTTCCTTCATTCTTTCGTTCGTTATTCTCATAGGTATCTTCACAGCAGATAGTTCGATCTGGGTGAGCTTTGAAATGTAAGAGTAATATCAAAAATTCATCGAGCTTTTACAGAAGACACCGGGAACGGAAGATAGACAAAGTTTTCTTGGTATTATTTTCTGCAAAAACTAAAGCTTGCAAATTTCCCCCGCACTGACATTATATGACCATTATTTTTCCATGTTAAGGTCTAGTTGTAGTTTATATTTTACATTATTAGCTTATCTCAGTTGGATTTTTAAGGGGAGTAAGACACGAACTATTATTTACCCTAGGATTATGATAGAGAATAGTACATAAACATTGCGGGACAAACGCAATAGCATTGTGACGTCATTAAATGTCTATGACGTGCATCGGCTGATTCGGTGCTCCAACTATACATCCAACGCTTTGTACTTTTCCATACTTCTATTGAAGTAGGGATATAGCTATGATTTCATGCAAATTTTAGAATTTCAGATTTTAACGGAAATACATGTTTTGGGGACAAAGAAACCCAAAAACGTGGTTTTTAAAAAATGTCTGTCTGTGGGTGGGTGCGTTCGTTTCACTATATCTCCGGAACCCCATGACCACTTCTTATTAAATTAGGTATGAGAAAGTTATTTAGTTGCAGGTAGTATTTTGCACTGTTTTTAACCGGAACTGAAAACGGAATCGGGAAATGTTTTCCTGGATCGATTTTTAAGTAAAAATTTTTTGAAATTTTGAAACCATAGAGTGATAGTGCATCTAAAGGCAAAAGCAAATGCGTATTTCCGAAATCTTCAAAACGAAAACGCAAATTTTTGAAAACTTTTTATTTGCTTCATTACTCAAAAAGAAAATATCCACTATAATCATGTGATGGCGTAAATTTCAATCACTTATTGGCGCGGGAATATGTAAAATGTAAAACTCTTTAGTTTTAAATTTGCTGTCGCTTCAATGTTGGAAGACACGATGAAATTTGGTATAATAATAGCCCCAAGAAAACACATTATTGTTATACAGGCTGTTTCAAATTCGAGCCCCACCATGGGGATCTCGCTTATTTGAAGAGATAGAGAGTTGGTTAAATTGAGGCAAAGTTGCCAAATTGTATGCCTAACAATAATCTGCAAAGAAATTTAAAGTAGCCACTCTGGTTTTTCAGATATCTGAAAAAAAACTGAAATTTTGGATTTTTTATTTTTGACTATAAAGCATTTATCATTTATGCTACATATTTCTAGTTAACACATTATTAGAACACTTTTTTATGCTGAATTAAAATTTTTTATCATATTTAGTGTAACTGTTACCATTGTTTGTTTTCGACTGTCAACTTTTTTTTTCTTATGGTTGGTATTTTAAATTTTTTCATATTTGGATAGAGTTTTCAATTCTGATTTCAACGATGTGTCACACTTTGCATTTTGTTTAAGTTTTGAGCATTTTATTACAAAAAATAAAAATTTCATAAGAGTGCCATGGAAACCCCACGTCATTTAATTTATTTTGAGAAAATTCTAGTAGGCTATGAACTGATGAAAGTAAACCAAAACACTTCTCTTATTTACTTTTACTTTTAGATACATTAAGTATGCGAAAAATTCAGGAAACTTTGTTTTGAGCGTAGCCAGCAGGTTAGGTTATTTTTTAAATGAATGTTCAAAACATTTGACACCTTTGTAAATCATGCTCAGAAGCTAAAATGAACACTCTAATATGCGTGTTAGTAACTGTGTCATTCATTTGTTTTTGTAAAAAATAACCTAACCTGCTGCCTACGCTCAAAACAAAGTTTCCTGAAATTTTCGCATACTTCATGTATCTAAAAGTAAAAGTTAATAAGAGAAGTGTTTTGTTTTACTTCCATCAGTTCATAGCCTACTAGAATTTTCTCAAAATAAATTAAATGACGTGGTCTTTCTATGGCACTCTTATGAAATTTTGCCGTTTACTTTAAATAGACAATTTCAAAACTTCCGCCTAATAGATATATCAATACTTTTTTTATGCGTAACGAGCGTATCGTATCGATACATCGACCCGGGTGTAGTTGTTCGTTTCGCAACTAAAACTTCCATATTTTACATATCCATGTGCCGCATCAATACGTCTTGTTGTATGATACGTATCTATACGATAAAATATCGGTACGTATCGATACGCGAACCCTATCGATAGTCGATATGTATCGATACATCGACCCAATGTAATTCTTACCTTCTTCTACCTATCGGAACTCATAGGACATGTATGCACCCTCAATTGATTGCTATGCGCTGCAATGGTTGTAGTATTGCCAACTTTTAATCAACGGATCACTGTTGGGACTACAACGCTGATATGGAAATGCTTATGAAAATATAAAAACAATATTTCAAGTATGCGAAAGTCCAGCCAAAGTTCTTCGCCTCTTTTAAAAATTGTTTTAGGCTTAACAGATTATCAATGACATGATGTGATTTCGACTGGAGTCTGTTCATGGACACCGTCAGAAATGTTTGTAAGGGTGAGAGGGGGGGGGGCAAGGTTGAGTTGCCAGATCGATCCACCGTTTCTAGGGATTTTTAAAAGTTTTCGAGTACTTTTGGGGGAATTTAACTGATGTTCACTTTTAAGTGCAAAACGCGACGTGATTTTTTTATTTGTTTAATCTCAAATTTGTGTTTAATATATTCTTCATAAAGAGAAGGATTTGTTGTTCATTTTGTAGTATAAATAATAAAGTTATTCGTTTAAGTTAAAATGTCTGCAAATATTTTGTCTTATGTCATTTTTATCAGTAATTCATCAATGAGGGGGGGGGCAAGCGCCCGGTTTGACCCCCCTGCGGCACCCATGATTTTGTTTCTGTTTACTTTTTTAATAAACAACCTGTGGGCTTTTGGGCCCGGCCAAGTGCTCTGTTTGCACTAGGAATTCATCGTAATTTCCGTCATTTTTCTATGTAGATATAAAACGTGATTCACATATAATAATACCATAATTCGAGTTGCTTTCGAAGTTGTTCAAAAAAACTACTAAACGACCGGCCCCAAGAAATAAGAATTAGATCGACTTGACAAAAAAGGTAAATACTTACATAACACAAAAAGTGCAATGATACCAAAGCAAAGCCTGATTTAAAAGTTTTTAATTCACAATATTAAGAACTATAGATGGTAGGATAGGAAATTAGGAGTACGATTATTATTTTATTATTAGTTTATATTAGTTTAATTCATTGAATAAAATATAGTTACCATAAAATAAATAATAATTAGATATTCGTTTTGCACGGAATTGTAAATGCTCTCATAACTGCAATTTATATAGCTGACTGAGCAGTACATGTTTAAATAAATTTAAAACCAATTCTTCATAAAATCATCTTTCTATAGTATTTATTTCTTCTGCTTAGTTATTTTCGAAATATGTGTGGGCAACTGGTTAATGCAATTTTTTACTTATATGGAAATAATCGAATCATTACTTCTGCAGGCGTCTTTACGTTACGCGATCCACCTACACAAATAGCAGTGTATGGGATGCCCAAGCACCTGTCTGATTCAATGGGTTAAACTCGTGATTCTGCCTTGCTTCCGAGCATGCCTGTTTTGTGGATTTATTATTGGGAATTTTTACTACGGTTTATTTTCGGTTTTTGGTTGCGTTCTCCATATTTCTTAAAATCATTTTAGTTGCGGAGCAAAGTTTCCAAAAGAACAGTGGCTTTATAATATTACAAACTAAATCCCGTATTATTTGTACGCCAGTACGTGAAAAACTGCATATTTTAAAAAATACCTTGGTTTTTAATCCAGTAGCGTTTCCAAATCAGGTACAAAACACATAGCAAGAAAGTCGTAACGATTATCGTAACAATCACTGAAGTTGCTATCGATCCAGGGCCATAGTAACATGCGGATCCTTCTTCACTTTGAGCCTTGGATCCTTCCACAATCAAGAGGAGTAAAGCGATTTCCAGACGATATTTGCACATGTTGCCACTTAATTATTGGTCATTTATTCTAAAAGGAAACGAGCTCAATAAGTTTCCATTATCGGTGGTAATCGCCTTCGGGCAGAAGTAGGAAAGGGCGAAGCATTAGCGACGTTTAACGATTACATAAAATGTAATTGCGACCACACTTAATTACCTTATATATACACATTTATTATTCGTTACCGCTTATTGTTAATAAGGCAGTTTGCGGGTTTATTCGAGGAATGAGCGTAGCATTGTTGCCGCAACAATGCTTGCGACTTGCCCGGCGGCGGTTTGAAAATTACTGTACGAGTATTTGGCGACTTTTTGCGCGTTTGTTATTCACGGTCAGCAACCACCACGGAGGTGGTTTTCCGTCGCAACAGGTGAACAGGCGCCGCACCGATAGCTACCTTATCTCTCTACCTGTTATTACCCGTATATCTACCTGTGCTCCGTGTTAATTCCACGACCATTGCGGCTAGTTCCGAACACGGTGGCGACTTCGACGTTCGGTTCGAAACGAAACTTGGACTCGAACAACTGACACGGCAAGACAATATTTGCGGCTTGGTTCGACATTCTTTTGATTAGCCATATATATTCAAACTGTTATACAGAAGAGGTTTCGCACCTTTACTATCATAATTTTGCAATACATCAAAATCGCCATCTTTAAACTTTTAAACGTCACGACGCCCAACTTTTCGAATAAAATATTTAAAATCTCTATTTTACATTTCACATTTGTGGAGAATATTACCTATTTGGCTTGTGTGGACAGATTTCGTAACAATTTCCATTGTTTTCGTTTCATAGTTTTATCATGTTTGTACAACATCGGTTATCTGTAGGAAGTGGAACTCGACACAGTTTTTTGACGAACATGCTCGACGAGTTACGTTTTACAATGATGTGTTAAATGCCAAGCCTTCTTCTCCCATGAAAAGGACACCAATCTGTCCTCATCTACGTCTGCTATCTGTGCTGACATTCCAGAGCCTGTTTGGGCTGGATGCCACGAAATTCCTTCCATTCTTTTCATAATTATGTTTCAAACAACCGTATGGCTTTTTTTAATGTTCGCTTGTAATTTATATTTCACCCCGTACAATTAATATCTGCAGCATGCAAATAGAAATTCTACTGAAAAATATTCTAAGCCAAATCTTCTACCGTCAATATTTGGTTGTATAAATAAAAAACTCTGCACCCACACCGATAGTTGTTTATCTGGTTAACAGAAATTCTGTATTACAAAGAATTTGTTGACACAATAATTGCGTAACAATCGAAAATATTTAATTTCGTATAGGTGGAGAAAATGAGATTCTTACAAAAAAATACAAGTTTAGCGATTTTGTTTTTGTATCGCTTTTTTTTGTAACGAACAGTCTGGTTTCTTCGATTTTACTTTCCTGTACCTCTAGTACACAAAAACGATTTCAAGAAAATTTTCTATTTCCAAATTTTGACGGAAACATATGTTTTGGACTTGCAGGAACTAGAAAAAGTATTTAAAATGACTGTCGGTTGGTGCATCAGACTATCAGAACCGTAGCTAGCGTATAACCAACGTGGCCCCTGCCATAGGCACCGATTAAACGAAGGCGCCGTATAGACTTTAAGATAGTATGCATAACTAACGTGGCAATATTTAAAATGTCATACATATTTTCAAATTTTTATACAATATCACAAGAAAACTATATTCACCACGTACTATACCATTCCAGAGTACTATCTCTTTCTGTGCGAATGTATTTTCTCTTTCTCTGTGCGCACTTCTCCACTCCGCACAAAAACTGATTTTGATTTTTACGATGTTAATGATGAATTTGTATGCACGATAAGTAAAGTTAATTTAGTTACTAGATATTATTTATTTTTGTAATTTATACTGAAAAAAGTAATTTTATTGCCAAAGATGTTGTTTATAAAAACAAAATGTGTTTTTTGAATATTGAGTATTATCTTTTTATTATTAAACTTTTACTTTCCTATACTTTCAGTCGAGTGGTTGTACCTCCGAATATTAACACGGATACTTGTTCTAATTGTATTGTTAACATACATTACCCAAAATGAATTTTCAATAAAAAGTACAATTTTCGATTTCTAATGCAAACTTTTCATTTTGCAAGTGTTTAAACTGTTTCTATTAGGTATGATATCGTTGTTTGACGTTTCATTATAGCCCATGAGCAACACGTTTTTGAGAAATAAGGTTTTAAAATTTAAAAAAAATTGGGGCGGCCGCCCCCTTTAAAGATAGAAAGTTTGAAAAAAGCGTTCGATTTGCCCTAAGATCTTTTGTGAGATTCGACTTTCAAATTTAGAAAACGTTGTGTAATAAAATTGCTACGTAAAAACAGTTCTAACTTCTGGTTACGAATTTCTAAAAGCTTATTTTTAAATGAAATTTTGATATCCCTCCACATTCCGAAGCTTAGCAAAGTCGGCCCGTCCGTTCGGGAGATATGAGGCGTACACGCACAGGCGCGCGCGCACGCACACACGCGCACGCACACACAGCCACAGCCACATACAGACATTTTTAAAAATCACTCATTTAAGCTCTTGCGCATTTAAAACATGTATTTCCGTCAAAATATTGAATTCGAATATTTTCGTGAACTATACTTCGGAAGGTAAAAATCGCAATTCGTCGTTTAAATTTCCCGCGTTTAAGAAGTTTAAGTCTTAGGGAGCCATAAAATTATGTCGGTAGCAAAATAATCTTTATTATTTGTTTGATTAAAATCCACTAGGTGGCTTTTTACATAACCTCTAATTGTCAATTTTGACAAACTACATCGAACTATTTGTAGTAATAATATACTATATAAATACATTAAATTTTAAATTACTGAATTGCGAATATGTCAATTACATTGGATATTTTGCTTAGAAAACCCGATAAGGTTTATCACGAAGGAGTAAGTTTAATTTTTTTATGTAATTTTATTTTACATTTCTTTTTGCAGGAGAACCTTACGGGCACAATTGTTATAAACACACCTGCTGATTTAAAACACGACGGTATTAGTTTATCTATGGAAGGCGCAGTTAATTTACAACTTAGTTCAAAAAACGTTGGGATAATAGAAGCATTTTATAACGCTGTAAAAGTATGTGCCAGTCTTTATTTATTGGTAGAATGATCTTCTCTAATTGTGCCATAATTACAGCCAATTCAGTTGCTGAATGTATATTGTGAAGTCTGCGCTGCGGGCCGGTTGCCAGCCGGTCGGACAGAAATTCCTTTTGATTTGCCATTACAGCCTCGACCAAATAGAAACTTATATGAGACATATCATGGTGTTTTTATCAACATTAGTTATGGTCTCCGTTGCGATATTAAGCGCTCATTTTTATCTAAAGACCTGCAGAAGGCCCAGCAATTTTTTGTGCAATATTTACCCCGCCCATTGGAACCACTTCGTTCTGTTAGTTTTACAATGAATCCGAGATCAGTAATGGCAAAAGGAACTGGAGTACCAGATTTTCTTATACGTGGCCAGCTAGATTCTACTTGTTGTAGTGTTTTTCGTCCGTTCACTGGTCACGTGCTATTGGAAAAATGTCAAACTTCGGTACGCTCTTTAGAGTTGCAGTTGGTACGCGTAGAAACTTGTGGATGTGCAGAGGGTTACGCCAAAGATGGTCAGTATTATTTAATGAAACTTAACATTCTGATCTTGTTTGTTTTATTTCAAATCTACAAATATTGCTATTTAATACAAATATTTCTATAGACGCAATGCTAAAAGAAATCTCGTTATGAAAGTAATAAAAAATGATTTGGGCGTGATACTTCCCCAGGACTTTTCCATACATTTTAAAGTATTTTTGTATCAAAGTTTTGGCCCCAAACTGAGTTACTATAATTGCTATACAATGCGAGTGGATAGTCTGGAACAAATTCGATAAAATCGAAATTGTCGAATTTTTCAAAAAATCCTCGTACACGCAACCTTATTTTTTAAAAGTACATCTTTTCTGATAATTTTCATTTTTCGCTCGTCTTTTGTTTTCGAACTATGACGTCAAACACAATTTTTTTAAATGGAACCCCATATTTTTACCGTCATATTTGGATAGAGGTTGAAATTCCGAATTCAGTCATATGTCAAAGTATGACATTGACAGTTTTCGAGATAATCAAGTTTAAAGTAAAAAAGCGCATCAAAAATTGAATTAGCCATGGAATATTGACAATTAATCATTGTTTCAAAATGCAAAGGAAAAAATCTGACACTGCAACATTATTTTGTGCGTTTCCGTTTGTTACTTGTATATTTTGATATATTTTAATGATGGTTAAATTTAATTGTTGTTTTTAGTTGATTAATGTTAGTTTATAACATTTTTGCACGATCGGTCATTTCTGACTATTTACCATGGGTGTTTCCATGACAGTAAGTGGAATTTACCAGTTGCTATAACTACGACGACAACAAAATTACTTACCGATCTAAAAACTGAACAGCAAAAAAACTTACCAACGCCCTGACTTTTCCGGTATTACCGCCGAACATCCAATGCCCCATGGCTCTTCTATTTCGTCTATTTCAAACTGTACATCACTTTCGGAATCGCTCATAACTCATATGGCCGAATTAGGAATTTCAATCTCTATCCAAACATGACGGCAAAAATATGGGGTGCCATTTAAAAAAATTGTCGATGACGAAAACAAAAGGCGATCAAAAAATGACAATTATCAGAAAAGATGCACTTTTAGAAAGTATGGTTGATGTGTACGAGGATTTTTTGAAAAATTCACCAATTTCTAATTTATAGAATTTGTTCCAGACTTTACACTCGCACTGTATAAATACAGCTGATTCCACCCAGTATAGCATAGAGGTTATAATGGTATACTGTATGCGATAGGCAGAAATGAGGAAATAATTGTTTAACCTCGCAGTATTATAAAAGCCACGCTATTAAAGATTACCAGTGCTGTTATGTCTATGTGACTTGAAAGACAATAATATAGGGTGTTTAAAAAATGATGGTCCAAACTTTAGGAATGAATAGTACTTGAAAAACCCACAAAAAAGTTGGATAAACCCGATAGATAGAACCGAAGACACTTCTATACAGAATTATAGGCTTCTGAAGAGGCATAGTTCAAATCACGTTTTTGTTGGTACCTTTTGGCAGCAGTTGCATTGAAGTTTTGATATTTTTTCATGTGTGCACTGCTTATTTAGTTTTAACGGAAATATACGTTTGCGGATCAAAGGAACCCAAAAAAGTGGTTTTAAAAAATGTGTGGGTGGGTGCTTTCGTTTCCCTATATCTCTAAAATTTATTAATGATTTATCGAAAAACGCAAACGCCAATTGTTATAAACTTTAAACAGTTCGATAACCTATTTGAAGTGGTTTGTTAGGATAAAAAAATAATTTTATACCATTTTAAAATTACGGGAAAAAATGATACTTTCTAATATCAAAAACGCATTTTCCGGAAGTTACGAAATTTTAACTACGCTCATCAATTAGCTCTAGTTATAAAATATATTTTTCATTCTCTGCATATTTTTGACAATTCTTCAAGTAAAGTTGTTATAACCGTTTTTGGTTCAAAGTCGTGAGCGCAATATCTGGCTAACGCCTTTACGTGAGTAGCCATGTCGTGGCAACGCCGCCGGAAAGTGCAGCAGATGTGTCCTATAGGGGGTTATACAGAACGTCGTTTTATTTTATCCTGAATTATGGAAAACAAAATTATATTTTCCTCAAGTCGCAAAATAATTTCTCACGTCAAAAATTGGATTTTAGACGTCCCAAAGTAAATTTCAGACGTCAGAAATTAATTTTTGACGCCAAAAACTAAATTTTTGACGTTTAAAAACCAAATTTCAAAAAAAATATTTATCCAATACTTGCTGTAATAGAATTCTTGACGTCAAAAATTCATTTACTGACGTCTAAAATTCATTTTTAGACGTCAAAAATCAACTTATGACGTCTGAAGATCGTTCTGCAAATTAAAATAAAATAATTATAAAGCGAAAAAATTATTTGTAAACTATAAATAAATTTAAAAAAAAAGAGATTTGGTTTCAATTATGGCTAGAATAGACCACTACATGTTTCGTTCTTATTTGAACTCATCCGGTGGACATAATTCTAACCATAATTGAAACCAAAAGCAAACAAGCAGATATATGCCAGAAAGTATAACATTAAAGGGGAATTAGACTAGTAACGCCCTCTATTATGTGCGGCGAGGAAAAGTTGCAAAGCAACAAACCGGCAAAGTTGCGATCGGAACCTGCTAAGCAGGTATCTGCGATCGCACCGGCCTAGAATTATGTCCACCTGATGAGTTCAAATAGGAACGAAACATGTAGTGGTCTATTCTAACCATAATTGAAACCCTTTTATTTCTTGCCACACGGGCGTTTCTGTGTTTTGTGCTTAGAGGCCGGTGCGATCGCAGATACCTGCTTAGCAGGTTCCGATCGCAACTTTGCCGGTTTGTTACTTTGCAACTTTGCCTCGCCGCACATAATAGAGGGCGTTGCTAGTGTAATTCCCCTTTAATGTTATAAATAAGTTATTTTCTGACGTCAATAAAAGTATATTATACACCAAGGTTGAGAAGTGAACTTATTATATACCGAGCACTTTAGCGCGCAGCGCCGAGGGATATAATGTGCGAGGTTTATAATAGCATTCTCAACTGAGATATATAATATTTTCTTCACTACTAACATTGAAAAATTACATATTTGATTCTTTTAGATCTTTATATTAGCCATTTCTAAATTATTTCTTAATATTTTGAAATATTAAGTAGCCTGGGAGTCCAGTTGTCAAACTAAAAAAAAAGTGACATACGATTTTAAATGTCAATTTGCAGAAAATAGACGCTATTGTGAGTGAAAAGTGTAAAAAAATAAAGAATGGATGAAACTGATTCAAAAATGGAAGTTTGCCCTAAAATTTTGAGGCTACTGATGATTTAGTGCTAAGTGTCAACGAATCTTTACAAAATACAACAAGTATTCACAACACTGCAGTAAATGTTTTGAACGCTATTAATACAGGAAATGCAGGAATACATATGGTTTGCCGCAATTGTACAATTAACTACAATTTTAAATAATGTTTTGTGTTTTTGGCTTAAAATTAAGTTAATAATAAATTTTTTTTGTGTTTAATTAAAAATATAGAAAGTTTATTTCATTATTTTCAGGTAATTTTTCATTAGCATTATTTACCTAGGTAGAGAAATATAACCTCTCGTTAGAGAAAATGAGTAAATAATGAGGATTTCTCAGGTTAGTGGTGACAAAATGATTTTTTGATGTCTGAAAATGCTGCCACCTAACAATACTGGAGTAGAACTAAAGTGTAACATTCACAGATAGTGCAGCCACCTGCCAAAAGAGGGCGCAGTAGATTTTATTTATATCAAGTCACTGTAATGTGGTAAAGTATTCAAAAGCAGGGCAGGACCTTCTTGATTAACGAGAAGCAAGGACCAATTGAATTGCCATGCTAACTAGTTTTTTAATGAATAATTGAAATTTTTTATTTTGTTTGTTTATTTCTTTAAGACCGCGCCGCGCCGAGGCACACGACACAGATGGTGCTAGTATAGACATCATATAGGCATTTTTATATGGACTCAGCGACTTAATTAAAAAGAAAACGAAATGAAACAAGTTAATAGATGTTACTTAATAAAGTAACTTAGATGCTCAGATAATTATTTTCTTGTGAAACATGCAAACAAGGTAAAAAAACTTACTTTTCTTAGGACAAAACTATAAATTTAACACTATTCTTCATTTGTATTTACGCTGATCATCTAGATACTGTTATAATAGGTACACCAATTTAAAATTTTTGTCAATTATTTATTTAAACTATGTGCCAGCTGAGTAAATTTAAAAGCTCGATGCGAGTAACGTCAGCCATGTTTTTGGACAAAAGTTCATAGGAAACAGCACGGATGGCGCTACGGCGATAGGCATTTGGCGCGTTAATTTAAAACTTTTAACAAAATTCGCACATAAATAAGAGATTAGTTACACACAAACCCACGAGCAAGTAATGCTGAGAATTAATTTTATGCGAGAAATCAATAATTCTGCTAGTACAGTGCTGTAAAGAAAAGTATATGCACGTCAACAGAACGCATGTGACGCCACCTGTTTATGTTTAATAGAACCATCAGTAATTAAATCCAAATTTAGAGTGACTAGCGCCTCTAGCGTCAAAAACAAAAAGGTGCCACGGCGGCGTGCTCTTAATGTGCAGGGATACACATACTTATGATTTTTTGATAATGGGTAGGCTGCTAGGTGGCCTCCATTTTATTTAACTACTCAAAAAGACAACTCTTTAGGAGTGCGAAATAAACATATTGTTTAAAACCATTTAAGTTTTTCTTTATTATTACTGCTTTTTTCATGGTAAGTATAAGCTTTCAGTATCAAATACTATGGTGGTGCTTTGGATGACATCGGCAGTTTTGTTTTGAACTGTCATCCAAGGCAAATACTAAAAGAATTAAAATATTAGCGTTTACAAGCATTAAGGGCTTTACATTTGACCAACATTTAAAAAACTAACAAAAAGTACCACATTGGAAACTTGATATATAAATAACTATTCATGATTGCACTATAAAAATATTACCGCAAAAACAACAGAATTATATTTAAAAAATAAACAATATAAAAACAATATACACTACTCAAAATGAATATAGAGACACTTACAAAAATTGAATAGTTTTGCTTAAGTAAGACTGGATTTGGTAAAAAGTATCTTCGACTTTTTGAAAAGGATTACTCTTTAAGATGCGAAGATTTCAGCCGTTGAATAAGCTTCTAAAAAAAATGTTAAAAATTGAAATTGGGAATCATTTAATTAACAAACTTTTAAACAATCAGGAATAAGAAAACAACAAATTTAAACAACTAATAATGGGTGTGGCCTCCTCTGGCCCGGATAACTTCAGCGCAACGACGGGGCACACTCAATTAAATTTGAAATTGTTTGTTGAGGATGTTGCTCCCATTCTTGAGTAAGAATTTTCTCAACCTCATCTAAATTTTCAATAGGCCGACGATCCAGCAATCTTCTTCCCAATACGTCTCATAGGTGTTCGATGGGGTTAAGGTCTACACTATTAGCCGGCCAGTCCATTACTGTGATATTGTGGTTATGAAAAACATTTGTAACTATCCTAGCCATCTTGCTGATAGATAAAGTCAGTCCCATTTCTCCAGCAAACGGAATCACATGTGGTTCTAAAAGGTCCCTGATGAAACGCGCCGCCGTGAGAGAACCTTCCCGAAGAACCACTAGCTCGGTGCGACCATTCAAAGTTATGCCGCCCCATACCATAATGGAGCCTCCACCAAAACGGACAGTTTTTTGAACAGTCGAGTCTAAATAGCGTTCACCTTGGCGTCTCCACACACGCATTCATCCATCGTTATGGCCTACCCAAAACCTGGACTCGTCCGTGAACATTATATTGTTCCATTGTTCTCTAGTCCAGTTACGATGTTCTTGTGCACAGTTTAGTCGGGCTCGCTTATGTGCTGGTGTTAACCGAAAGACTTTAACTGCTCTCCTTGCACGTAACTGAATCTCGTGAAGCCTATTCCGAACTGTTTGGTCCGAAATTCTGGTTCCACTAGTGGCAACCAGTCGATTATGTAGAGACCGGGCGGTAATTCTACGTTCTCTAATGGTCCAAAACCTCAATTGGCGGTCTTCGCGAGGAGTAGTGGCTCTTTGTCTTTGAGGGTAAGCACGTCTTCTTACGATACTATTATTTATATTCTGTTCCATGCCCTAGCTATAGCAGAATGACTCACATTTAACATTTGAGCAACGCGTCGTCTTGAGTATCCTTCTTCAATTAATGTCACCGCTCTAACTATCTGGTTTTCATTCAGATATAGTCTTGGTTGTCTCCTTCTCCCTAACACATCCACATTCCTGTTTCTACCAACAAATTACACTGCAAAACAACAAAATCAAGTGAAATATTTTTTTTTTGTTGAATTTAAACTTAAGCGTCTCTTTTGTTGTTTACTCTATTTTGTAAAATCTCCAAGGAAACAAGTGCCTACTTTTGTACAGGTAAAATGTAAGGGTATGTTCAATTTATCTGCCAAGTTATAGATTGTTTCGTTGGGATTTACAAAAAATACACACTAATAAGAAGGTGTCTCTATATTCATTTTGAGTAGTGTATTTAAAAAAATCTATTCTATATATATCACTAGCTTTACACCAGAAAAGTGTGAAGGTGTGATTAAAATAACTTTGTTATTTTCCAATGAATATGTTGTAGATGTAATACAAAATGCGACTATTTTTCTCAAATCTCCATTAAATTTACATAATTTTACAAACAATCTAGTTTCTTTAGCTATTTTAGAAGAGGACAACAGAGACATGACCACATTATCAAATGTAATGTAATAGCACAGATAAGGTTAACACTATAGATATACGGTAAATATGTGAGCTATCGGCAGCTTGTTTTATATGATTAATAGTCTGCAAAAAGATGGCGCTACAATGACAATTTATAATTAAGTCACAGATGACTGTAATTGAGCAGATTACTTAGCACATATTTAAACCGAAAGTTAGACAGCCATCTGCCATGATTAATTGTCAAATCGCAATTTTTCGTAAATAATATTGAAGCCAATTCTACTTAAATTATATTCATGATGCGACAGATGCACTCAAATCCCCGAAAAAACAGTTTCCAACACATTTCAACAGTAATAAACAAATAGCGATAGCAGCGCCCTAAAATTGGTCTGGTGCGTTGTAGCCAAACTAACGCTAATTTCGTCTCCATATATGAGCGGACATTTTGTATAAAGGGTCGTATATCTGTAGTGTTAACCTTATCTGTGGTAATAGTAATAGATTTATATTTTGGCTGAAACACTCAGTCATATTTTATAATACCTACATTGTTGTGGTCCTTCTAAAACTGTAATGTATTTATTACTTATGGGAAGATGATAGTTAAATATTATTAAAATTAAAATTGATGAGTATAGCACCAGTAGCTATGTCTCAATTGTCATAAGTGAACTTATTAGAGGAAGCGCATTTTTGTGGCAAGTAGATCAAATACGAGCAAACAAATTGGTGTGGCGACCGACAAAGAATTCGAAACTGCGCTCGTTATGTAGATGGCAGCATTTTCCGACGTCAATAAATGAATTTTTGACGCCAAAAATAGAATTTGTGACGTTAACAAGTCATTTATTGACGTTTGAAAATAATTATTTATGGTTAAAGAATAAAATTTATGTTGATTTATTGTTTTAATATTAAATTATATAAGCGATTTTTTGACGCCAAAAAAAATATTTTCCTACATTAATACAGTGATTTTTAGATGTCAAAAAAACAATTTTTGACGTTACAAAATCAAATTCTGACGTCAAAACATCAGTTTTAGACGTCTGAAAATGATTTCCTGACGTCAAAAACTCAATTTTAGACGGCAAAAAAAAATTTTTGACGTCAATAAATGATTTTCTGACGTCAAAAATCTTCTAAATACATCTCGGATATTTGTTTTAAAAATCTTATTCTTCATATAAAAATATATTTATAGTTTAAAAGAAGACTATGTAAACACGAGAACTGACCTGTAGAACTCGTTTCACAAACATCTTCAGGAAACACTCACGCTTTCATGGCAACTTGGGTTTTTTATAATAGGTATTTGAATTATCTTGAAAATCATTGGATTTAGCGATTTGCAACAAGAGTATTTTCTTGTGTATTTTTGTGTAAATAATAGGATTTTCAAGACGTATTTTTAATTTTTCATGAAAAAATATAAAATTTTTGACTTTTGGGGAAAAGATTATGGAACACCAGAGACTGAAAAAAAATTGAGGAAGGGCAGATTAGGGTCCCTAAATATTGTTAGATTTTAAAATTAAGTTGAGAATCTCAATCTATGATCATTACTGGTCTAGTAAAAAAAGCGATTGATACCGAAAAAAATGAGGCAGCCTTCGCATGCACTTTGCTATACTTTACAAATTGTTGCTTATTATATTTTCGAACGGATTTTTGTATCAATTTTGACGCGCGAACAGTAACTACAAGATTGCATCACTGCTATCACTATAGCAAGAGCATATGGCCGTAAGTTGTGGGAATGTACAATCGAAGAGTTTTTTATTTAAATTAAGATATTTTCGGGGGTAGTTCACTCTAAAACCGGATTTCACGCAGTTACGTTGAATTTAGTAATTTATCAGTTATTTGTTATACACATTACGGAACATACTCTACTCTAAACAGGAAACAAAACATAGCTGTTGTCATGGAACATGTTCACTTGCCACGAAGCCACTGTAAATGTCAACTTATCGTGAAACAGTGTATTATAATTGTTAACAAAGGCGTCAAACCCGTTAAATTTTTCTGCAGGATCAGCTCACAGTATCAAGAAAGTACACCAAGGAGCCGCATGTATTTGAATAAGCTAATCGTTTTTAAAACTGACGTGAGACAGATTTTAACAATCCAGGAAGAGAAGGTTCAACTGCAACAGGAGTCATTTCTGCCGTCATTAAACGTGTTGAGAACTGTTGATCTTGCAAATCGCCGAATAACTGTCTTTGAAATAATGGAGAAAACCAATAACATGCCATTGAACTCTCTCTTCCTGGATTGTCACGAACAGTCTCACGGCCGTTAAAAAAACGATTAGCCCATT
Source organism: Ctenicera cuprea (assembly GCA_958336395.1). Classification (NCBI taxonomy): domain Eukaryota; kingdom Metazoa; phylum Arthropoda; class Insecta; order Coleoptera; family Elateridae; genus Ctenicera; species Ctenicera cuprea. The sequence goes on along the minus strand of OY284495.1, from coordinate 29,375,962 downwards.
TAAATAGTGCGAGCGAGCTGTCTGTATAAAATTTCAGTCGGTTTGGAACCTTTATTAACGAGAAATCTTAGCGAGAAATTGAATTATAATATGCTGTTTCATAGTACAATTTTACATATTGGCTATGTTGAATAATAAGCAAACGGTTTCCATGACAATGGTTATATATTTTTTCCTGTTTAGAGTAGAATACATTCAATAATGTGCGTAACAAATAATCACTAAATTCACAATGAGTATATTCCATTTATTAAATACAGGGGCATGTATTTAAAAACATTCATACAAAGCATCGTAGAGAAATTAGCGGATTAAGACACCAACCAAATTGTAGCCCACCTTTAGCTGTACGAGCCTACAAAATTAAAAAAAAAAATACGGCTACCAGTGTTTGAGAAGTATTGCTTTAAAAATTGTTCACTTAACTTGCTTTCAAAACTTCTTGTATATATACTAAAATTTTCAAAAAAAATGTAGCACCATTTTAAAGTTAGTGAAAGAAAGCACTAGATTTTCCTTAATATCAATCTGCTTTTCAGATTAAAAAATAATACTAAAAATAAATTCTGCTTCTGGTTTTGGAGTTTTTAAAAAACTTATTTTATCACTAAACTTTTGATATACCCTCATGTTCCGAGGCTCACCCAGATCAGCTTATCAGTTCAGGAGCTATGAGGCAACACACTATCCCACCCAAAAGCAGACATTTTTTTAAAGCCGCCTTTGGTAATCCAAAACATATATTTCCATCAAAAACTAGAAACCAAAAATTTTCATGAAATCAATACTGAAGGTATGGGAAGGTAAAAAAAGAAGTTGTTAAAGCGTGCTAGTGTGGGTGGTCATATGAGTCCGGAGGCAGTGAGCCTGGCTAAAACGTTTCCCGCACACGGAACAAACATGAGGCGTTTCTCCCGTATGAATTCTGCGATGCACAGCTAGATTCGTGCTCCGATTAAAACGACTTCCGCATACGTTGCATTCGTGATTTTTCTCGCCCGTGTGGATGGTCATGTGTCTTTTCCTTTCAGAACTAAAAGTGAATGCTTTGTTGCATAGAGAGCAAGCAAAAGGTCGAACGGGAAGATGTCGCTTACAGTGGTTACGTAGAGCACCCGCTCGACTGAAAGCAGCTCCACACTCTGAACAGACGTGATCTTTTCGGTCGGAATGACCTGCTTCGTGAGAACGCAGCGCCGCTTGTTGGGTAAAACCACGACCGCAATGATTGCAAGTATAAGGTTTCAGCCCTGTATGCAAACGACGATGAGCTGCTAAATTGCCAGCCAAGGCAAACGAGATACCACACACCTCGCACATATGACGTTTAATTCCAGAATGTACATTCATGTGTAACCTTAAATTGGCCTGTTTAAAAAAAGTTTTTCCACACTCGGAACATTTAACGTTTTTTAAATGTGCATGCATTTGTTCCATGTGTCGGGCTAGTAAAGTGGCAGTGGCCAGCGATTCGCTGCAGTATGCACAAGTACGTGACGTTACAGTATGTTTACGTTTGTGTTTAATCATGCTGGCACGATACTTGAACTCTTTACCGCATTGATCGCACGTGCGTTGTTTTATGGGCACTACAGGTTTAGAGTGATTCCTTGGAATGCCATGTGTCTGCCAATCCCTTTGGAGCTGTTCATTTTCAATTCTTATATGAGTTTGTGAATTTTCTGTAGGCTCAGATTTGGCAGAAAAATCGTTTAAAACTACAGGAAATTTTCTTGTAACGGTATCGTCATCGTCTGCTGTTGAGATTGACCTGCAGTGGAAAAATGGTATTCATGACGATACAGTTATAGATACAGGCGAGGTTTAAACTCACTCGGAATGTAATTTAATGGTTGATGTATTTGTAGCTTCTAATTCAGCTTGCAGTTGTAATTGTGCACTTTTACATTGCAACCTAAATCGATACGAATCGTTAGCTTTTCTAAGGCATAGCTTGCAAATAAATTTTGGGAATGTATCTTCAAATGACACCTAGAGAAAATGTATATATTTTATGTACAAGAGCAGTGAAAAAAAATACAAGGGGAAAAATTGTTTACCTGCACGGAAGTACACACTTGCAACAATTGCAATAAATTGCGTATGTTCTCGTCGTTATTGAAACTGAACTTTTCTTCTAGATGATACATGCCCTCGCCATTTATTAAACATGCTCGACATCTCTGCTTTCCGTCACATTCCATCATACAGCTTATTTGAAAATTGCTGAAACAGCACTGTCAAACTTGTAACTGCTAGGTTATGTGGGTTATTTTGAATGAAATTAATTGGACCTTTCGATTGTTGAAATATTTCGAGAGGTTACACAAAATCATTCGAATGATGTTGCGATTAAGCATTTTTGGTTTTAGCTTCTTTGGAAACGAGCTTTTAGGCGATAGCCAGCTGCAAATGCAGACAAAATCGCGAAATCCTAAAATTCTGTAATTCACGGCGTTCTTTGCCGAGCGAGCAAACCCAAGCCACAAGGAGACAAGAATGATTTGGAACATTAGGATCGAGCGTCTAATAAATATGTATTACACTCGCATAGTAAACTGTAAACTATCAGAATGTTGCGATTATTTGAAATGAATCATGTATGTCGGAAGGATCGTAAATTCGCATGCGGATAACGGTATGTAAAAGCACACAGGCTATATATAGTATGATCAAAAAGTCTTTGGATAGCGGTTGCTGTGGAATTGATAAGTCATCTATGAAATTATTTATTTCTATTAGTTTTGACATTTACTTTCAAAAGTCAGCGGAAAAAATGTGTCAGCTGACTTTTGAAAGTAAATGTCAAAACTAATAGAAATAAATAATTTCATAGATGACTTGTCAATTCCACAGCAACCGCTATCCAAAGACTTTTTGATCATATGGTACTTAATACTACTGTTGTGGTAAAAGCTCAGATGCGCCCGCGCCTTTTGTACACGAATGATTATTTCGAACGATTACATCGATTATTATCGTTTAAGAGCCAATTGTTCGAACAGTAGTTTCGGGTTTAAATTCAGATCCATCAGTAGTACAAACTGTTGTAACCACAGGCAAAAATATTTCTAGGTACACTCATAACATACAAACAATAGTAGAATTGCAAAAATAGTCTATTTTGTGCATTTAGCATTTATTAAGCAGTTTCTCGCAAATAATCAAATACCTCAAACTACTTGAGGGCGTAGCCATCTCTTCGCGGACACTTGGACGACAACCGAAGACTTGCAGAAAATAAAAAATTCCCAATTTTTATAGGTACTCGAAATAGAGGGAATGTCATCTACGACAGACTTAGTGGGGGCGGACCTTACTCTACAATAACTGCTTTGCTATTTTCTAAAAGTTGCTTCTTACAAATGTTGTCGATTTTTTACTTTTCGTTCCCAACACTTTCACTATAGCAAAGTACTTACTGATTTCATGTAAAATTCCGATTACGTGCTAAAGGAACCCAGTTTTTTAAAAATGTCGGTCTGTGGGTAATTTCGTTCTGTCTTATCTTCAGCACAGATAGTCTAGTTTCTATCAGGGATACTGTTCTAGTATAGCATAGAATAATCGTTGATCTGGATAGACTCTAGAAAGCAGGGGTATACAGAGATATAAGCTTTTTAAAAAAATAGAAACCAGAAATTAGAGATATTGTTTATCTTTGGTATCATTTTTTTCAGAATCTGTATTTTGGAAATCTGAAAACGAGATCTGAGAGAATAAATGAGTGAAGCACTTCGCTTGGACTCTTCTATACTTTCGAATTAGTTACTGATCATGTATAAAAGTATTTCAGTATTAATGTCTTACGTGCCACCAATGACTGTAATAAAATAAAGGCTTAAACGGCAAGCAAGAGGATTTACATTCTTAAGAATGTAATTGATAGGTCTCTGTGCTGTTTCTCCCAGAACAAGCCCGGCAGGTATTAAAATACATTTGTTATTTCAAGAAAATGACTATTTAGAACTTCCTTTAGCATTTGTTGCAAATGGTCTTGACCTCCCGATGAAATAAGAAAAATATTATACACTTAAATCTTTAAAAAATACTTTATAGTTAACTTTTGTACGAGATTTCTATGCGAGAACGTATATTAAAGAGCTGCCGCAGGATCCGAAAACGTTTGAATGTTTGAGTATTTCGCGCGCATTAAACGAATCTGTGCGAGGGTCATTTAACTGTCAGTCTCCAATTCAGCTATACGCCACCGAATAAAGCCGCCGGCTTAAAAGGCATTTAAATGAATAAGAGTGAAATAGAAAGCTCATTGCGGTAAAATTCATATTACACAAGCTAAAAGAGGATAGGTGTATCTGCATATTAAAGACTTCAGGGTCGCGGTCCCACAACTTCCGAGAATTATGCTGCCAGCTGTCCGTGATAAACTGATGAGCGCATGCCAATAGCCGCCTAATTTGCGGAATTCGTTGTGTAATCATAATTTAGTGGTGTTGTACGATGTCCATGGAAAATAATTTTGGATTGTGAATGCCACGTAAGAAAATGCTTTCACTTGTTTCCACTGTCTGCTATTTTGTGATTCATTGTGTGATATTGACTGCAAACATTTAAAAACTAAAATTCAAACACATTTTTTATCGGTAAACCACATGAAAAATTTTGTGCATTTTGACACACTGGCAATGTGAGTATCAATTTCCAATAATTTTATTGGAGAGTGCTTATCGAAAGTCTATTAAAGACATCAATGAAAATGCAGGTTAAAATAGATCATTTTGCCAACATAAAGGATGGGTTTGAAATATAAGGCTACCTAAAACTTGGGTAAGAACAATTTTTTTCCAAAAAAATACTTTAAAATGCCTCCCAGTACACCACACCACGAGCCGCCACTGTTAGGAACTATACGCCGATATCTTTGCTTAGTATCATACCAAAAATCTTTGAATTGTTTGTGACTGATTTTCTTGCCGAGTGTTTAAAGAACGTTACCTATTATTGAAGAACAGTATGGGTTTAAAACAGGAAGATCTACGTTAACAAATTTGCTCTACTATGTGGGAGGGTTTCGGATGCCTTGAAGAATGGTCTGCAGGTTGATTCAATATACACCGACTTCTCCAAGGCATTTGATAAAGTCAATCATTCAATCTTGTGTGCTAAGCTGGAAGCCTTGAGTATTGGTGGTGAAGTTTTATTGTGGATTAGAGATTATCTTCGCAATCGCACCCAAGTTTTGAAAGTGAAAAATTATGTATCGTGTGAAATCAAAGTGCTGATGTACCGCAAGGTTCTCACCTCGGCCCACTTCTTTTTTATCTGTTTATCAACGACGATCTGAAGCTTTACAAAGTAATTACGTCAGATGCAGATGTTGAATTGCTGCAGCGGGACATGGATGCTTTGGCACAATATGGCTATAAATGTAAACTTATGAGGTTTTATAGAATTAAATCACTTTATTCGCCTACTACAAACTTGATAATCAATTTTTGAAGTAAGTAGATAATATTGGTGACTTAGGTGTACTTTTAGGTAAAACTTTATCGATTGTTGGAAAGTGTTTGAAAATGTTGGGTTTTGTTAAGAGAATCACCACTGATTTTCGTAATATCAATACCCCAAAGTTATTATATGTAACATTAGTACGACCTATTTTAGAATACCGTTTCTCCAATTTGGTCACCACATTATAATAAATATGTACCTAGATATTGCTATGATATTTAGAGGTGTTTGTTTTGACTGTGGTTTTGTGGTTCCTGGAAAGCAATTTTTGGAATGCTTGCTACAGTTCAATTTATATTTGGAGATTTATGAAGACTTGTAATATTTTAATATTCTAACTTATAAACTCAGGGTTGCGTATTTTTGCTAATTGTTATTTTTCATATGGTTTGTTTTATATAGAAAGAAAAGAAAAACACAACAGATTGAAGACTATTTATGTTAATTGTAATTATAATTTAATTCAGAATTGTTAAAAAGGTTTAGTTTATAAAAAAGTTTTAGAGTTACGTGATTTGTGCGTCGACTAATGTCAGTTTGGATGTCAGTGTCAAGTTTCAAAAACGTATTAAAGAATAGTATACTCATGGACATGGGATTTATTTGATTGTTATAAAAAATAAAAATCAAAGAAGGAAGAAAAAAGATATAAAAAAATTTGTTTAATGAGTTACGGCTCGTCTTGTAAATAAAGACAGGGAATTGAGATTCTCTGGAAGAGAAAACAGGAAAAACGAGTCTAAAAAGCTAGATAAAAGTAATTACGTGTATAAAAGAGGAAAATACAAGAAGTAACAACGAATTAAAGAAAAATCCAGAAGAATTATAAATAAAAGGTGATCGAGGAAGTTTGTACGTTTGTGATGGTAGTAAAACCAAATTGGTAATAATATAAAACACACAAGAAGAAGATTCAGATTAAGGGCGAGTATTTGTTGTTGCTCGAGAGGCCAGCAGAGCGAAATAGAGGTTGGACACTCAGCGTTTTGCTAGAGCGAGGAAAGATAAGTGTTTATTTGTAAAAAAAGACGATAGTAGTTAGTAAAACTTATTGATTTTTCGGAAACCACATTTTGAAATTCAGTTATTTAATAAAACTATTATTTTGTTAAGTTGATATCGTTGTGTGTTTATTTCTATTTAAAAATTAATTTAAACAATCTATTTTACAAGCAAAATAACGACCCTGAGAGAGTTAAAAGAGTCTCATAGCAAGTTTGAATTTAATTGCGTGAATTGCAGAAAGTTTTAGGGATTGTTTTCTAGTAGTCACAAGGTCACGCATATCATTGCAATATATATGAATAAATATGATAGAACAAGTTCAACGTAAGTTTTTAAGATATGTATCCTAAAAACTGTACTTAATTAATGAAACTTACTATTCTTTTTTAGAAAACACACTAAACATAAAAACGCTGTCAAAACGTAGACAACAATCTGATTTAAAGCGTTTGTTTAATCTAATTAATAACATGGTTGATAGTCTCCCTTTGCTTTATTTGATCGATTTTTATGTATAACAAGACAGCAATCAGTGTTTTATGTACCCATTTCAAGAACTAACTTAATGTTTAATTCTCCTTTGACAAGAATGTCACGATTTAGTAATGTGTATTGTACTGGACTTGAATTTTATGGAGCATCATTCAGCAAATTCTGCTTGCAGCTAAATAATTGTATATAGTATTTGTATGCATTTATTCTCGGGTAATGATTTGTATGTGATATTTTTAGAATTATAAATACTGTTTTTTGATGTGCTTTCTGTAATTTCCTATAAAATTGGGCTGTGCTCTCGGTATACAATACAATATTTAATGCTATAGTTAAGGGCAGGTAACAAGTGTGCCAAGTCTCCCTTTAAAAACTATACCTGCATACCTGTAGTTAAATTTTAAATGAAAGTTAAATAATGAACAAGCCACTGTAACGATCAAAAATATCATGTTTGCATTTTGTTAAAGTATCGTCGCATTACTTTAGCGGTAATTAATAATTTTTTTTAAGTAGAAACTTAGATTTATAGACCGCATGTTTTTAAATCTAAGTAACTATGTTTCTTTTAACTCCTGTTTGTAAGCTTTTTAATAATATATAGAAATAAGTAACTATTTGCAAATATAAATAAGTTAATTTGAAAAAAATTCAATTACAGAAAAGCAAAAACGAAGGGACAAATGTGTACGTCAAAAGTTTGATGTGAGGGGGAAAATTAATTTTTGCTGCGCCAAAAAATTAAGTTGTGATCCTTATTCTACTATCACTCATGAGTAATTTAGCTTAAAACGTAAATATTTTATTGTCCCTCGTTTATTAAATAAAGGGACATGAATTTGTTTTTCAAAAATTCATAGAAGGCGTCACAGAGAAATTGGCGAACCGAAACACAAATCAAACTTTAGCCCACCCCTAGCTCTACTAGTATATAAAATGTTTAAAAAAAACGTTTTGGCGCAATATTTTTTTGAAAATGTAACAATTTGGAAATTTTTGTCACTCCAAAGTTTTAGTAGTTCCAAAAGTAGTCCTCGTTTATAACATTATGGGCATTTAATATTAAATTTCATCCAGATCTGATAACTCGTTTTTGACTAAATAGGCATTAAAGCCGAAATGTTTATAAATTCATAGAAGACTTTACAGAGAACTCCAAAATTTTGAAATAATTTTTAGTTCACAGATTTCTTGCTTTTAAAAATTCTCGTGCATAGTAACATTGTGTCCCAGTAGACTACTACAAGATTGATTAAATTGCTTATTAATCTTAACATGACAAAAAATTGTCAAATTTGATCCCAAAATGCCAACTCGTGTTGGAATAATATGGCGTCATTTTTAAGCTAGATAGTTTGGAAAAAAAACTGTTGGACTTTTCTTAAGGTCTTAATTAGATTTAGAAAATTCGTTTTTCGGAAATACTGCTACCAAAAACACATGTCTAACTTCTGCTTTCGGTATTTTTTTTTTAAACTTGTTTTGTCGATAATTTTTTGATATATAGTCCCATACTCCAACACTCATCAAAATCAGACCATCTATGCAGGAGTTATGATGCACACATACCCACCCAAAGACACATTATTTAAAAACTACTTTTTTGGGTTTCTGGATTTCAAAACCTGTATTTCCATCGAAATCTCGATTTTCATGAAATCAGTACTTCCCTGTACAGAAAGCATAGGAAGGTAGCTAGCCATTTTGCCGCTCCTGCTGCTAAAAAATGTTGCGTCGTACTTGCTGGAACTAACACATTGTATTATTTTATATTTTTTTTTGTCTACTGTTAAGATGTATTCATAAAATTTTGCGAGTACAAAAACATTTTTTTACCATTTGGTACCCTGGCCACATATACAAAAATACTTAAATATTAAATGTAAATGCTTTTAAAAGTATGGAAAAGTCCAAACGAAGTCCTTTGCTCATTTTTAAGTTTATTCTATCTAACGAGATCCCAAGTGTATCACCTATAGGTGTAGGTGGCAAGAGACCCTAGCAATTTACTCAGCACTCTTGGAATCATCGAAACAGCCATGCAGAAAATCTCGTACTAAACTGTTGTGGTTTCTTTTCTTTTAGCTACTGAAATACAGAATATCCAAATTGGAGAAGGCGACATACCACGTAATATTGCTATACCAATCTACATGGTATTTCCAAGATTGTTTACTTGTCCAACACTCATTACACCAAGTTTTAAAATAGGTAAGGAACCAACACAATTTTGATAATAAAATATTTTCAATTTTAATTTTCAGAATTTGAAGTAAACCTAGTCGTTATCTTCGAAAATGATCACTTGGTAACTGAAAATTTTCCTATCATGTTAACAAGAGAAATGTGAATCTACATAATATATATATAATACAATACATTCCCTAATTAAATAGTAAATAAACTTTTACAAGGATATTATCAATTTTCTTTTTTTTTTTAATTTAATTTATTATACATTCGATGAGATTGAAACTTATATAAAAACGAAACTTCTTATTAGGTGTCTGCAACAGCTAGCGTCAGATTTACAAGAAGTGGATCAATGTATTGTTCTAATCCTAAAATATGTCCAGTGCTGCAGGTATCGCTGGCAATGAAACTTATGACCAGCGGTAGCTTATTCATTTGCACTACTTGATACTGCGAGTACGAACATATCAATGTTTTTGCCTTTCCTAGTCCTAACTTGCTTCCTTGGTCTATAGCAAGGCCAAACGTGGATAGGAAGCCTGGACGCATGGCCAATTCTGGTGCCTTATCAGTGTTAACTTTTAAAACGGGGACTCCATCTCTGTCGGTAATGAGTACGCAGTACAGACCAGGTACTTTCGACAAAAGTTCTTGCACTACTTTTCGTACTTCTTCAACCATTTTCGAGCCTACAGATTATTATGTTACCACTCTATATTATGAATATTGTATAGTTTTAAGGACTTACCAGACAGAACATAACAGATTTTATAAACAATTTGTAGTAAACTTTGTCCCTATATCTTAGTCAATCTTGTATCTGAATAGATTATTATTATCTTTGGTTGTTTGCTTAAATGCTTACTATATTCTATAAACAGTACGATCCTTTTTTCTCTAATGTAACATATTTTTTCCAATATAACTTGGTTGGTACTACTGTAATCTTTAAGTTGTGTCTGTTTAGCGTTTTCGTACATATAAATTTTCTTATAGGTCGTACGTGGGACATCAAACGATAAAATCATAATTATCCATTTTGTACTTTTCTTGTGTTTAATTAAATTGTAGTTAATATTATTAATAATTCTTATTTAAATCTTTAAAGGAAAGTATTCGTTTACGTAGTGGTTTCTTAGACACTACCGGCAGGAAGACCAACATTACAGAAAGAAAATTAAAAGTTTTCACCATTGCAGTACTTCTCGATAAATTATTATATTCAAATGCAAATGAGGTGTTACAGGTTACATTATTTTAGTTCTAAACTTATTAATTTAGTTTTCACTGTCTTCTCCTCTACTGCCTAGTATGTAGTAGTATGTCTTTGGTGTATTGTAATGTAGAACAAAGCTAAAGTTACTGCTACGGAAAATGAAATTTATAAATGCTGCCAACATTAACGCGATAATTGGCTTCGCAGCCCCATGCAGATCGAACGGTATAAATATTGCAAAACAAAATTACAAGATTTAAAATAAAAAAAGCTGAAAAGCTGACGTGTAGACTTCGAGTGCACTTTTCCATATTAAAACTTATCGTATTTGCAAAAGTGTAAATTTTATAATTATAACCTTCCATTCCATCCATCTAAATTCATAGAAAGCGCCACAGTACAATTATAGCTTCCAAAAAAAAACAAATTGTAGCCAATACTAGATACTAATACTTGCCGTTACCGTATTTGCAAAAGTGTAACATTTAATAATTATAACGGTGTACAGTTCAGGGAATATTAGATTTCTAAGCAAGAATGCAGCGGGAATTTGAATTTGCGATAGCCTGTTCAATTGGTTTCCGTACCGTAACTGTACCCATAGAACCAGCGACTACCTATCGGCGAATTACAATTTCGCTTCGGATGTCGGACAAAAATGGCTATATTAGCTTTATTTGGGAAGTTATTAAAAATATGCAAAGAATGAAAAATATATTTTTTAACTAGAGCTAATTGATAGCCGTAGTTAAAATTACGTTAACGCCAGAAAACTATTGCTTGATACTAAAAAGTATCGTTTTTTTCTTAATTATTAAAATAGTTGAAAATCCCAATAAAGTACTTTAAATAGTCTATCGAACTGATAAAGTTTATAACGATCGGCGTTTGCGTTTTTGAATAAATAATTAATTAATTTCAAATATTTCAAAAAATCCTGGAAGGCGTCGGAGTAAAATTTGGGAGATAAGTAAAAAACAAAATTGTAGTTCAAGCTCTACCGTTTTTGAGAAACTTTTTGGAAATTTTCAAATCTTTGAAGCTACGCCTTTGCGATATTTTTTGGATTTTCGATATTAATTTTATTTCATCATATACTGCCTAGGAAGGGCTCTCAAACAAGTGGTAGCTGATCCCTATCAGACAACTACTTTTTGAGTAAATGGACGTTAAAGTCGAAATTTTCAAAAAACGTTAGCGGTCGCCATTTTGAAGCTAGAGGGTTCGGTAAAAAAGCTTTCGATTTGCCTTAAGTTCTTCTCTCCGGTTCCGTCCTCAAAGTTTCAAAATTTTGTTTTTGGAAAAAACTCTACAAAAAAACATGTCTAACTTCCGTTTCCGGTTTTGGATTTTTTTGAAAAGCTTAACTAGAACTACAATTTTTGATATACCTCTTGATTTAAAATTTCATCAAAATCGGTCCAGTACTTTTGCCTGTAAAGGCGTCACACACACGCGCGCGCGAGCACACACACACACACACACACGCGCGCGCAGATAGAGAGAGCAGCATCGAACGTGGCTTTGTTTTCATACGTTGGTAGTTTGGTTTAGTTTGCTTTTGTTCCTATTGGCAACCGTGAACCCTTCAATTGTCTTGTCAGTGTCACCTGTCACTTTCACAACCAACCCCGAAAATATGTTTATGCTTTCACAAGAAATTAAAGCTTACTTTTAATAAATACACGTCTGTAAGAACATTAAAACAGCAAATTTAATAATAAATTATATTATATTTTTCGTGTGTAATGTTAAACAATGATGAATACTTCTAGGAGAACTGTTTCAATAATGTAGTGCTGTATTTGTAATAAATTGATTTTAGACATTCCAGATAGTAATTAAAAATAATTTAATGGAAGCAAAATGCAAGGGTATAATGTAATATTATTCGTCTTGTTATTTAAAGTGACTATTTGTTGGTGCAGAATACACGAATTAATAATAGAGGTCTGTATTTTCTTACTTGAGAGTATTTGCCACAAACTTAAAAACTTACTTTTATTACAGAATGACGTGCGTAAATACATAGCATTAAGCACTTTCGGTTTTTACAAGGGCGGTAAATTAGACGTGCAACTGCAGAATTTTAAAGCAACTCCGCACGATGAAACTGCCAAGGTGAGTCGCTGCCGACAATGAATTGATGATTATAAAAGCTTTCTGTCGGTTTTAGTTTGGTTTCAGTTTGGATCGAACGATGAATGATGCCATAAATCCTTACCTTGACAGCCATCAGGACCGTTGCTTTCTACAAGGACCTTTTTACACAGAACATGAAGCGGCTGTTATATATTTTACAATGGATCTGCCTAATAAAGTGTACGTAGTGGTAAATTCTAAGTAGGTTTTGCATGTTTATTTATCCCTTACTTTTTTGTAGAATGCGAGTACAGTGCAGTCCTGATTGGAAAAAAGTGCACATTTATAGAAGCAGCGAAGACATACCGGCTGCCAGTCCTAAACAAGTGCTGGTAGGCAGTGGAAATAATATGTTAATGCAAACACGAAAACGTAGAAGCCTTCCCACTGTGAAGAACAACAATGAAGATTCTTTTTTAAACAAAAATCTTAATCCTTGCAATAAGTTACATCTACCCATTACAGTACACGAAGATGTCGATGGAACTAAATTGTACAATACCAGTGTGAGTGTTTTACTTTTTTTTTTCTTGAACTACTTACAATATTTGGACGAATTCCACACAGCATAACAAATTAAATAGAACACACTGTTTGCTAAGAAAATTAATGTAATTGTGTATATTTGCAGTTCGTCATGAGCATTGCCAGTGATGCAGAGGAAGGTCTTTATAATCTATACTTCCATAGCTGCCCTAACTACGACCCCAGCAAGCAAGTCTCTTTGGACTTTACGGTAAATAGTTTACTAATTTAGAAATACAAAGTAGAACCAAAACTTTTATAGACATCAACATTGTTTTGAGTACTTTCTAAATATACTATAGAAAACTGTAAAATCATTAGGCTCGTGGTTGGTTTAGGATTAGCCGAATTATATCCTTGCGTGCTGATAAAATAGTATAATTTTATATCTTGCATTCAGAGAAAAACTATCTCTAGTAGGCCATGGATGCTGCATTTCTACCACTCCCACTCTGTTTAGCAGTTGTTTAGTATACATAATGAGTGGTATTAGCAGAAATGCCACATCCATATCCTACTGTGGTAGTTCTTTTATTCACTATTCATTCTAATAGGTATGTGTCGTGGGAAAAAAAACACTTTAATGGCAATCCTCCTCATTACGACATTTCGTGCTCTATATTAAACCTACGATCTGTTATGTTTTTCAGATACAAATCATAGAAGAAAATGTGGGCAATTTCTTATCAGCAGGTGAGATGCCATTGCCAGCACTCTACTGTACCATGGCCGTATTGTTCCTGTTGTCGGGTGCATTCTGGGTATTCTTGCTGCGGCAGTCACGACATCCAGTCTTTAAAATACACTACTTAATGGCAGCATTGGTATTCCTTAAGGCCTTATCACTCGCATTTCACGGCATGAATTACCATTTCATAGAAAGGCTGGGCGTGCATTTGGCAACCTGGGCTGTTTTGTATTACATTGCGCACCTCCTAAAAGGCGCCCTGTTATTTGTTACGCTCGTTTTCATTGGCACAGGTTGGACCTTCATCAAACATGTGTTGGCGCCGCGGGATAAACGTCTCTTTATGGCAGTCATTCCCTTGCAAGTCTTGGCAAACGTGGCCGAAATCATTTTAGCAGAGAGTGAAAAAGGCGCACGAGAACACCTCGCCTGGCGCGACATTTTCATCCTCGTCGACTTGTTGTGCTGTGGCTGCATTCTGTTCCCGGTGGTATGGTCTATACGGCACTTACAACAAGCAAGTGCCACAGACGGCAAAGCTGCTGCTAGCCTACGGAAACTAAAACTGTTCCGCCACTTTTATGTTATGATTGTGTGTTACATTTATTTTACTCGCATCATAGTTTATCTTCTGCGAATTACGGTGCCGTTCCAATATGGTTGGCTAGATGAAATGTTCCGAGAAATGGCCACTTACGTGTTTTTTGTGCTGACAGGTTACAAATTTAGACCGGCTGCCCACAACCCCTATTTTTCATTATCGCAGGATGAAGATGAAGAAAACTTGGTGTAAGCACTTTTTTTGCTTTTTGAGTAGAGCCATAATTTCACAGCTCTTATTTTTCTTAAGTGTAACTGTACTGTGCATAACTATTAGAACTCTACTTGTTTAAAATTACCTGCTCTATAACTTATCCTATTCGAAAATAAAAAATTAGAACTCCCTGTTTCAACAAAATGGTTTCTTATTTTGTGGTTTTGTTGAAAGATCTTTTTTTTTAAATTAAGTGATATGTAATAAGTTATAAGTATGTCAAAAGGAATGTTAGAAAATCGCATTGGAAAAGTTTTAATGCTATGGAAAAAAACAAAACAATAACAAGTTACGTCAGAAATTATTTAATGTTTTTAATTAGTAGGTAGAAGTAGGTGTTTACTATACAGAGTGTTTTAAATGTTTGTGAATTTCAAATACTTCCAGTATATCTAATTTACGTTTATCATCACAAAAGTGTAAAAATTTTACAGTGTTAGATGTCATTGAATGATTGTCTTCTAATAAGTGTTTAGCATAACTGCTCTTTTATGTGGGTGTTTATATTTGCAACAATGTACTTGTTCCTTGTACCGAATATCAAAATTTCTAATTGTTTGTCGTATATAAATTTTGATACCTAACACTATAAAATTTTTAGACTTTTGTGGTGATAAACGTAATTTAGGTATACTGGATGCATTTGAAGTTCACAGACCTTTAAAATCTGTACCTTTAATGAATGAGCAAATTGATCTCTTAAATTCACCATTATTGGACATTTTGGAATAAGACATAAAGTCATCTAGACACAGATGTAGAAAACCAAGATCAAGTTATGAAGATTTATTGTTCCTATAGCAATGTCAACTGTTTACTTTTAATCTTGCCTCTGAAAATGACATGTGAACATGTTTGTTTAATTCATACGGTAAAATAAATGTAATTTCAGTTTATCTACTTGGTTGGATTTCTAATAACTTGCATAATAATTATAATGTATTCAATTATTTTAAAATTTTTATTATATGAGTTTACAGAAATGTTTTCTAATTGTTAATTTGCTAAAAAAAATTATGTTTGTGTGCAGGATAACCGAATCTGGTGCAACTGAAGGTCTGAGCCGAGTAAATTCTCGAAATAAATCCACTCTTAATCTAACTGAGCTAACTCAAAAAGAAAGCGAGGCACTGTTGGATCAAAGAGAAGGCAGTCACGACTACGACTAGATACCATTCACAGACAAATATAAAGCTGCTACATCTTTTCATGGTTATTGTTTGTGATCTCTTGACTTGTATCATATAGCGTATATATTATTACCGTGTGGAACTGGTGTTTAATAAATATGTTGCAAGATTGTTTTATAATTTTCCTATAAAAAAAAATTGTATCTTTTAATTTTTCCACTTAAATTCGGATTTTTGTAAACACAAAATTTTCTTATAGGTTTCGCTAGTATTAGCAAATCACATCACCTTATTTTTACTTTCCTATACTTTCAGCATTGATTTCATGCAAATGTTCGAATTCTAAATTCTGACGGAAATACATCTTTTGAAATTCTAGGAACTTGAATGGAAAGTGGTTTTTAAAGAATGTCATAACCGTCACAATAATATTATATATTTCATGGTACACCTTTACTAAATTTTTGGTTTTTAACTGATTTAAATGAAATTTGCGATGACATTCCAAAAAAAAGTATTTATAATAGCTCTTCTGTATTTTGTTTTGAAAACTTTGTTTTTACTTTCCCATACCTCTACTGAAGTAAGGAAAGTTATGATTTCATGCAAATTTTCCAATTTCAGATTTTAAAGGAAATGCGCTTTTAAAAAAAATTCTGTCTGTGGGTGGGTGCGGTTGGTTCCCTATATCGGAACCCTTGACCGATTTTTATAAGATTTAGGTTGAAATTTTATAGTTGCAGGTAGTTCTTTGTCAAGTCGTTAATCAGAAACGGAAATTAGACCTGTTTTTCTGGTATAGATTTTTTTCTAAACACTATTTTGAAATTCTGAATACATAGCGTTTTAGTGCATCTAATGCAAAGTTGATAATTCTTAAATATATAAAAATTTGATGAACATTTTTGTTTTCCCTTTCTTCTTTAATAAATATTTGGTTTTAGTGGGCTTTGGGAAATAATACACTGTTAAACTTTCTTAAAGTATAATTGGTAACGTTTCAAAGCATTTTTTGCTTCTTCTTCAGACCCTGTAATTATTTTCAAAATAATATCTTAGTGTACAAATAATCTTAATTACCTTCTATTAAATTAACGTTAAAATTGCTAACCGAACATTGTATGAATACATTTACAAATTACATAGAACACAACGGACATATTTGTGTCAAGTCAATACATTTATGAAGTTAGCTACATTTATTTTAAAATACAGTTGTACAGTTTGCTTAAGTTTTGAATGTCTTGTCTGTTGTTAATTGCATTTTTCTCCTTTTTGATGTGGATCATTTCTTTAATCAACCTCCGCTTTTCATTATTTTCTTTTTCCAATATCTCTACCTTATCGAAGTCAAATTGATGTTTCTTTTCTTCTGCGTGTCCTTTTAATGCAGTTTTTTCTGTATTTTTACCAGCCAGGCTATTCTTATGCGATTTTATTCTGTTCTCAATATATTGTTTTGATTGTCCGA
Source organism: Ctenicera cuprea (assembly GCA_958336395.1). Lineage (NCBI taxonomy): Eukaryota > Metazoa > Arthropoda > Insecta > Coleoptera > Elateridae > Ctenicera > Ctenicera cuprea. The sequence continues at coordinate 29,358,814 of OY284495.1, read as the reverse complement.
TATATTTTGCTTCGCAATTTTTGCATGGTATAGAATAAATCGAATGTGTTTGTTTACCCTTTTTAATTTTACATTTAGTGTTAGAATATAGATACTTCAAATTGTTGTGATTTTTTCCTGCGGTTTGTAGTTTGAAAGGGTTAAGTATGTGATTAATTTTTTCTGTTAATCCCGCGATGTATGGCATTGGTACTTTTAACATTTTATTGCTAAGTTCTTTATTTTGGGTATCCTTATTATGGTATGCTTTGTGAGTACTTTGTTTTATTATGGATTCTACTAGATGATTTGGATAGTTGTTTATCTTCAAAGTGTTTTTTATTTTATCAAGTTGTTTTTTTCGTCTTTTTGGTTGCGACAGTTTTATAGCTCTATCTGCCAGTCCAGTAATTACGCTTTTTTTATATTTAAGTGGTAACTCAGCGTTGTAATTCAGATACCTTTCACTCCAGGTTTTTTTTGTAGTCCATTCATAATCAATGTTGTTTTTATTGTGAATTAGTTTAATATCTAGAAAGTCTATTTGATCATTCTTTTCTTTCTCTATGGTAAATTGAATTCGGTCGTGATAGGAATTAAAAATATTTAAAATAGTTTCGCATTTGTTGTTGGGTACCACTGCTATTACGTCATCTACATACCTTTTATATATTGGCACTTCAAAATCACATTCTTTTAGTTTGTTTTCTTCCAAATCTTCTAAGACGATATTAGCTACACAAGCAGACAAAGGAGCTCCCATAGGTAAACCATGGGTTTGTTCATAGAATTTTTCGTTATGAGCAAAATATGACGAAGTCAGACATAAGTTGATTGCTTCAAGAAAATCTTTTTTTGGTAGGATTGTAAAGTTTTTTATTTCCTCCCATTTTTTCATGATTATAGATACTGCTAATTTGGTGGGAATGTTAGTGTACAGGGAGATTACATCTAGAGATATAATAGAATAATTGTCTGGTATGGAACAATGTTTTATGTATTCAACAAAATCCCAGGAATCTTTTACATGGCTTGTTGTTTTGCCTACCACGTTTTTTAAAATGTTTGCTAGGTATTTTTCTAATGCGTAGAGAGGTGATTGGATACAGCTCACAATTGGACGCAAAGGAATATCTTTTTTATGAATCTTAGGTAGTCCATAGATTCTAGGCGGTAGTGAGTTGTGGATTTTTAATTTGCTGGCAGTTTTTAAGTCTATGATTAGTTCTTCTTTCCATTTGCTTATGATTTGGTTGTTTCTTGTTTGTTTTATAGCTGTAGGGTCTTTTTTTATTTCTTTGTAGGTATTACTATCGGCTAAGAGTGTTTGCATTTTGTTTTCATAATCTTTTTTGTACATAAGTACTGTTTGATTAGATTTATCTGCGTTTAGTACTAAAATATCTCTGTGTTGTTTTAAGAACATTTCCGTTTCTTTGATTTTTTTATTGAGACATTTTTGATTGGCTGTTATTTTTCTAGGTTTGGTTATGTGATTTTTTAGTACTTGACATAATTTAGTTCTAATGTCAGTTTTTTCTTCGTTACTTTTTTCATCTATATGTTGTTCTACGCTTGCTATAATATCATTGATTGGAATTGTTCTTTTTTTGTCATAAAAATACGCAGTGCACTATGACAAAAAAAGAACAATTCCAATCAATGATATTATAGCAAGCGTAGAACAACATATAGATGAAAAAAGTAACGAAGAAAAAACTGACATTAGAACTAAATTATGTCAAGTACTAAAAAATCACATAACCAAACCTAGAAAAATAACAGCCAATCAAAAATGTCTCAATAAAAAAATCAAAGAAACGGAAATGTTCTTAAAACAACACAGAGATATTTTAGTACTAAACGCAGATAAATCTAATCAAACAGTACAAAAAAGATTATGAAAACAAAATGCAAACACTCTTAGCCGATAGTAATACCTACAAAGAAATAAAAAAAGACCCTACAGCTATAAAACAAACAAGAAACAACCAAATCATAAGCAAATGGAAAGAAGAACTAATCATAGACTTAAAAACTGCCAGCAAATTAAAAATCCACAACTCACTACCGCCTAGAATCTATGGACTACCTAAGATTCATAAAAAAGATATTCCTTTGCGTCCAATTGTGAGCTGTATCCAATCACCTCTCTACGCATTAGAAAAATACCTAGCAAACATTTTAAAAAACGTGGTAGGCAAAACAACAAGCCATGTAAAAGATTCCTGGGATTTTGTTGAATACATAAAACATTGTTCCATACCAGACAATTATTCTATTATATCTCTAGATGTAATCTCCCTGTACACTAACATTCCCACCAAATTAGCAGTATCTATAATCATGAAAAAATGGGAGGAAATAAAAAACTTTACAATCCTACCAAAAAAAGATTTTCTTGAAGCAATCAACTTATGTCTGACTTCGTCATATTTTGCTCATAACGAAAAATTCTATGAACAAACCCATGGTTTACCTATGGGAGCTCCTTTGTCTGCTTGTGTAGCTAATATCGTCTTAGAAGATTTGGAAGAAAACAAACTAAAAGAATGTGATTTTGAAGTGCCAATATATAAAAGGTATGTAGATGACGTAATAGCAGTGGTACCCAACAACAAATGCGAAACTATTTTAAATATTTTTAATTCGTATCACGACCGAATTCAATTTACCATAGAGAAAGAAAAGAATGATCAAATAGACCTTCTAGATATTAAACTAATTCACAATAAAAACAACATTGATTATGAATGGACTACAAAAAAAACCTGGAGTGAAAGGTATCTGAATTACAACGCTGAGTTACCACTTAAATATAAAAAAAGCGTAATTACTGGACTGGCAGATAGAGCTATAAAACTGTCGCAACCAAAAAGACGAAAAAAACAACTTGATAAAATAAAAAACACTTTGAAGATAAACAACTATCCAAATCATCTAGTAGAATCCATAATAAAACAAAGTACTCACAAAGCATACCATAATAAGGATACCCAAAATAAAGAACTTAGCAATAAAATGTTAAAAGTACCAATGCCATACATCGCGGGATTAACAGAAAAAATTAATCACATACTTAACCCTTTCAAACTACAAACCGCAGAAAAAATCACAACAATTTGAAGTATCTATATTCTAACACTAAATGTAAAATTAAAAAGGGTAAACAAACACATTCGATTTATTCTATACCATGCAAAAATTGCGAAGCAAAATATATCGGACAATCAAAACAATATATTGAGAACAGAATAAAATCGCATAAGAATAGCCTGGCTGGTAAAAATACAGAAAAAACTGCATTAAAAGGACACGCAGAAGAAAAGAAACATCAATTTGACTTCGATAAGGTAGAGATATTGGAAAAAGAAAATAATGAAAAGCGGAGGTTGATTAAAGAAATGATCCACATCAAAAAGGAGAAAAATGCAATTAACAACAGACAAGACATTCAAAACTTAAGCAAACTGTACAACTGTATTTTAAAATAAATGTAGCTAACTTCATAAATGTATTGACTTGACACAAATATGTCCGTTGTGTTCTATGTAATTTGTAAATGTATTCATACAATGTTCGGTTAGCAATTTTAACGTTAATTTAATAGAAGGTAATTAAGATTATTTGTACACTAAGATATTATTTTGAAAATAATTACAGGGTCTGAAGAAGAAGCAAAAAATGCTTTGAAACGTTACCAATTATACTTTAAGAAAGTTTAACAGTGTATTATTTCCCAAAGCCCACTAAAACCAAATATTTATAAAAATTTGTATGTATATTTCACAAATATATTGCATATTCATTATACTACTTGTATTACTAAAGATAATTTGTTAATTTATTGCTAAATAAATTTTTATTTATCATGCTAATTTGAAAGTGGATTTTTAGAGGGCATATGACGTCATTAAGCAGTAGAGTGGCAGCACTGATAAATATTAATACATAACTTATTACAATATAATCCAAAAAGTTAATATTTACTTTATACAGTATGCAAGTGGACATAAAAGGGGAAAAACCGTTTTTATAACGTAACGTTGATCACTATCACGTGTTAACAGCAGACATGGTTGCATGCAGCAAGTGTGAGCAATACCAGGTAGCAGCATTACTGCTACCAGTGATCGCTCTTTGTCTGCTGGACGCATAATGCTCGGCTGTTTATAATAATATGATCATAGCAAGGTAGCGTAGTTTATTTATGCTTCAAAAAATGGTAGCGGTCACAGCGAACAGTTGAGTAATGTTTTGGTATCATATGCATCCAGCAGAATTTTAGTCAACAGTTGAGTCTGCTGAATGTAACAATGATACTGTACTGTACATACCACAGATAAAGAGAGAGTTAGTACATACTGCCAAAGAATATCAAAATACCCCAGAAGCGTCACTTGTGTCGGTTCCTTTGATGTTTTGAGCACAATTTGGGTGACCTTCGCCATATTGAAAATGGTTAACGTCAAAATTAAATGGCGCCAATTTTAAATATAACTTGTAGACATACAACACAAAGAACTAAAAAATATTGCTAAAGGTAATTCGCAGGAAACCGAAGCACGCATTAAATAAAGTAATAAGTAAAAATAATTCTGTAGATCGAGTAGGATTTTTATTAGGTATGTGAAATGCAAATAAAATTACTTACATTGTTCAATATTTTGTAGTAGGTATACCTACCGCGTATTGTTATGTCCAAATGGTACGAGTATTTACCAACGTTTGACTAAAACTGATTACTTTAAGTAACATTCACAGAACACAATTTACTGCTAAGTAAACCAAACGAACTGCTCCGTCTGTGATGCCGTTGTGGTATTGTGCTACATTTGACACGCTAAATAACTGTAATACCCTTAAAAACGATACCTGAATAAAATGGATGAAAGAAGAACCTTACATGGAGTGAAAAATAATGTTATTGTTATCTACTGTTAATTATTATGGATGTTTAAATATAATAATAAACACTAAGTTGAACATAACCTCCAAGTTACATCCGTCAGATTGACAGGAAAACCATTTACAATATGGCCGACTAAAGTACAAAAAAATATCGAAGTGACGCTTCTGGGCGTTTTGATGTTCTTTGATACTGCGCTAGTACAGAACTTGGCAGCAACCAAAACAAATAAGTATTACAACGCATGCGCAATATAGACAAATGACAATTTTTAAAAAGTAGTAAACAACCCCATTAATCGACAAAATTAAATTTTGGCCACAGATTCACAGTATACATCATTTTGTAATGGTTATTAATTAAAAAATGGAGGCCATGTAAACGGTGGTCCTGTAGTAAATTGTTAGAAGCAGATGATAGCGTAATTGGAAATTTGAAATAGACATATTTACGTTTCATCATACAAAGTGGCCCAGGAAGTACAGTCGTACAGACACATTTTAAGTATAAATAAATCAAAAACTATTCTTGATAATGCTATTAAGATTCAAGAAGTGTCATAATCTAGAAGGATTAAGGACATTTAATAAGTTTTTTTATTTTATTGCATTACAACCTCAAGGTCATGTAGGAAAATTAAACTACCAACGTATTTGAATCGTACAACTCCTAACACCACAAATAGGAAAACATCAAATAAATAATGTAAATTTTACTTCAGTTAAATTATCACTTCATCCTCCAAGATTAATAATTAAAATTTAAATTGGTTAAAAAATAAGCATTTTGCATGTACTTTCCCATACTTACAAACAATACATACAAAAATAATTGCTCTTATACCGTGTGTTCAAATAAAAAATACATATTAAGGGTTGGCCATAAAAAATAAAATTTCTGTCTTTGCATGCTTTAGAATTTATACAAACAAAACATGTCACTTAAAATTTTTAGGTTAAGCGTGTAATTTGCTATTTGTAGTGACATGGAGTGATGGCAGTTAAATTCTAAAGCATGCTAAGACAGAAATTTTATTTTCCATGGCCAATTCGTTTGTATTTGAACATACGGTATAAATAACCCAACAATTTATAGCACCTCTAATAAAAACTTTTGAGTTTTAGGGTGTATAAATATAAACTCTTTCTAATAATCCCTCATTGCAAGTCCAAAAAATGGGAGAGGGAGGACTAGCCTCTCTACATATTAAATTAGTTAAATTAATATGGCCTTATCCTAATATGACTTATGACCAAATTAGCTTAAACAGCGATGTTTTATCTTTTCCCATTCATTAAATAAGGGCCATAATTTGTCGATTTTCAAAAATTCATAGAAAAGGCATCGCAAAGAAATGAAAGTTCAAAACTGCCCGTAAGTACTAGTAACATTGTGTATTGCTATTATCAAAATCATAGTTTACGGCGATCTAACTTCTTTTTGAATAAATAGGCGTTGAAGCCAAAAATTTTTTTTAATTTACAAAGGGTATCCAAGAAGAAACTAGTTTTGTGGTTTTAAAAATGCTTTTAGATATAGTAACATTGTGTACTAGAGCTATTACGGAAATGGAAGTTTATGCCAAACTGATAACCAGTGATGTGAGTCTCGGTATTTTACCAATCGGTAAAATGGTAAAATGGTATTTTACCGGTAAAGTAAAATCACATTTTACCGGTAAAATGGTAAAATCATTTCGAATTGCGGCGCGCAGGCGCAGATATTCGTGGTACTCCAAAACAAAGCATTATTTTTCTTGGAAAGGGTCAGAACTGTTTTGTGGTAGGAAACCTAAATAAAGATTAATTTCTTTAAACCACTCATATTATATTATAATAATATATGTTAAATATTTATTATTTTTGTTATTAAAAGTTGCATCAATTACATTTATTAGGTTTGTTTAACTTTATGTTTATATGTATAAGTTTATTTTATCTAAATGTTTATTTCGATTTATATCTTCATATTTTTTATTTTCGTTATCACATTTTGCTTTGTATTTAATTTAGGTATTCTTTAATAATTATAACTGTAACTGTAAGTTACATAACCGCTATATTTTTATAAACTATAAATAATTGTATTTTAGTGTTTTGGTATCAAGTCTTAAGTAGACCTGTCGAGTATCTAGTATCAAACTAAATGGTTTTTCATAAGGAATCCAATGACATCATTTTTGACGTGAAATTTATTTTACCGGTATTTTACCGGTAAAATAATGATTTTACTTACCGTTTTTTATTTTACCGGTAAAATCACATCACTGCTAATAACTCATTTTTGAATAAATAGGCGTCAAGGCCACAAAATCGTAGCACCTCCATTTTTATAGCCCGAGTGTGTTTAAAAATTTTTTTTTCGTTTCCTCATAGCGCGCTCTATCATTTTGTTTTTAAAATTCCGTTTGAGAATGATATTATACCAAAACATATCTATCTAAGAGACAGGGTGAGGAATGAGACCATTAGAAAACTATGCCAAATCCAAGATGTTGTGAGATGGGGGCGTGAAAGGAGAAGGTGCTGGAGAGACCACGTGCAACGTATGGAACCAACAAGAATTGCACATATAGTAATGACCCAAAATCCAGCGGGACAGAGAGAAAGAGGAAGACCTTATAAGAGATGGAGGGATAGTTGGTCATCCATATCCCAAGAATTCCAAGCCAAAGGCTTAATATACGTAGAAGAAGAGATATCTATCTAACTTCTGGTTCCGGATGGAAAAGAAAGTTTCTGGCCCGACGAATTTTCATTGTATCTAAATAGATTAAAATTCTAAAAACCGGTTCAGTAGTTCCCGAGATTTAGCGTACACACGCAGTTTTTTAGTTTCCAGAGGCCCAAAATAAAGATTGCCCTCAAAATCTCACAATATAAAATTTTCTAAATCACAATACATTCTCCCATACTGGAAAGAAAGTAAAAAGGTAGTAGGGGTGCACCAAGACCTGTTTCACCATTATACCGAAATTTTTGAAATAGTGAAAACTGCGAAGAGAAAATTTTCAAAATAATATGACTCAAAAACAGGTTCAAGTTATTTTAAGTCGGTAGGTTCATAGAACTAGGGATGGGCTACAATTTGGTTTATTTATAAGTTCGAGCTTTACTTCGTTAAAGTTCATTTTAATTTATGGTAAATAAAACAATTTTTAACTTCAACAGGTTTTTATTTTAGCCTTATTATACATACCTATTTCAACGTGTTTACACGTCATTATCAATTTTGCCTTTGATAAAAACGTGTAAACACGTTGAAATACATACACTGTGTCCATAAAGTAACCCCCCCCTAACTAACTTTTGAACGACTTAATATTTTACTAAAAAATTTGGTGTAAAAAACGCATTACAGAAGTTTGCAGAAATATCACTCCAGAATCTTATGAAAATGTAAGGGAGGAATGTCATAACCGACTTTTTATGTGCCAAGAAGTGAATGGTGAACATTTCGAACACTTAATTTCATTTGTTTTTGCTTTAATTCTTAGTTTTTTTTAATAGACTTCTTGACTTCAAACGTTTGTCATTTTGTTATGGCTAAATATTTTTCTTTGAAACTCTAGGATCAGACGCAAAACTAAAAGACCTTTCCAATGAGGTGTCACTCGACCCCCCTTTCATTAAAAAAAATTCAAAATGGCGCCCAGCCGCCATTTTGAATGATACATTATTTAATTATGAGCGAAAAAATAGTATTTAATTTCCCATTAAAGCACACCAAATTTTTTGTTAAAATATAATTCGTTCAAAAGTTAGTTAGGGGGGGGGGCGTTACTTTATGGACACAGTGTATATAAGGCTAAAATAAAAAACCTGTTGAAGTTGAAAATTGTTTTATTTACAATAAATTACAATTTGGTTGGTGTCCTGCTCTGTGAAGCTTTCAAAAATTTTTTGGAAATGAACGCGTTTCTTTAATAAATGGGGGATGATTATAACATTTCTGATTTAATCTTAATGACTCATTAATAATAGTAAAATAACATTTTAAACTTAATTGTTAAATGTAGTGTCGAGCATCGCAATAGCATAGCAACTGTTTGGTAGTGGCATGTTTACATCATTTGGGGCTTGAAGCCTACAGACAGTGGAATTTTGAGGTGTCTACTCCTAGAACATTTTCTGTATGATTCGCATTGTGTTGGCTGCAACTAATATGTCATATTATTGTATTTTTTGTCAACTCCAATAGATGTTTTCATAAAATTTTTGATAGTGCAACTTTTTTTTTTACTTTTTGGCCGCTGCTGTTGCTGCTAGGATGTTGGTACAAAAATACTTATTTTTTAGTTTAGTTTTCGTGCAGCTTTAGAGAAAAAACGAAAAAGTGTTAATAAATCATCAACACTTTAAAAAGAAAAATTAACTAATTAACACTCCAGACATGCCACCTAGTCTAAAAGTTCTTCTTAGTTTAAAATTAACTGGATGAACTGAACTCTCCTCCTTCAATTCATTTTCCTAACCAACCTATGTCGAGAAAATAAATTTAAAAATGAGCGAAACACTTCGCCTGGACTTTCCTATACTTATAAATTGACATTGTTTTATATTTTCCAACACTTTCGATATGCACCTGTCTAGACAGGACTAGTTAAAGTAAATAGATCTTATAAGTTGTAACATATTGAAGCGGTTGAAGAAAGACCGACCGCTGCGCTCTGTAAGCATAAAGTTGGGTAAAATATTCGGACGAATCAACGGAAGGGCGGAAATTGATATTTGAAAATATATAAATAACTCGAGAAGTATTATTTTTAGCAAGAAATTACGCTTATTAATTTGCATTTAGAATTTCAAAACCTTTTTGATTTTAAAGCCAAAATGCCACGTTTCCATTAAAAAAAAAGTTATTTTTTACCGTTACCGCCATATTAAAATTGGAAACTCAAGTTTTTTTCTTAAATACAATCGAGAAGAATTTGCCCTACAACTTTGCTCTTGGGTTTGCGAGTCTATCTATTAAAATAAAAAAGTTAGCCTACACTGAACATTAAACGACTAGTACAAGAATACAACTGCTATAGAAAGTATGTGAAATTCTTCTAAGGACAAAAAGATTATTAAGGGGCAAAAAATTCGATTTTTTGTAAAAAGATTCTCCTAGAGCAAACAAAACAAAAAACCAAATTTTTAATTTTTTATCGAAAAAATTTGGGGGGAGGGGGAACAGTAGCACCCCTAAATATGAAATTATCGAAAAACTATTATGATATTCGGATTTTGCTGTCAATGATGAGCTATATTGCTTTAACAGAAATATTTTATTGCCCCCCGTTAAATAAATAAAAGGGTACCAATTTTCAATTTTCAAAAATTCATAGAGGGCGTCACAGTGAAATTATAGCAATGACCAAAAAACAAAATTGTAGCAGATGCCTATCTCTATCAGCTTAAAAAGTTTAAACAAAAACGTGCGGGCAGTTTTTGAGAAATTTTTTTTTGAAAAATTCCAAAATTTTGGAGTGATGTCATTGCCATCGTTTTTATATTTTCAAAATTAATGATATTTCATGGTATAGTACCCTTGAAGGGCTACCAAACAAGATGTGGTTGATTCCAATCAGATAACTGGTTTTTGAGTAAATGGGCGTTAAAGTCGAAATTTTCAAAAATTCGTAGCGGCCGCCATGTTGAAGCTAGAGAGTTCGGTAAAAAATCGTTTGATTTGTCCTAAGGCCTTCTTTAATCTCCACTATTAAAATTTCCAAAATTCCGTTTCTGAAAAAAATGCTACCAAAAAAACATGTCTAACTTCCGCTTCCGGTTTCGGATTCTTTTTAAAAGCTTATTTTGTCGATGAATTTTTGATATACCTCCTCATTCCAAAGCACATCAAAATCGGTCAAGCCATTCCGGAGATATGAGCGTTACCCACAGACAGACAGACACACACACCCACCCACAGACAGACATTTTTTAAAAACCACTTTTTTAGGATGCTGGAAGCCCAAAACATGTATTTCCGTCAAAATCTCGATTTTGAAAATTTGCATGAAATCAATACTTCCCTATACTGAAAGTATAGGAAAGTAAAAAATAATAATTAAATTAATGAACACAGTCAACAGTTTTCCTATTTTATTAAGAAAAATTCTGTACAGTATAAAATTTACATAATAGGTAAGCGCACAAACAAAATGTCCAAGCACTCGAGAAATTTTCAATTCACAAATGTCTCACTTTAAATAGTAATCAGTCTGCCTTTCTAGGTTTACGCTTTTTAACACTAGGACTAGATGGCTTGTTCTCTCCATCTCCAGATTCTGGTTCAGATTCCTTTGTATGATTTTCCTCACTGGACTGACTAGCATCATCGAAGAGATCATCTTTGATATCTTCATCGGCCTATAACAATAATACTGGATTTAAAAAAAAAGCAATATGCCGATATATCAATTACTGACCAATTCATCATCGCTACTTTTAACATCTCTCTTTTTGTCTTTATCGCCAGACAATTTTGCAGCACTAGCTTGCTTTGGTGGGTATACAAGGTCAATAATGCAAACCAAAACCTATACAAAAATTCATTTTTGAAAAAATCTATGGATAGTGTTTCGTATTTTGTAAAGAAATACTTACCAATCCCAGGAGTGCTCCTAAAATGATTGTAGCAACAGCGAAGATGAGGTAGGAACCCCAAGTGGGCAATCCATATTCTTCCATGAGATGGTTGTGGATACCCTACAGAATATATGAAAAAAGAAAACCACAAAATTAGAAGTAATTGGTACAACATAATCAGCACTCGCTCACTCTTAAAATTTGAGATAACTTAAAAAAGGAGGACACAACAGACATCTGAATCGAATTTGGCGACTTCCAACTTGGAACAGGTTCTACCACTTGCCATTTTCGTTCTTCTACGAAAGACATGAAGGAGTTTTTATCTCTCGTTCCCTTATATTGTCGAAATTCTCCATTAATAACACTATAAAGTAGAGGGTAGAATATAAGTTTAAATAACCAATGTCATCAAAAATATTCCAATTTACTGAAATATAGTGGGTAATGCGGTAACCATGAATCTTCCACTAAGTCCTGGAGATGTGGTAACGTCCACCTGTCCAACTTTAATTCCCAAATCGGGGGACCACGTTGCAAATTCTTGCCAAATTGGCTGCAAGCCCTTGCAAGCTGGACACCAGGGAGCGTAACTATAATTAATAAGTAGTAAGAATTTGTTTCAAACCAACATGAGCAATAGAATATTGCTTTTTTCGACTTTGCATACTGTCAAATAACATATTAAATCCAAAGGTTAAACGCAATTTTAGATTTCTAATTAAAAGCGACATGATTTGCAGTGAAATACAAAAGCAATGCAATTTTTAATATAAAAACATGAAACGCGCTTTGGGATGGACCGCGGACACGCCAGCAATTTCCTTCATGTTTTAAATTATGTAGGAGGTCTGCTTACAATTCCACCATCCACTCGTCCTGCAGCATTTCTTGCCAGTTATTCTCGTGTAATTCTATCACATTTTTTTGTCCATTCGTATTGTACAAGGCACAAATTATTAAAAAAAGTGCGACTAGTGTCATTTTTGACCGCGCCATGATGAAAGCCGATGGTCATAAATGGTGTTACAGCACGCCAACGATAAAGATCCAAAAATCACTATAGCCTAGTATAATGGTTTGTGGTAGGTATGTCAGAAAGGTTTAATGTTCTGTGTATGTCAGTGCAGCCATACCAATCACAGAACATATTAATTTATTAATAAGTTCTAACCTTACGGAAGTTTATTTTAATTTATTATTGTAACAACTGTTAACTTTAACAGTGTTTTTTTAATTTTAGCCTTATACGTATTTCGAAACAAAGTGTTTAAAATGTTTTTTGTTGTTTTAAAAGTTATTTTACATTTACTTGTTTTGTTTATAATTTTGGTAATTTTTTTGATTTATAGCTAAAATATGGAATTGACGCGTATTTCATTTCATCTGATAAAGTAGTTGGATAAATTCTGTATAGCTAATTTATAATTTTTGATTCTATTTAATTAGTGTAGTAGTGTAAGTTGAGTATTATAACCATTATTATATGCAATTTGTTTAATAATTCAAAATTTCTTTATCATAACTAATTTTACCTATAGGAACCATTGAAGCGCTTTGTATCATGGAGCTGTATGCTGCTAATTTATGTGTTTTATGATGAGAAGAATCGTGTGGTATTGTAATGTCTGTTTGTGTAGGTTTTCTATAAACAGAATATTCAAGTTTATTATTTGAAGTAATTTTTGTTTAAATCTAAAAAGTTATTAGACCTAATTTGTTCAGTTTCTAGTGTAAATGTTACCTATTTTTGGGTGCAAGCTGTTACTAATAATTAAAAATAATTGATTAACTCAAATGAACTATCAAAACATGCTAAAATGATTTTCATTTAGTTTATATACTTTATTATGAACTGCTATGTAACTCGAAACTAAATTATTATACGTATTTATATGTTGTAAAAACTATTAAAATGCACTGCTGCACTTGCCTCGAATTAATTTTTAAATTTGCCGTTGTTTTTACACTCGATGACGTCACACGGTGGCTGTGCGCTGTAGCATACCATCTTTAGATCATATATAGAATACATATACATAATAGTATATTAAAACACAAGTTGCATAAGGCATTGTCTTAACGTACGAGTCCAAGATTGAAAAACGAAGGAGCGTTGCGTAAATTTAGTATGTATATGTTGGCATACATACTAAATTTACCAAATTTGATCATGAATACCAATCTTTGTTGGTGAAATTTTACTAAGAACAATGCTTTAAAAGACTCTCTTAAAACACTGTTTTGTAGCTAAAACAGTGCTTTAAGAATAACCTTAAAAAACCGAAATAGAAAAACATTTATATGATACCATCCTCTATACTCATCATCCTACTCCCTTAATAAATTCCGCATAACCTAACCAGTGATGTAAAGATGAGTATGGGGTCTGCACTATATTCAATTGTTTCCTCCCTCAAACTTTGACAGTCTCGGGGCTCCTTGTAAATTTTATCAACAGATGGTGCAACTGTAAACGTCATTTTTATTTTAAAATAAATTAAAAATGCAAGAAGTGTTTTTATTTATTTTTCTATTTTGGTTCTTTAAGAAAGCTATAAACGCACGCAAACGCGTGCGTTTATAGCTACCGCAAAATCCCCATTGTGGAACTGGAAGTTTTTATTTAAAAAGGCACAAAAAGGGCATAAAAAGCGCAAAATAGAAAAAATAGTATAAAATACACGTTTTATAAGACATTTTAGCGCACTTGTCCTTTAGAAAACTCGCCGCAAGCGGCTCGTTTTCTAAACTTGGACGCGTGCTCCAAAATCAGTCTTATAAAACTTGTGTTTTAATGTACTATTATTATTACGGTAATATTCTAGGCAAAAATGCCAAAATTCTGTTGTATTTGCGGCCTATCAAAGGGCGATAACAAAGATTTATCATTATTTGCTGTTCCCAATGCGAATTTAGCTATTTTGTTTACCTATGATTGCTAATTTTGATGGAATTACAAACTAAAACAGAACGCGAGAATTGGAGTTTTTAAAAAGAAAATTCCCGAAAATGGTTTTATTTGTAGTAGTCATTTTAATGACACCATTCAAATTAAACATAAAAGGCGAATACTCCTTAATAAAGAAAATTTGTAAGACTTCCATCACCATTAGCATTCTTCTATGATAAAACTAATTAACAAATAAATTTCAGAATGTTTACTGCAGATAAAACTAATGCGTATGTACCCGACGATAATGAGAACATATCAGTAAATTAATGGTTTGTATTAAAATTAGCCAAAGGCCTTCTGGCCTGTAGCGCTGTTTTATATATTAAAATTATGCTTTGTACGAAGTTAAGTTTATGCAGTCATTGGAAGTAAAGCGTTACATTTTTAAGTAACGAGTCCAGTAAACGTTACCATGGAATACGTTTGTAAATGAAACCACTCTTTTCTAATCCCTGATAAAGAGCTACCATGTATTTGTTTGATAAAATCACCACCCAACTGTTGCAACTAGTGACCAATTTTAAGAAAACATGCTATGCTAGCAAACCTACCTACCTACCTACAGTTGCACGAGTCGACAATATGTTTGAACAGCAATTATTGTTAAAAATTAATAGATTTTTTTAATAAATTAGTTTACATAGCTGTCCATTAATTTATTTTAATAAACTAGGAAAAACATTACCATAAAAAATGAAACAAAAATGTATTGTAGTTGCATTTTAAAAATAACTAAGTAGTTTATTGTAAATAAAACAGTTCTTAACTTCAACAGGTTTTTTTATTTTAGCCTTACAAGTATTTCAACATGTTTACAGGTCATTATCAAAAGCAAGTTGACCACACTTTTCAATTAAAAAAAATATATTTTAAACTACCTACACAATATTTAAAAGCAATACATTACTTTTTCTACAATATCTTGTACATTAAACTTGGTTGACTACAATATCTTGTACATTAAACTTGGTTGACTATTTAACAAAAGAGATTGGCTTTAAATATCTAATGACGACTAGAATACCTAAATCAAGATAATTTAGAAGTAATATTTCAATTTAAATATTTTAACCACATTAATTATAAATTATTTTAGCGTTTTTTTGGTATGATGAGAAGCGCAGGTGGATGCAATAGCCATCATGAATCGTTACAAGTTGGGCAAACATTTAGATTAATGTCTATATACACTATGGTCAAACCACCAAGGGGCAGCAATGTTTCTGTAGGCCACATGTTAAAAACATTGTTAAGTATGGAGCATATCCAACAGAATCCTGAAAAGAAAAAAATGGTATTAACTTTTAACATTGTGGTGGACAATGACACAAATTTATTAATGGAAGCTTTTACAGGCTGCAAAGAAGCGTTTGCTTACCTATGTGGATTTCTAGCAAAGAAATACAAAAATATGAGCTGCCCAGACTGCAAAATTAACATCGTTGGACATGGTAGTGAGAGTTTCAACAAAATCATAACTGAGAAAAGCAGAGGCTTCCTAACATATCCATCAGAGCTCCTTTATAACTTTCTGATTGATGTAGAAGTGGTCGTCAGCCAGATATTTAAAAACGAACTTGAAAAGAATGCTTTGGTAATGATTACTGAAGCCATAAACAATCATAAATTTTAAAATTTATTGTCTTTTCCATTCTGAAGACCGTTTAACATTAACATGTCAAAAAGAAGTCGGGAAACGAAATAGTTCCCGTAAATCTAAGCAATATGCAAAGCTTGCAAAATTGCAATAGTAATTTTTCATAAATTGTTAAGCATCAATCATATAAATTTAATTTCACTTACCTATTATCATAACTTAAATGCTATTAGTCTAGTAACTATTGTTAATTAGGGTTTCCTTTTGGGCTTTGCACTATAAAACCAGCTTATTGTGGTGACTTGTTTGTCCCATATCGTTGGTTGTTGGTATTTTGTAGATTATGCCTTATTTTCAACTAAAAACCACCACAAAAATAACTACAATATAAACATTACGTAAAAATGCTGAATAAATGTTTCACTTACTTGCATGCTTCAATAATAAAAGTAAGAACGAAATTAACTAGTTAACTTAACCTTAATAAATAAGTGTTGTGCACATGTTGAAAAAGCGCCAAATTTGAAATATACACAAATTTGACGTTTCAATAGCGCCATCTATGCGCAAATCTTATAAAGAGCTTTGAGATTGTCAAACTCGGTGGTTGAATTTTCTATATAGGCAAAGAGTGGGAGTTGAAACACCAGGTCTTCATTACATCACTACCCAAACTAACCTAACAATTGCTAACATTAGTAAAGCTAAATTAAACCAAAAGGTTCATTATTTTCTCCCAAATAAACTGAAAATGGAAACCCAGCAAATACCAGAAGATCATGGTCATAAAAAGGGGCGTCACCGCAAAAAACAGCTTTACAATTCCATCTTACAGCAAATGGAATTTTATTTCAGTGATTCTAACCTGACAAAGGACAGATTTCTATCACAAATAATTCAGTCTGATCCTAGTAAGTGTCTATTTTTGTCTTGTTGCATAAAAAAATAATACTGTGTTTGCAGATGTAGAAATAAGTTTATTTCTAAGATTTAACAAACTACGTAAATTAACAACCAGCATTGAGGACATTGCCAAAGCCATAAGCAAATCGAAATTAATAGAACTTTCAGAAGATAAAACAAAAGTACGCCGTAAAGTACCGGTAAAGATTAAGCAAGATGTTGATGAGTGCACCATTTATGTTGAACGTCTCAAATCTGATGCAACACACGATTGGTTAAAGTCAATTTTTTCAGAGTTTGGCAATGTTGTTTATGTATCAATTCCGAGATATAAACACAATGAAATTATAAAAGGATTTGCTTTTGTAGAATTTGAATATGCAGAAGAGGCTAAAGCAGCTATGCAATATTTTGAAAGCATCAACTGTAAAATACCTTCAGATATAGAACCCCAAAAGTTGTGCAGCATTGCATCTTATGATCCTAATGAGAAAAATGAGAATAAAATGCATGTAAAAAGTGTTGATGTTTATATGGATGATGATGGGCAGAAGGTGAGTGAACATGAACAAAAACATTTGATTAAGGTTGAAGAAGTAATAAATGAAGATAAAGAAGAGACGGACAAAACAAATGTGTCTGAAGAGTACCAGAAAGCAGAAGAAACAAGTTCAGAAAAACAAAATGAAAATAAAACAAATGAAAATACAGAAACAAAAAAGAAAAGAAAGCACAGTAACTCAGGAGCAAATGAAGATGAACAGCGGGAAACATTAGAGAAGAAAAAATTGAAGGTAGAAGAAAATTCTGCAACAATTGAAGGCGTGCAACAAGAAATACTGTCACAAAAGAAGAGGAAGTTCACTGAAACTGAAACAAATGAAGATATAAAGCAGGAAGCATCTAGTGGGCAAAAGAAAAAATTTAAAATTGGAGATGAAGCTGAAACAAACGAAGGTGGACAACAAGATAATATGTCTGATGGAGAAGGTGAAGAGAAAAAGAAGAAAAAGCACAAGAAATCGAACAGAAAAAAAATTAATTTGAAGGAAATAGGTTTACAAATTTTATCCAAGTAAGTTTCTTTTAACTGTTTCCTTTAAAATATAAACTGTTTTCTAAACAATTGGGTAAATTAAGTAATATAACGCCTTATAGGGGAAGTGCAGGTCATCTTTTAGCCAACAAACCTTTTTCCAGTTTTTTTTTCCCTAAATTTGCATTGGTGAATGCAGAGAGTTCAAAGTCGGTAGACATTTAGCATCGACCCTTCACTCTAACATACCCAAACCAAAACCTAATCGGTGTACAGTTCACGAACGACATTGATCGAAGCGGGACACTAAAAATATCAACCTTGGGCGAACATATCTCAACTCTAAATGAAGTTCCTAATGTGAACTTTTCTTTAATAAAGTTATTTATTTATATAAAACATCCTTACATTTAAAATGGGAACATGTCTCAGCCGGCACTAAAAATGGGCCATTTTTTTAGAAAAAAATCGTTATCTGTTGTTCATAGTATGAACTATAAATTATTATTAATGCTATCTGTTTACTGATTTTTTTTGAACTCCCGAACCTCAACTCAAAAATTATTAACTTATTATTAATTTATTAACTCCGTAGCGTTACAACCCTGGGTGGGTCTTAGCTGATGCCACTATTTGCCTCCATTTTGTTCTATCTACAATAAGTTTTTGTTTATTTTCTATGCCCATTGTTTTTAAATCTGAGTCGATGTTATCTCTCCATTTTTGACATGGTCGGACTAGAGGTCTCTTCCCTGTTGGTACTTGCTGCCATACTAGCCGTATGGTTCTATGTTCTGGTTGTCTACGTACGATTTTATTTCTTTTACAATGTCCGGATCCCTGTACAGTGCTGTCGCTTCTTCATTTTTCCTTATTCGAAACTGTTGTGTGATGGGGTCTTTATATGGTCCATATATCTTTTTTAGTATTTTTCGTTCGAATCTTCTAAGCATTTCCTCATTTTGTTTTGTAATTGTCCAGGTCTCGCATCCGTACATTACTGTTGGTTTTATGACTTGTTTCTTCGATGTCCTTGTAATTGTTTTTGACTTAAAAACTTCTTGTAGTGCATAGTAGCATCTATTTGCATTCTGTATTCTTCCTTTAATTTCTTCGTTAATGTTATTTGCTGTAATGATGGCTCCCAGATATTTGAAATCTCTGACGTGTTCAAAATTATATTCATTCAGTAACGTTCTGTCTAACTCTGTCCCTATTTTGTCTAGTTACATGCATGTATGTTGTTTTGTTTCCATCCTTACAAAAGCTTCCTTCACCTTTACTGTGCCTTCCCCTACAACATCTATGTCATTCGCGTATGCCAGTATCAGTTGTGGTCCGCCCTGTTGTGAACACTTGTCTTTCTATTTTTGCGTTTCTTATTGCTTTTTCTAGGGCAATGTTGAATAGGATAGGTGACAGTGCATCGCCTTGTTTTAGTCCCCAGTTTATATCAAATGTATCTGAGACAGTTTTACCCACTCTGTCTTTACTTTGTGAGCCCTCGACACAAATGTTCGTTAACCGTATTAGTTTATTTGGGACGTCTAACTCTGCCGTGGCGTCCCATAATTTAACTCTCAATACTGTCTTATGCCTGTTTAAAATCTACGAAAAGTTGGTGAAGGTCTTTATTATATTCCCAACTCTTTTCTAACAGCTGTCTCATTGTAAATAGTTGATCTGTTACCAATCGGTTTTCCCGAAATTTACACTGGTAGTCTCCTATGATTTCCTCTGTAAAAGGGGTGATCTGGCTTGGTATTATGTTTGCCAAAATATTGTAAGCTGTAATTAAAGATATACTCCTATAGTTGTGACACTTCATTTTATCGCCCTTTTTGTTTATTGGTAATATTATACTTTCTTTCCTTGCTTGTTTTACTGCCACAACTAAATATCAAAATCGGTTAAATGCATGTTACAATGGTCATACATGGTATATACAATTACGTTACTTGGTGCTTATATTGGTTTCAATTCTGTTTCATGGTTATCTTGTTGTTTATTATTATCAGTACTTATTGTTTTAAAAATGTCGGTAAGCATAGCTTCTAGCTTGGCGTTAGTTGAAGATGGAAGAAGTTAAGGTTACATACCTGACAAGTTCATGGTATCACACACTATACATGTTTTTTGGAGACAGATTTATACACCATCGCAATCAAGATCGCCAGTGCTAAGAAATCACCATGCAATTACTTTTGAGACTCAAAATCAATTGCTACAGATACAAAACGTAGCAGTAAGCAAAATAACTGTTGGGACTTTGGAGAAGGTTGGAAGAAGCATGACTTCGAACAAACGAAGGATTAGAGATGATTCATTTATGTAAATGACAAAAAGAACTAAATTGGCGGCCATTTTGCAATTTCATTAGAATGGCCAGTACAACATCTGCAGCAAAATTGATCTCTGTCCGAATTAGTTCCGCTATTATCAAAAAAAAAGCGTTTGATTTGCCCTAAGGTCTTCTAGCAGATTCCATTTCCAGATTTAAAAAATTCAATTTCAGAAAAAAACGCTACCAAAAAAACATCTAATTTCTGCTTCCTGATTCGGATTTTTTTAAATCCTTATTTTCCTGATGAATTTTTGATATACCTCCACATTCCGGACCATCCGTTTGGGAGTTATGGAACGCACCACAGATATTTTTTAAAAACCACTTTTTCGGACTCATGGAGGTTCAAAACATGTTTTTTTTAAAATACTTAAATTCTAAAATTTGCATGAAATCAATATGAAAAATGCCTGTTTCTTCCATATGGAAATGGTGTTGTTTTTCCTTTGCACATGGCTTGCCTATACATCAGGGTATAACATATTGGGACACCCCTAAGTCAGTGGTGCCGAGCACTTCTGAGGAAAACGGCGATTAAATCAAATTCAAATATTGTTCCAGAATTACCATATCTTTTACATTCCTAAATTAAAAAGTTGACTCTGATCTATTTTTACATAAGAAATATCTATAAATGTAAGCAAACTGCTAAAGCTAATTTTTTTGTTTGCGTATTTTAAAAATACGTTTAATGTGATTCGTTAAATAAATCCACTTGTGAATATGAAAAAGTAATCGGGGTAAGTTACTCAAACGTTGTGCATAGCAAATCGTGTTTTTTGCGCAAGTTAAATTTTTGAGATACAAAATTTTACCGCAAATAAATTTAAGCAAATTACTTATTTGTTCTATTTATTAGTTCTACACATAAAATTAATTTGACGGTTTGAAATAATACATATACCACTCGTGAATTGAAAAATAATCAGGAACAAATCATTTAAACTTTCTGCATAGCAACTCGTTTGTTTTTCGTAATTTAATTAAAACATATAAAACGCCCTATACACCGCATGCATTTTACGGGCGCCATCCCCTCCACAGCGCTACAGCATGAGCCGGCCCGGTGTATTAAGATGGTCCTGATACTAGCCATTTATAGTAGCGTTTGTCAGCGCTCTACGGCAGCCATTCTCCATGCGCCTTGATCGTCCCATTCACCTTCTCTTAGGTTTCTTTCGGACATTCCTTTGACGATCCCTCTCTTCCATGTGTTTGGTGGGCGTCCTTATCGGGATAAGCTACCACTTGTTTGAGAGCCTTAGGTAGTATACGATGAAATAAAATTAATTTCGAAAATCCGTAAAATATCGCAATGACGAAATGCTTCTAATTTGTCTATTATTTTTTTTTATTTATTAAAGTATTGTAAATAAAGCAATTCTTAACTTCAACAGGTTGAACATTAATATGAACTTCAACGAAGTTAAACTAGAACTTGTTAATAATTTTTTTTCTAATTTACTTATACAGAAAGGACTGGAAAAAAATGCGTAATCGCTACTTAGAAATGCAGAGGAAAACAATGAAGCAGTTAAAAATGCATTTAAATAGGCAGCGGTTCAGTTATCGCTATGCAAACAAAAAGTACCATATGGGGGAGCAAAACTCCGAAATGGAGGTTGTAAAGGAAAATAACAGTCCAAAAGGAAATGTTACTGCAAAAGAAGAATCACGATCAGATTTCATTCCAGGAACTATTGTTAAAGTTTCACTAATAGAACCGTGTGAAAACAACAGAAAATTAAAGGTAAAACTTTTAATTAATTTTAATACTTACCGAAAACTAATCTATTTTTTTAGACTGAATTTCAAGATTGGTCATCTGCAATAAAATATGTGGATATTCCAATGAAATTTGGAAGTGAAGAAGTGTACATAAGATTTACTGATAACGAGAATGCACAGGCATTTTGTAAATCGAATTTTAGTAAGGGTAAATCATATACTATTTTAGAAGACAATGACGAGAAACTGTACTGGGAAAAAATTGAAGCAAATAGACAAGAAAAACAGAAAAAAATGGTTGGTAAACAGAGGGGTAGAGATAAATTGTTGAAGAAAGCCGAACGACAAGCTGCTAAGCATGTACGATTTGATGATAATAATAGTGAATAGTTAGTTTAACTTTAATTGCATAAGTATTTTGTTTATATATCAAAAATATATAAGGTACGTAAGAAGTTGTTTCTTTTCTTTGAGTAATATACTACAGAAAAAATCTATTTATAAAAAAACTCCTTTTTGGGACAAGAAGTGTAGTTTTTATGAGCCCCATGGGTCGAACAGATGGATGGGGTAAGACAGAATCTCATACAGGATTGTTTCAAAGTATGGAATAATGGTTCTGGTGGCGTAAATATTAATTTTACAAAAAAATACTTTGTAAAAAGGTTTTCATTACATTGTTATCTACCTTTCTGCATACTTCAAAACGTTTTTTTGACCAATGCTGTAAGCGCTGTGATGTGATCGCCTTTTTTTTTAAATAGCACTATACAGAGTGCCCATTTTAAAACTCCGAGCCTAAATTTTTTTAAATAGGCAACACAAAATGCAGCCCCCAGATCACTATGCATTTCTACCATTATTTTTTTTAAATTGAGATCAGAGTTGTTTTACAGTACATATATCTACTAATGATTAAGTACAAATTTAAGGTTACTTTAATAACTCAAATTTAATATTTGACAACAATAACTACAATAATTTAATAGGAACATAGTACAAAAACTAACGAAGCAGGTGTTCAAATTGCCTTCCCTCTTTGTTTTCGCAGAATATAATTCTTCTACGCATCGAACCTCTAACACGAGCTAACATTTCCCGTGTGATAGAGCGACAACATTGAATTATCCTTTCGCGTAGATGTTCTTCATTTCGAATGGGCACTTCATAGACATCATTTTTTACTTTGCCCCACAAAAAGAAGTCTAGCGGAGTCAAATCGGGACGACGGGCAGGCCAAGGATGCAATGCACCTCCTCCAGTTACGCGTCCCTCAAAACGTTGGTTAAGATAATTTCTCACATCCCTATGAAAATGCGGAGGTGCACCATCATTTAAAAACCACATGCTATTCTGTACGTTTTGAGGAACTGTTTGGAGGAGAGCCGGTAGTTCATTAATTAAGAAATTTAAATACATTTCACCATCTAAATTTCCATTAAAGAAATGTGGACCTATTACAAAATCGCCAATAATACCGCACCATACATTAAGAGAAAAAATTCTCTGAAAATGAGTTATCCTGATCCAGCGGGGATTGTCTTGGGCGTAATAGTGGCAGTTATGTCGATTAACCATGCCGTTGTTTGAAAACCTCGCTTCATCACAGAATAATACCATACTTAAAAATTCCGCATTGCCGTCTAAGAAATTGACAATACTGAACACGATGCTCATAATCACTATCTTCAAGATGGTGTATGGCAAGGCTGCCCAACCCCAGGCCCGCGGGCCACATTGTGGCCCGCGAACGAATGATAAGTGGCCCGCGTGAACCAGTTTCAAAATTCCCGCCAATTTGAAAAAATGTCGCGCGCCGCGGTAAAACAAACGATGCGCCTTGCGCGCGGTCCCCTGATTAGCTATCCCGCTCGGAAACTGACAGCAAAGAATATCAAAATACCCCAGAAGCGTCACTTGTGTCGGTTCCTTTGATGTTTTGAGCACAATTTGGATGACCTTCGCCATATTGAAAATGGTTAACGTCAAAATTAAATGGCGCCAATTTTAAATATAACTTGTAGACATACAACACAAAGAACTAAATAATATTGCTAAAGGTAATTTGCAGGAAACCGAAGCACGCATTAAATAAAGTAATAAGTAAAAATAATTCTGTAGATCGAGTAGGATTTTTTTAGGTATGTGAAATGCAAATAAAATTACATTGTTCAATATTTTGTAGTAGGTATACCTACCGCGTATTGTTATGTCCAAATGGTACGAGTATTTACCAACGTTTGACTAAAACTGATTACTTTAAGTAACATTCACAGAACACAATTTACTGCTAAGTCAACCAAACGAACTGCTCCGTCTGTGATGCTGTTGTGGTATTGTGCTACATTTGACACGCTAAATAACTGTAATACCCTTAAAAACGATACCTGAATAAAATGGATGAAAGAAGAACCTTACATGGAGTGAAAAATAATGTTATTGTTATCTACTGTTAATTATTATGGATGTTTAAATATAATAATAAACACTAAGTTGAACATAACCTCCAAGTTACATCCGTCAGATTGACAGGAAAACCATTTACAATATGGCCGACTAAAGTACAAAAAAATATCGAAGTGACGCTTCTGGGCGTTTTGATGTTCTTTGCCGACAGACCTTTTGTTTTGTTTTTAATTAATTTAGCCAACGAAAATATTGACCTTTTTCCCATACTCAAAGATTTGAAAGAGAAGCTCAATATTGCCAACTGTACTAAGTACGAAGCTAAAATTAGATGCTTGTTACAGTCGTTTGAGAGCAGATTCCAGGACTTTGAAAGTACAAAACAAAATTTACAAATTTTTGTTAATCCTTTCACACTCAGTTTGACTGAAATAATCAGTTATCCTGCCAATATTCAGTTGGAACTCACTGAACTGCAAAATCATTCTGCACTAAAAAACCTTTTTGCAGAAAAAATATCTTCAAAGTCACAAACTTTTTCAGAAGAATTTGCACATTGGTGCCAAAGGAAGACTTTCTGCAATAACTGACCTGGCCTTTCAATTTTTAAGTAGTTTGGATCAACATATGTTTGTGAAAAGTTTTTTTTTAAATCTTAATTTAGTAAAAAATAAATACCGCACATCTCTAACTGAGCAACATATATCTGATTTGTTGTTACTGTCAACATGTGACCTGACGCCTAACATAGAAAAATTATTAAAACAAAAACAATGTCAGAAATCACATTGATTGTACCAATAGATTTTCGTTACATAAAATTTTGTTTCTTTATTTGGCAGTAGATGCTATTTATTTTATTATTTTAATAAACGACAATTAAATTTCAAAATGTTGATTTTTTTGTTGCACAAAACAAGACTTTAAAAAGCTTAGGTGAACAAAAATAGGAACCGTCAGTAATCAGTGGCCCGCCAGTGATTTTCAAATCGTCAATTTCGCCCAACTGTTAAAAAGGTTGGGCAGCCTTGGTGTATGGTATAAATATGGTAGGGGTGAAATTTGTTCGCCTTAAGAATATTGAAAACAGAACCTTTGCTAATGTTTAAGGCATTTGCAATCGCTCTTTCACTTGTATGGGGATTATCCGTAACCATTTCAATTACAGCTACTTCGTTATGTTCAACCGTAACTTGCCGTGCCCTTACTTTTGGTTTTGAAAATTTCCCATACTCTTGTAAATTCAGAAGAAGCATTCTAAATGTTTTGTCTGTTGGAATTCGTCTACCTGGAAAGCGTTGCGCATACAAAGTACTGGCAGCACTCGCATTTTTTCGACATTCACCCAGAATTAGAAGAATGTCCACTTTGTCAGCGTTGGAATACATTTTGCACCAAAGATTAGTGATCGATAATCTTTGTTCTGCACTGTTCAAGTAATGTGGCTTAACAAATTTGATTAGTAAACTGTCAAGTTAATGCAACCATGATTGCCATGATCCTAGTTATAGAAATATTTGGTTTTAAAATAATAGTCAGCAGTGACTTGTATTGTGTGTTGCCTATTTAAAAAAATTTAGGCTCGGAGTTTTAAAATGAGCACTCTGTACTTATTTTTTGCATTCCTGTGGTAGAGAATTTTTGCTGGTATAAAATTTGTGTATCCTTACACTGCAAAATTATCCAGAAAAACTTTTTCATATTAGTAGGCCTTGAATTCAAAGAAAAGCCTATCATAATCGCAGTGGTGTGCTTTGAAATTAATTCGATTTCTTTTTATAATCAAAATCAATTGAAAGAACAAAATTCGTTCAAAAAAGGGGTCAAGTGAGCTTTGGATGTCACTGTTTTACACCGCATATGCTATACTGGGTAGGATGGGCAAATCAGTGGCCTTCAAAGCATGTTACTAATAGACATGTTTACAGCATTTTGTTTTTCCAATTGTCTTTGATTGTTACAGGATATCAAATGAAATTCAAAGCACACTATTGCGACTGTGATAAGCTGTTGTTTGAATTCAAGGCCTACTAAAAGTTTTTTGCGTTAGCAAATATTTTTTGCACTTCTGGGAGGAAAAGTATTAATTTAATTCTTTTTTTTTTGAGGACGAAAGTGTCACTTTTAACGCCGGAAGGATTGAAAAGTAACTCGAATACAACTACTTATCATAGAAAAGTAGTTACTACTAAGGTACTTTGTAGTTAACTACTCCCAGCTCTGATTGTTTGAATATTACCCAAGCGGTTTTATACTGCTCATAAATAGTGACTATAACGTCTTTTTATTCAAAATAAGTTGACCCCTCGATAAAAGTATATGTCTGGGAGCCAAGTTTGCTTTTCCAAATAAATCCACAAAAGGCCGTTACGGCACTAAATAAATTAACCGTCGAAACATTTTATTATTCTTATTGATACAACTTCTTTTCCATAAATCTTAATTCCTTAACAGTTGTAGATTCTTCATTGTGCATAAATATAAAAAATTTACTGCTACTGAACAAGAAAAAGTTAAAATTATTAAAACATTTAAAACTAAACCAACTTCAGGATACAGTAAAAAAAACATCGCACAATCACCATACTAGTATCCACCTTTATTAAATCCTCGTCCTCCACCTCTACCAAATCCTCGCCCTCCACCACCCCCTCCTCTGCCGCCACTACCACCAAAGCCTCTTCCTCCTCCACCAAATCCTCTTCCACCCCCTCTGCCGCCGCCACCTCCAAATCCTCCTCTACCACCACCTCCAAAACCACGACCCCCTCCACCTCCCCGTCCACCACCTCTTCCTCCACCACCTCTACTGCCTCCTCTTCCACCACGTTTCTGTACTGAACCAGGTAAAAACCTTTGTAATGGCAATAATTTCGCTGGATCTATAAATAATTTCTGGTTCTTTTTGAAACTGGATGCTTTCATGTTGTCACCTAATCTTATTGATACAGAATAATCTTTAAGGTTTCCAAATATCTCATCGATTTTTCCTATTTGTTCTTTGTTTTCTAAGTAAATTGGGGCATTAAAGAATGGAACATCTTGAAGTTCTACTTTACAGATAAGATCGTCCTGGCAGGAATATGCGAAGTAGCCGAGAGGTACTACACGTTCTGGTGGGCCTTGATCAAAATTTCTTCCACCTCTGTTGCCTCCAAACCCACCTCCTCCGAAGCTGTTGCGACCACCTCCTCCTCGACCTCCGCCGCCGCCGCGGCCTCCAAAGCCGCCACGACCTCCACCTCTACCTCGAAAGGACATTCTAAAAAAAATATGTAATTAATAACTTACCAAATTATTAGCGTATTTGAACAACTAGTTTATTATGATACGGGTATTTTTTAAATTATGTGAAAAAATGTGTTTTTTTTGTGTAAAAATTCACACGTGCTTGGATAATAATAACTTAACCTCAATATCCTAATATATATTAAAAAACTAAAATAGTACGTACCTCTACGGAATTATTTTATTTCTACGACGTCGTTTACCCCTTGCATTCAATAATTTTTGCTATTTCTTGCCTATTTGTTGTTATTTTTTCAAACCAGCTTCAAACACATAACAAAACCTCTCGGAACATGAGTAAACATGAGCTTAGGCCATTTTTAATGACAATGTGGTTGTGGTATGAATGATCGCCACTCATAATAGCTGGCGCTAATAAATTTAAAATAGTTGACATTTAGAAGGAAAACAAAGCGAGTTCTATAAGTTTTTATAGTGTCTTAATTTGTTCTTATTTAAAATTTAAGTAATCAAAATCAGTATGGCTTGCAGAAAAGTGACCCTTATGGATACTTTTGAACATTTAGAAAAACTTAGGCGACCAATGGAAGAAGAAGAGGCTCTGTTTAAAGTAGGCCACGTTATAATGTGTGGTTATAAAATAGAAGCTGGGAACGTAATTTTTGCTTTCTGTTTACAAACGTCGGCCCTTTATTCGCCCCTTCATGAAATTAATATTACTTTAAGTGATACAACAGCAGTGTAGGTGTACTTGCAAAACCGAAAATTCTGCTCGCTGCAAATGGATATAGCTTCCTGTACTTTTTACCTTCCCATACTTCTACGGAAGTAAGGAAAGTTCTGATTTCATGCAAGTTTTCGAATTTCAGATTTTAGGGGAAATACGCGTTTCGGGGTCCAAGAAACCCGAAAAGCTATTTTTTAATGTCTGTCTGTGGGTGGGTGCGTTCGTTTTTCTATCCTAATGAGACTATGTACTATTTTAAATGTGTCATATTCCCTTTTAAGAAAATTTGTATACCCATTACCTATTGAAAAATTATTTGATGAAAATAATAATCAAGACGTTACATCCAGTATTTCACACTTTTGATGCAACCTATTAATTTAAAAAAATACAATGCTGTATTCAAGATGACTGGAAAGTATGGTGTTGTCACTCGAGTTTGATATGGGCGTCACGAAATGTTTTGTGGAGAGATGGCGCAGCAGATCATAGTTACTAAAAAATGACGTTTGCGCGTCAAATTTGAAATCCGCACGCAATGCTATTCTAACCTGACTTTGTTTATACTGTGATATTATACTGTCATAACTCAAGAATTATAAGAACATTATAGTGACCAACTATTCTCGATCATATTTTCCTATAATTCATCATTTATTGCGATATTGAAAAGGTTAATATTTGTTATAGCCTGAAAATTTATATCTTCACACTCATTATCACTGTAGCGAGCACTGTAGTTATGGAATTCAACTTCGGGAAAACGATGGTTAATGCGAGGAAGCGGTAAAACTTGGTTTTGATTTTGTTGGGAAATTCGAAGAAAAACAGACTTCAATGCACTCAATTTTGACATCGATAAGGCCCCCAAAAGGCTTATTGCAAAGCAAAAACACGAAATTGGTTCTGTAAAGCAATTTGATGCGCCCGATTTGATGTTTATTATGTGCAAGGGTCATAGGTTATGTAGTTATAGAATGCCATGACTGTAAGGCATTGTCATATTCTTTTTTATACGCATCATTAGATTTTTGCGGTATTAACCGCGATTCTGCTTTACTATTTAAAAAATCGATATTAGAATTCATTTGTAAGCAGTGCGGTGACAACAATTAATCTTTGATGACAAATTGCAAATTAATTTCTGTTTTTCTCATTTCCATGACAACGAAAGGTATACTGATGTCACATCACGAATTCAACCATTTTATATTATTAGTTCTTATTTCCATTTTTTGTAGTAATAATGCCAGTATTTATGATTTCAAAGTGCACCAATAAAAAAAATAGCGTAAAGTATTCGTGGATAACTGGTCTTTAAAACACTTGCTCTATTTCGAGCACTCCAGCTGCGCCGCCGTGCTCGAAAAATCGCGCGTGTTTTAAAGACCTTTTTATCCACTTATACTTTAATATACTATATCTTCTCTACAAAATGAGTTCTATAAATAGCTCAAGTAACATCCTTCAATATCACGTGATACTCCCTACCATTCGTTTCCTCGTCAAGGTCATATTTATTAGTACATTTCTGAACGAACTCACTTTTAACGCTTTCATTTATGTTCAGTTTGTGCTTCCTTTGTTGAGAGTGTGGTCTGTAAAAAATCTTCAAGATCTCTTACAACCGGCTTCTGGTAAGTTGGGAGTTTTTACGTAATGTATGAGCTGGAATTAACTAAAAAACTATGCAAAATTCAACAATATTATTCATGCTCCAGTTATTTAATTAAAAATGTGTGCGTTTGAATTATTTTTGTTGTCTTGGAAATGATTGATTTAGAGTAGAAAGGGTAAGGGGATGCCTACATGATGGAAAATAAATTAAATAAACTTGTGTTTTTATCTTTGAAATTATTTTAGTATTTTTTTTATTTTATTGATTTTAAAGAAATTTCTTTTTTTTTGTTTTTGTTTTTAATTTTAATTTGCTTTTATTTGGTTTACAGCCCACAAAGGGCTCTCAAACAAGTTGTAGCTAATCCGGATCAGACAACTACCTACTTTTTGAGTTCGATAAACAAAAGTTTTCAATTTTCCTAACGTTCTTCTCTCAGATCCCGTGCTCAAATTTCCACAATATAGTGGACATGTCTAACATGTCTAACTTCCGTTTCCGGTTTCGGATTTTTTTGAAAAGCTCAACTAGAACTGGAATTTTTGATATACCTTTTGATTTAAAATTTCATCAAAATCGTCCCAGTACTTTCGTCTTTAGAGGCGTCACACACCCACCACCCACACACACAGTTATTTGTTTTGTTTATAATTTTACTATTTTTTCTGATTTGTCACCAAAATATGGGATCGAAGCATATTTAATTGTATCGGATGAAGTTGGGGTATTCGGATAAATATTTTGAATGGCTAATTAATAATCTTTTTCTTTAATTTATGTATGAAAAATTTTAGCATTATAACCATTGCTATATGCAATTTGTTTAATAATTGAAATTCCTCTATTATAATTAATTTCATTGAAGGGACCGGTAAAGCCATATGTATCATGGACCTGTAAGCTGCTAATTTATGTGTTTTATGATGACAAGAATTATATGGTTTTGTAATGCCTGTTTGAGTAGGTTTTCTATAAACAAAGTATTTAAGTTTATTAGTTGAAATAATTTTTATGTTTTAATCTAGGTAGTTAATGGCCCAATTTTGTTCAGTTTCTATTGTAAATTTTATGTTTGGTTGCAAGCTGTTAATAAAAATTAAAATTTCCATTGTAATTCGGTTTATATAGGCCAGATAATTAGAAATTTTGATATTAGCTACAAGGAACACCTACATTGTTACAAACAAATATAAACACCCACATAAATCTAAATTTGCTAAACACTTATTGGAACACAAATTATTTAATGATATCTAATAACACTATAAAATGTTTAAACTATTGTGATGATAAACGTAAATTAGATATACTAGAAGCAAACATTTAAAAACTACTGTTAATGAATGACAAATTGTTCTCTTAAATTCACCTCCACTGAATATTTTGGAATAAGAAATCAAATCATATGCAAACACTGATAACCAAGATTAAGTCACCAATTTCTATTGTTCCTAAAGCAACACCAACTGTTTACTTTTTAATATTGCCTTTGATAATAGCATGTAAACATGTCGAAATACGTATAATAAGATTAAAATAAATAATTATTGTTGAAGTTATAAAGTATTTTATTCAATATATATGAACTACAACGAAGTAAAGCCGGAACTTATTAACAAAGATTTTTTAAATGTCTGCTTCTATGGCGTTCACTTCAATTTTCACTAACATACATATACTATATATAATTATGACGTAACCACAGGATAACATTAAACACATGCAAACTTTGCTGAAAACCCGTTTCACAACATTAAAATATAGCTACAATTGGTCAGAGTCGTTAATTTTCCCATTGCTCCTGATAGTACATAAAAATTTAAAAACAGCAAAGTTCGAATAGCATTAAAAATACTTATTACACAACTTTAAATTGATAAAAACCAGAGATAAATTTATCTTAAAGTCAGTGAACCATCCCAGTTACACAATCAAATTATTTGTTTTCTGGAATATGATTTAACAGCACAGAGCATAATATATATTTAGGAGTGTGCACGAACCGGTTATAGGACACATAAACACGCGACACATAATCATAGGACATTTAAACACATAGACATTTAAACACTAAGGCACATAATCACATGCACATATAAACACACTGGCGTATAAACACAGTGTGTTTGAATTCTTATATGACTGCAGTAAAACTAAAATATAAAAAAAATATGGCAAATGAAGCTTTATTGCAATCTAGTTTCTAGAAACATCTTAAACACTTTGTTTAAAGCAAAGTCAAAAACAGACGATTTGCTAAAATCAGGCATTTACAAATTAAATTGTGCGCATTGTAATTCGGTTTATATAGGCCAGACAATTAGAAATTTTGATGTTAGGTATAAAGAACACGTACGTTGTTGCAAATACAAATACCCACATAAATCCAGTTACGCTAAACACTTTCTAGAACACAATCATTCAATGACATTTAATAACACTATAAAATGTTTACACTTTTGTGATGATAAACGTAAATTAGATATACTAGAAGCTTTTGAAATTCACAAACATTTAAAAACTGTACCGTTAATGAATGAGCAAATTGATCTCTTAAATTCTCCTCTATTGGACATTTTGGAATAAGAAATCAAGTCATCTGCAGACGATTACCGAGACCAAGTCACCAAGTTCTATTGCTATAACAACACTGTTTACTTTTTCATATAACCTTTGACAATGGCATTTAAACACCCCGAAATACGTATAAGGTTAAAATAAATAAATATTGTTAAAGTAATTAAGTATTTTATATACAGATAATCATTAAATATGGACTTTAACGAAGTAAAGCTGGAATTTATAAATTAAGTTAAGATTCTTAACGTTAAAGATCATATTTAGTGAAAGTACAGATTACGAGCAGAATGTATGTTTATATGTCCATGTGATTATGTGCCTCAGTGTTTAAATGTCTATGTGCAGTGGCGGATATTGATTTTGTGGGGCCCCAGGCGCAACCTGATCTGGAGGCCCCCTATTTACCCTACTAAGAATGGGATGGTTCACTGAAATGAACAATGCAGAAAATCATAACGTTTTTTTATTTTTGGAATCAATAAAAAAAATAAACATAAAAATAAGATACGGAAATAAAAAAATAATCACATTCCCATTTAAAAGAAAAAATCACATTCTCAGGTAAAAAAAATTAATTTTGGTTTTTGAGGATAAGGCACCCAACGATTCTGAGGCCCCCGTTTTGCTGAGGCCCCAGGCACGCGCCTCATGCGCCTATGCGGTAATCCGCCACTGTCTATGTGTTCAAATATTCGTGTGATTAATTGTTGGCGTGTTTAACTGTCCGTGATTAAATGTCCTATGTATACGTATATATATTTCTAATATGTGGTCCTATGATTATGTGTCGCGTGTTTACGTCTCCGGACACCGCACGAACCCTGGTCGCTACGGCCTTATTCTGTAGCGTTTTAGAAAGAGAGCACCGAGACAAGGAAACTACTATACGTATCTACTATTTCAAGGATGTACTGATTCGCGCTAATATTGTTTTTTGTTCACAATTAGGATTGGAAATCTGTCAACCAATTTGATTGCAATCACAAAAATTTATAATTTTCAACAGTGGTTAAAACTAATAGTATAATATATACTAAGGGACTGAATTGCTTCATTTAATCCCGAGTGTGAAAGTTTATTGCGTAGCGTAGCGGAGCGAGGGCAATAATCACACGAGGGATTGAATGAAGCACCTCAGTCCTGTAGTATATATGCTATTTTTTGCACTTCCGAATAATTTGAAATCAAAATAGTCGAAATTTTAAAATATGCTGTCACCGTGACAATCCAGCTTTTTACGTCAGAATTAAAATAGTAGTTTCTGATGATGACAAAACATACTCGGTAACTTAGCAATTTATATACATTTAATCCCTTGGGACTTTTGAAAAATTTAATCCCTCCGGCGTTAAACAGACACTTAAGTCTTCAAAAAAGGAATCAAATTAGTACTTTTACTCCCAAAAGTGCATAAAACATGTTCTGGCCTGATAGATAACACCATCAAGAAATCAACTAACATAACCTAACATAGCTATACGGTCTTTATCGACATTTAAAATAAAATATTGACGAATGACGATCGAGTAATTTTTCTAGGTACCTTCTTCTTGTGTCTGTTACATTACTACCATAGATAATATAACCCATAGGGATAGAATGAAATGTTGCTGATAAAGAAATAGAAACCGAACGCCAGCGCCGCTGGTGGGAAATTCAAAATACTTCCCAGTATATTGGTAGTGTAAAGATTATTTTATTAATAAAACTACAATACAAATGAAAGAAAGATTATTTTATTAATAAAACTACAATACAAATGAAAGAAAAACAAATTGCATTTAACAACAAATTTGCAATTGAAACGGACAATAGAAAAAGAACTAGGTTTTAGTTTTCCTACGAGTTAAATGGATCTCTCTTGCCTGCTTATATATTGCAGTACAATTTCGTGGTAAAACACGTTCGTCTTTTCCAGTTATAATATTATTCACCCCATTAAAATAATTAAAAATAATAATCCGGCTAAAATGTTTTAAAATTAAATTTGTAACTTATTCTCTATGTTCACAAACAACAAAATTAAAATTAATATATTTTTTTAGTGTTAAAATAACCCTTTCAATAAAATAAGGCTTAGAAGGGGTGATTTTTAAAATATACTTTACAATATTATAAATTGCAATTAAATTCAAAAGTAAGGGGTTATTACAATATTTTAACCTACTCAGATTAGCGCCTCTATATTCTTTGGCTTTTATATAAAGGTACAATGGCTTATTGTCCTCATTAGCTCTTTTCAAAATATTGAATTTGCAAGCTTCACAATTATTATTTAAATTTCATTTTAATTTAACTATATAGCCAGCTACATATGCTAAAGCTGCAGCCTCTATAGGTTTTAGCTGGTTAAAATGATCCGGCACAGGAATTGCTGCAACATTCTCTTTTACTGGTTCTTCAGGAAGCCCCTACATACATTATTATTAGAACTGCAGCAATATATTTATATTAATACATACCTGGGTTATAAAGTTGTTCAACGTCATCAAAATGTCGGCATTATATTATATTCTGCCAAAAAAATGTTCCAAGGGATCTTGGTTCAAATACCTCGGCTTAAATATCGGAAATCTTAATTTTTTCAATTCTGGTATTAACAGCAGAAAGCTTTTCATAGTCATTTTCCAATTTTTAAAAGTTGGTGGAATCGTTTTCTCTCCATCTTGGATACAATACATTTTATCAAAAAACACAATGGCTTGTCTCCAAACTTCTGTATGAATACTAGTTTCTGCCTTTCAATTGCTTGCCATTTTTATTAAATTGTGAACTACCGTTAACACTGTCAAACAAATTATCCATGAAATGTAATAATTCTGCGGTGTCTGTAGCCTGACTTTCCATTTTAATATTCCCATCTTGACTAACGTATTCTAAAGAAGAATAATAGTTTTTAAAACAATATATGAGCATGAATAATGTATCGGATAAAAAACGAAAAACATAAAAACTTACTACTTTTAGCCATAAGATTTACAGCCGCGGAAACGGTGTGACTTAAAACTTGGGCACAAATGGAAACTTTCATTTTCTTTATTCGTTTGGTGTCGACATGGTACTCCGTTAATTTAGGCATTGACCTTAAATCCCCACTCATGGCATCCAACTGCCAAGCAGTACATATGTGTTCCCATTTAGCAATTTTTCTAATGCCATTAATTTCAAAAGAAATATGTTTGTCCAACAAATTGTTACGGACTCCCTTTAATAAATGTGGAGGGTCATAAAAGGGAATAATTTTTTGACCATCAACTTCAAAAATGTATTCATGAAGTTCTTTTCCTTCTCTTAAATATCGAGCTCGGGTTTCTTTAACTAACTGACTGATGGCGCTGGTATTGTTAGTACCTTGGTCACATATCGTGCCTACAATGTTAATGCCAGATTTCTTTGCAGCAATAACAATTTGTTTTATTTTACTCATAATTTCGGGGGCTTTTACTGCACCTTTCATAAATTGGTAAACAATTGGTTGCTTCCACCGCCTTGCTATCCCCGTTAGCATAAATACCTGCAAAAAAGGGGGAAAAGATACGAGGATAAGTTATTATGTGTACATAGTATACTATAAAAAAGTACCTGAACGTGATCAGCAATTTGGTTTGTTTGGTAGTCACCGAAATTTTCAAAACCCTCAACATTGTCAACAAATTGATTGTAATGCAAATGGGGCGTTAAACTCATTTCATCAAAAACTAGGAAACAATGTCTCTCCAAAGGACGCATGCCCTTCGAAATGCCTTTTAAACAATCGAAAACGCATTCGTTCAACAGGATGTACGTTATCGGTATTCTGTTAAGAAGTTTCATTAATGTCACTGGTGATGGCAAAGCGAAAATTCTGGACAGCAGCTTATACCCCGAACCACTCTGTTTGTACAATGCCAGAGCCATTACCTTATCTTCAGCAGAAAATCTTTGGCCCTTTGGTTTTTTATCGGAGCAGGCAAGTTGACTTTTAAAAAATTGTTTGGTCCTGTTATTCAAACCAGAAGTAATTCTTTCAAAAGCTTCGCTGTTCGAATATTTTTGAGCACTGCGCAAGCGGTTTTTGAAACTGAAGTTTTCTTGGCAAGTACTCTAGCTTTCCTTTTATATTTACAAAGTTCTCGGTATAACCGATTAGCTTTTGGTGTCAGTTCAGTGGCTTTCTTCACGTTTAAAGAATATAAAAGACCAAATTCTACAACGAAAAGGTTACAGAATCATTAGTTTATAAATTATGTAGCAATAAACACAAACCTTTTGATATTCGTTTTGGAGGTGTTAACATAGAACTTGTACCCGCTGTAGGTTCTACCTGTTGTTCACCTAATTCTGCAATTACATTGTTTTACAATTTAAAAAATATTACGGGGAACCGTACTGCGCCAAACCGAGGCTGTTATTCAATATATACCTTCTGTAAATTCTTCTGGCAATTCGAGTAGGTGTGTGTGAAATTGGAAGTGCCTTCTTCATCGTTGCCAAGAAATTCTGCAATTAATAATCATTATGAAATATATAGAACCAAGTTAGGTACTACAACCTACCTGGTAAAAGTAACGCTGGAAGTACAGTTTTCTTTAGTACATTATTTGGCCCAAAATCTTTTTTTAGGAAATTTTTTGGCAAACTCGGTAATTTTCATACACCGTTTTTGTTGGTAAACTGACGACATGTTTATTACCTATAATTGCTAACCACCTTGCAAATAAAACGGAATTCTTTTGAGGATTTGGAAATCTATGCCTACTATGGCTTTTACTTGGTTCACAACCAGGCACCACACAACCAGCTTTTCCCATTCTCAACACGTTTGAAATGCAAAACACTTGGCATAGAACGTAAAACGTCGGCAAAGCAAAAAACACAAACAACTGTCAAACACACGTGGACTGTGGACAATGAAACAAAAACCATGGCCAACTAATTTTGAATATAGCACTGAATCAAAAACGGAAACATACTAGTGGCGCTACCTAGTAGACAGGGAGAACATTTTTACAGGTTTTGTTAGAAGAAGGGAGATTTCATTCTATACTAGTTTAAAAATTAAGACCTGTATATCATAGCAACAAGCGATTCGTTCTCCTGATGTTTTATATTAAGTACCTACTTCAAGTTTTTGCAAACGTTATCTTTGCACTCTTAAGAGAACTCCAGTGTTTATGCAACAAAGTTGTTTATTCAATTTATCAAAAAATCAAATAAAATTGCAAGTAAAAGTTATGTTAGAAAATAGGTACAAACAGCATGACAAAACCTCATTTAGATGCTGCAAACAAATTTGAATTTATTTCCACCAACTAACCATGACATTGGTTATGTAATTAGATTAAAGTTAAGTCTATTAAAAAATAATCAACAAGCCCAAGTAATGGCAAAACCACTAGGTACTCTTAACAGTTTCATCAGTTCAATCTAAAGTGACTCACACAATTGATATTCGAAAAAATAACCTTGAATTTAATACAGTACATTTCATGGTACCATTCTTGGTGTCACTTTATATGCAAAATGACATGGCGAGCTGCTTCCTTTGTGTCAAATTTCCTAGGGTGTTCCTTTTCATAATATGATGTTGTATAATCTTTAATACCTAGAAAGGAAATAATTAAGACGCAAAGGACACAATTTGTAGCTTTAATGATTAAATTTGATTTTATGTGGAGGTCAAAGTGTTTGTAATTTTCTAAAATTTAATTTGGATGATATTAGAACCTACAGCAAATGTTAAATGTGCTGTGCATATTAAAACAATTAACCTAATGACTATTATAAATAGGTACATATGAGTGTTTTGAAATTTGAAACAAACCATTAGACTAATAACACATGGATTTAATTAAAGTGTTTGATAAATTAATTCATTTAGAAAATATTTCAGCAATGTTATCAATACTTAAACGAGCAATTTTAAGTCCATAAAGGTAGTGTGAGTCTTTAAATACAATAAAATAATTTCATTTACTATTAAATTAAGATTTGAAAGCGTTTTTAAACAGAAAGTTATTTTTTATACAAAGCTAGAGTTGTGATGTTTATTCTTTAAAATAATTTATTTTTGAGTTTAATGCAAGTTTCAAGATTTAGAAAAAAACATGAAAATAATAATTTTTCAACTATAAGCTGCAATAAATCACAAATTTGCACATTAACGTATTTATTTGCTAATTAGCCTTGAAAACAAAACTTTAAACCGAAAATTTAAAATATTTTGACAACAAACAAATGTTTTATAGAAGTAAAATCCTATAGAAAAAATGTGTGATAGTTGTGTG
This sequence comes from Ctenicera cuprea, assembly GCA_958336395.1. Taxonomy (NCBI): domain Eukaryota; kingdom Metazoa; phylum Arthropoda; class Insecta; order Coleoptera; family Elateridae; genus Ctenicera; species Ctenicera cuprea. The sequence continues at coordinate 29,319,941 of OY284495.1, read as the reverse complement.
CAGAATGTGATTTAAAAAGAAACCAGGCTAATGCAGGTTACATTAAATTATATCTAGCTATATCTGTACATCAAATTTCTTTATGAGGAACCGAAAAGCCCAACCTATACTACACAATTAAAAATCATAATTTTCAGGTAAACTAGACATGGCTCCCGCATACAAGCTCACATACTTCCCTGTCAAGGCTCTGGCAGAGCCCCTTCGCTTCCTTCTCAGTTATGGAGGAATTGAATTTGAAGATGTCCGCTTTGAACGCGAAAGCTGGCCTGATCTGAAACCCAGTAACAATTATACACCAAGAAAAATAAATTATCTTCAACTAATAATTTAATTGTTTAGAAATGCCATTTGGACAAGTGCCCATACTGGAAGTGAACGGAAAAGTAGCGCACCAAAGTATAGCTATGGCGCGTTATTTGGCTAAACAAGTCAAGCTTGTTGGAAAGGATGACTGGGAAGACTTGGAGATTGATTCAGTTGTTGATACCATCAATGACCTCCGTCATAGTAAGTTTAAATTTAATTAAAATGGCGAGTTTTGTAAAAGCGAAATTTGTTACAGAAATCGCTTTGTATCACTATGAAGAGGATGCTGCAATTAAGGAATCTCGTAAGGAACCTCTCTTCAAAGAAACTCTTCCATACTATCTTTGCCGCCTCGACACCATTGCCAAAAATAATAATGGGCATCTTGTTGCTGGCAAGGTTAGTATAAATAATTAAAATTGTTGCTGCATTTTATAATTGTTTAATAATATCTTAAAGTTAAACATGACAAAACTTGTTATTTTCCACCGACTTTAAATTTTACATTCAAACAGGTTGGATCCATTTTGTTTTACCAATAACTTTGATGTTCAGTATGTTGACTATTTGGTATGGTTGAAATCAAAAAAAGATTTTCTATTGAAATAGTATGGAAAATTTATATCATTCCATTTAAAAAACTAAAGCTGTTACCTCCAATAAAAGTGGAATATGATAATGTCACCATTTTGTAGATTTAAAAAAATGAATAAACATTGAGCTATTTATTTAAAACAAATGATTAGAAAGTGTAATGGAAATGTTTTGGTTACGTGCTCTGTTTTTGTTGCAGCTAACATGGGCTGATTTTTTCCTTATTGGTCTTCTCGACTACTTGGATTTCATGATCAACCAGGATTTGTTTGCCGACTACCCTAACTTGCAGGAGGTTAAGAAGAACGTGCTTGAATTACCTGCTATTAAAGCGTGGGTTGAAAAACGCCCCCAAAGTAAATCTTAAATCAGGATTATGTGTGAATATTACACCTTGGAAGCACTTTTAAATATTTTTATTTTGTATTTTTGAATCAGTATAATATGATGTAATGAGTAATACCTATATTATCTAAAAGTTTTATTAATACATTTTTTTATAATCAGTTTTTGTGTGAATTTTTATGAAACGTTGGTATTTCTAGAATATTGTAGAATACACGTTGAACAAGTCTGATTTATATGTTTATTGTCTTTAGATGTTTCTTAATATATTTTTATTTTTGTGTCATTTAACATCACTGATTCCTTTTTTGTTTGACTTCTTGATACAGTGAACTGTTATAGTCGACAAGATTTGTCCCCTGATTATCATATAGTGAGGAAGGAATAACATATTCTCTTTTCCTGCGTCAAAGCTTGGATAAAAGGGCGCCCAAATACTGAATTTTAAACTCGATCTTGAGCTGTGATCTTTATAAAAGTACGCTGAAAAATTATATTATTTTGCTAATATGTTAATTGTTTAATTGCCATGCATTTTTGTTAAAAAAAAACAGTCGGAAGTCTTATTTTGTCTGATGTTTTGTATGCCTTTTAAATTTTTGTTTCTTCACAACTTACAAGAATCATAGCTGTAGCTGCTTAATTAATTTTTTATTGGGTATCAAAAAATTTTAATTTTTTTAGTGTGTATCTTAAAACTTACCCCAGAAGCTGTATTTACCAAAAAACATTCAAAAGTTGCATTTTTGACTATTTTATCAAAATTATTGCATTTAATAAATAATATTCTGTAATTGTAGATAGGTACCTGCTAAATATAAATTTACATGTTCTATAAACACACTATCAGAATCAATTATTCATGTGGGTTTATCTGGACAGCTATCAAAGAAAGTAAAAAATATTAGCAATTCTTATAGGCACCTAATTGTGAATAAATGAAAAATGTTTCAACAAAGCCCTTTGCACAAGCTTCGATTTTGGTAGTGAATAGTAAAGTAGCCATCACATTGTTGTTATTGCAAGGTACCTGCTGTTGGTACTAGAGCTGGGTGATATTGAAAATTTAATATCGATAGTATCAGTAGTATGATAATAACGATAATATTGCTACATTTACGATAATACCGACATTATCATCAATAATTTCGATATACTATTGATATTATAAATGTCAATATTACAACAATTGTTTCTTTCGTACTTTTTTTTCAATAGAACAAAGGAATTTTTACGTGTTGACTTTGACTTTGTCCCTAATCTAAACTAAATTCAGAGCTATTACTATTTATAGCCCTTTTAATGAAAAAAGGGGTTACCTTTGGTTTGAAGTAGAGTAGGCAATCTAAGTTGTGAGTTAACATGAGTTGCTATGTTTCAGTTATTGCAATAATAATAATAATAATAATTGATAATATCAAAAATCCGATAGTATCAGTAGTAGATAATAACAATAATATTGCTATATATCATCAATAATTGCGATATATTATCTATAATATCGATATTATAAGTGTCAATATTACCACAATTTTTTCTTTCGCGTTTTTTTTTCAATACCGTGTAAGAACAATAGTAGGGAGAGAAACGTCTTATTTTTCTGAGGTGTAAGTTGAAGCCCGAGGGCTACAAATACATCGAGGGAAAAATAGCGGTCTCTCCTGAGGTGTATATACTATTTTTTCTACGATCGGAAGTAGAAACACTTAAGTTCATACATAAAGAATTATAATAAATCGGAGCGAAATTACAATATTTAGAAGCCTTTTGGATGTTTCCATGGCAACAGACATTTGTTTACAAAAATAAATATGAAATGAAATAAAAACTCCCCTAGGGAAATTGTTCTTATTTCGTTCCTAGATTGTAAATGCTTTACTTCTGTCACAATTTTGATGCCATAGAAACCGACTTCTACTCCCGGTTGTGGAAAAAGGAATTTGTACGCATTGACGTTGACTTTGCTCCTAATCTTTACTAAAAGCAGAGCTATTATTATTTATAGCCCTTTTTATGAAAAAAGAGATAACCTTTAGTTTGAAGAAGAGTAGGCGATCTAAGCAGTTGTTGCAATAATAATAATAATAATAATAATAATAATAATAATCTTTATTATAACCAGAAACAAACGGCACAAAACATGTTATTTACATATTCCTGGTACCTAAATACATACACCAGAAAACAAATGTACACAAAGGTTATTACTAAAATAATATGTATAAATCCACCCCTATTACACTACTTCCTCATACAACTTAACAATTTCTTGAACAGTCATTGCAAATATATCTAGTTCAGATACTCTTTCCAATCTATTTATTACCTAATCCCATCATAATGCCTAATGTTGAGTTGCTTATAATATACTGAAAGTAATAACATGCCTATGTGGTAATCTTACATCAGGTACTTTAAAGTCTATCGCTTGCAATAAATCAGGATTGCGTTAATTACAATAATCAATGTAATGTATGTCTAGTAACTAGAATATTTCTTGGATTTAAGTTTTTCTGTCGCTATTATATTTCGACTTTTTATGTAGGTATTGTTATCGATAATATTGATGTTATTGATAATTGTTTTAAAATTATCGCTATTCGATATTATCGACATATCGATAAAAATTCCCAGCCGTAGTTGGTACTGTCATTAATTTACATCCAATAAGGTGACCATTTGGATTTGGCTAATTTTTGATTCGTTTTAATCTAATAGGTATTCATTCATAAGTTACTGTTATTTTGCATTGCTGAAAAAGACGAAATTAGGAAAGAAGTAACCTTGCTTTTCTTTTATGCACATTTGATTCTGCAACAGTTGATGGACAATTTGTTCTTGGAAGGTTTAATATTTTAACACTAAAAAAATGGACCAAGCACTTCGTTTGTACTATACAAAATAATTACTTTTATATATCTAATCACAACAATTACAGCACATCTAACTAAGAATTGTTTTGAGCCTGATACTATTAAGCATTATATGTTTTGAGTTGTTGGGTATTTAAATATAAACCCCTACTAATCTGTTGCTGCAGGAAGGACAACTAACAGCTATCATAAACATAAACCACCTGCTCTATAGAAGGTATACGGTCAGCTTGTAACTATTATCACGGGATTATGCTATGTTCATCTTTTACGCAGTACGTGTTTCGCCATCTACTTTGTTCAGTTGTCATTGAAGGAAGTTACGACAAAACGAAAGGGTTGAGACTACTATTAAAGCTTTTGGGATACAATCTTGGCGACAATAGTAGTCTTCTCAACCTTAGTGTAAAATATACTTATTATTTGGATGTTGTTAGATAGTACCATTTAGTATTAAACCGTATGCCAAATTTCATTATTTTATATTAAATCGTGTCCGAGATAGGTATTAATTAAAAGTTAAATTTCAGTCGCCCCCTTCAGATGCATTTTAAGACACATGTTCATGGGAACTTCTTTTTAAAGGGGCTAAGAAATCACATACCGAAGTTTGAAAGGTAAAGTTTTGACTACCCAGTATACATACAGTAAATTGTAAAAATAGATAAAAGCAGGGGATTCCCCTCAGTCTCTTTGCAGCCACAAACCATTATACTAGGAGGCAGCCCCTTTCGTCTCAGCCAGCATACTGCGGACAGGCGCAGTTGGTAACATTGCATCATTGCAACAACTAGCAATGTCGACAGCTTAGACACATTGTAGTTGTCGTGGTTTGCTAAATTGCATTCGTCTAAAAAGTAGGGTTGAAATTTTATATACGTTCTTAATTTAGATAAATAATTCAATTTTTTTAGGCTCAGCATACCTTCTTGTTAAGCGTATAACAGGTAAAACGACCGAATTTGAATCATGTAATGAAAACAACAGATTGGGAATAGTATCCGTATCCCTACCCACGCGTGTTCGGTAAAGCCCACATTTATAAATTCTGTACTCAAGAGTAAAGTGTGTTTATGGACCAAATTAAACGGTAAGTTGGAATTTTTAATTATAGTGTGAGTAATTAACCTAATCTTATAATTATATCCATATCCGCTTTCCTACTCAATATTGTGCAACTTTGTTGCAAGAAGGAAAATGGTGTGATGAATACTTAAACTGACCATTTATTTTTCTTACAAAAACGGGACGTGTTTAAAAAAATCGATAAAAACACAAAATATTGTACGAAACACACTGCATTGGTTTTATTGTCAATAAAATATTAAAGAACACATTAAGTTTATTGGTTTATTAATGTTATACTTATACATACTAATGAACAGGAAAAGAAAAACAAATATAAAATAACTATCAATATTTTAAACTCATTTATATTTCTTCAAAGAACAAATTTGTTTTAATCGTGCAGGTGACGACTTCAAATAAGTATAAAACTCTTGACAAGACTGATTTATATTGCCTTTAGTTATTAACATTGCTTTTAGATGAGTTGTGCCACTGCAAAATGCCAAATGCAATCTTAGCAGATTCCAGCGTCGACTTATATGGGGCGGCAAGTGTAAAGTGAAAATTTGCTGTGCATTTCACGGTATTTAAGGCAATTTGTCCCAATATTTATTATACACACACATTTAGCTAAATGCTTTTTATTTTAATAAATCGTTGTAGATTTAAATAAATCCTTAAACATTTGGTTTAAATATTCAACTATTTAGTAAATCTTTATGTATGTAGATAAATCTGCACATATTTGTTTTAAATCTTTCAATATTTAGTAAATATTTGCAAATTTAAATAAATCTTTACCGATATAAATAAATCCTTACAGATTTAAATAAATATTTCAACATTTAATTTTAAGCTGTCATATTTAATGTTAACTTGTCATATTTATTTGACCTTGGTAGACCCAGCCTACATAGTAGACCAAGACCGTTTACACTGGTGGTAACGTTCAACAATTATGAACACGTTTTCCGTATTTCAAAAATTTGTACAATTAATGTTAGGTCAATCATCAACAACAACATATTGAACAACATAAACATTGCATAATTTATTATTCATACAATGAAAGTTTCCTCAACATTCCCTTGAGAATGTAATTTTCAGTCTGTTTTGTTGAAGCGTCGAACGCTCCCACCAAGGTCAAATAAATATGACAGGTTAACATTAAATGTGACAGCTTAAACTTAAATGTTGAAACATTTATTTAAATCTGTACGGATTTATTTATATCGGTAAAAATTTAATTCAATCTGCGAGTATTTATTAAATATTGAAAGATTTAAAACAAATATGTGCAGATTTATCTAAATCAT
>OY284495.1:29221813-29313236 GCA_958336395.1 Ctenicera cuprea | reverse complement strand
ATATTACAATTACAAATTACAATTACAAATTACAATTACAAATTACAATTACAAATTACAATTACAAATTACAATTACAAATTACAATTACAAATTACAATTACAAATTACAATTACAAATTACAATTACAAATTACAATTACAAATTACAATTACAAATTACAATTACAAATTACAATTACAAATTACAATTACAAATTACAATTACAAATTACAATTACAAATTACAATTACAAATTACAATTACAAATTACAATTACAAATTACAATTACAAATTACAATTACAAATTACAATTACAAATTACAATTACAAATTACAATTACAAATTACAATTACAAATTATAATTACAAATTACAATCACAAATTACAATTACAAATTACAATTACAAATTACAATTACAAATTACAATTACAAATTACAATTACAAATTACAATTACAAATTACAATTACAAATTACAATTACAAATTACAATTACAAATTACAATTACAAATTACAATTACAAATTACAATTACAAATTACAATTACAAATTACAATTACAAATTACAATTACAAATTACAATTACAAATTACAATTACAAATTACAATTACAAATTACAATTACAAATTACAATTACAAATTACAATTACAAATTACAATTACAAATTACAATTACAAATTACAATTACAAATTACAATTACAAATTACAATTACAAATTACAATTACAAATTACAATTACAAATTACAATTACAAATTACAATTACAAATTACAATTACAAATTACAATTACAAATTACAATTACAAATTACAATTACAAATTACAATTACAAATTACAATTACAAATTACAATTGCAAATTACAATTGCAAATTACAATTACAAATTACAATTACAAATTACAATTACAAATTACAATTACAAATTACAATTACAAATTACAATTACAAATTACAATTACAAATTACAATTACAAATTACAATTACAAATTACAATTACAAATTACAATTACAAATTACAATTACAAATTACAATTACAAATTACAATTACAAATTACAATTACAAATTACAATTACAAATACCAATTACAAATTACAATTACAAATTACAATTACAAATTACAATTACAAATTACAATTACAAATTACAATTACAAATTACAATTACAAATTACAATTACAAATTACAATTACAAATTACAATTACAAATTACAATTACAAATTACAATTACAAATTACAATTACAAATTACAATTACAAATTACAATTACAAATTACAATTACAAATTACAATTACAAATTACAATTACAAATTACAATTACAAATTACAATTACAAATTACAATTACAAATTACAATTACAAATTACAATTACAAATTACAATTACAAATTACAATTACAAATTACAATTACAAATTACAATTACAAATTACAATTACAAATTACAATTACAAATTACAATTACAAATTACAATTACAAATTACAATTACAAATTACAATTACAAATTACAATTACAAATTACAATTACAAATTACAATTACAAATTACAATTACAAATTACAATTACAAATTACAATTACAAATTACAATTACAAATTACAATTACAAATTACAATTACAAATTACAATTACAAATTACAATTACAAATTACAATTACAAATTACAATTACAAATTACAATTACAAATTACAATTACAAATTACAATTACAAATTACAATTACAAATTACAATTACAAATTACAATTACAAATTACAATTACAAATTACAATTACAAATTACAATTACAAATTACAATTACAAATTACAATTACAAATTACAATTACAAATTACAATTACAATTTACAATTACAAATTACAATTACAAATTACAATTACAAATTACAATTACAAATTACAATTACAAATTACAATTACAAATTACAATTACAAATTACAATTACAAATTACAATTACAAATTACAATTACAAATTACATTTACAAATTACAATTACAAATTACAATTACAAATTACAATTACAAATTACAATTACAAATTACAATTACAAATTACAATTACAAATTACAATTACAAATTACAATTACAAATTACAATTACAAATTACAATTACAAATTACAATTACAAATTACAATTACAAATTACAATTACAAATTACAATTACAAATTACAATTACAAATTACAATTACAAATTACAATTACAAATTACAATTACAAATTACAATTACAAATTACAATTACAAATTACAATTACAAATTACAATTACAAATTACAATTACAAATTACAATTACAAATTACAATTACAAATTACAATTACAAATTACAATTACAAATTACAATTACAAATTACAATTACAAATTACAATTACAAATTACAATTACAAATTACAATTACAAATTACAATTACAAATTACAATTACAAATTACAATTACAAATTACAATTACAAATTACAATTACAAATTACAATTACAAATTACAATTACAAATTACAATTACAAATTACAATTACAAATTACAATTACAAATTACAATTACAAATTACAATTACAAATTACAATTACAAATTACAATTACAAATTACAATTACAAATTACAATTACAAATTACAATTACAAATTACAATTACAAATTACAATTACAAATTACAATTACAAATTACAATTACAAATTACAATTACAAATTACAATTACAAATTACAATTACAAATTACAATTACAAATTACAATTACAAATTACAATTACAAATTACAATTACAAATTACAATTACAAATTACAATTACAAATTACAATTACAAATTACAATTACAAATTACAATTACAAATTACAATTACAAATTACAATTACAAATTACAATTACAAATTACAATTACAAATTACAATTACAAATTACAATTACAAATTACAATTACAAATTACAATTACAAATTACAATTACAAATTACAATTACAAATTACAATTACAAATTACAATTACAAATTACAATTACAAATTACAATTACAAATTACAATTACAAATTACAATTACAAATTACAATTACAAATTACAATTACAAATTACAATTACAAATTACAATTACAAATTACAATTACAAATTACAATTACAAATTACAATTACAAATTACAATTACAAATTACAATTACAAATTACAATTACAAATTACAATTACAAATTACAATTACAAATTACAATTACAAATTACAATTACAAATTACAATTACAAATTACAATTACAAATTACAATTACAAATTACAATTACAAATTACAATTACAAATTACAATTACAAATTACAATTACAAATTACAATTACAAATTACAATTACAAATTACAATTACAAATTACAATTACAAATTACAATTACAAATTACAATTACAAATTACAATTACAAATTACAATTACAAATTACAATTACAAATTACAATTACAAATTACAATTACAAATTACAATTACAAATTACAATTACAAATTACAATTACAAATTACAATTACAAATTACAATTACAAATTACAATTACAAATTACAATTACAAATTACAATTACAAATTACAATTACAAATTACAATTACAAATTACAATTACAAATTACAATTACAAATTACAATTACAAATTACAATTACAAATTACAATTACAAATTACAATTACAAATTACAATTACAAATTACAATTACAAATTACAATTACAAATTACAATTACAAATTACAATTACAAATTACAATTACAAATTACAATTACAAATTACAATTACAAATTACAATTACTAATTACAATTACAAATTACAATTACAAATTACAATTACAAATTACAATTACAAATTACAATTACAAATTACAATTACAAATTACAATTACAAATTACATTTACAAATTACAATTACAAATTACAATTACAAATTACAATTACAAATTACAATTACAAATTACAATTACAAATTACAATTACAAATTACAATTACAAATTACAATTACAAATTACAATTACAAATTACAATTACAAATTACAATTACAAATTACAATTACAAATTACAATTACAAATTACAATTACAAATTACAATTACAAATTACAATTACAAATTACAATTACAAATTACAATTACAAATTACAATTACAAATTACAATTACAAATTACAATTACAAATTACAATTACAAATTACAATTGCAAATTACAATTGCAAATTACAATTGCAAATTACAATTGCAAATTACAATTACAAATTACAATTACAAATTACAATTACAAATTACAATTACAAATTACAATTACAAATTACAATTACAAATTACAATTACAAATTACAATTACAAATTACAATTACAAATTACAATTACAAATTACAATTACAAATTACAATTACAAATTACAATTACAAATTACAATTACAAATTACAATTACAAATTACAATTACAAATTACAATTACAAATTACAATTACAAATTACAATTACAAATTACAATTACAAATTACAATTACAAATTACAATTACAAATTACAATTACAAATTACAATTACAAATTACAATTACAAATTACAATTACAAATTACAATTACAAATTACAATTACAAATTACAATTACAAATTACAATTACAAATTACAATTACAAATTACAATTACAAATTACAATTACAAATTACAATTACAAATTACAATTACAAATTACAATTACAAATTACAATTACAAATTACAATTACAAATTACAATTACAAATTACAATTACAAATTACAATTACAAATTACAATTACAAATTACAATTACAAATTACAATTACAAATTACAATTACAAATTACAATTACAAATTACAATTACAAATTACAATTACAAATTACAATTACAAATTACAATTACAAATTACAATTACAAATTACAATTACAAATTACAATTACAAATTACAATTACAAATTACAATTACAAATTACAATTACAAATTACAATTACAAATTACAATTACAAATTACAATTACAAATTACAATTACAAATTACAATTACAAATTACAATTACAAATTACAATTACAAATTACAATTACAAATTACAATTACAAATTACAATTACAAATTACAATTACAAATTACAATTACAAATTACAATTACAAATTACAATTACAAATTACAATTACAAATTACAATTACAAATTACAATTACAAATTACAATTACAAATTTATTGTTCCGCAATTAACAGCTTGGTCATTGCTCCAACAGATGGTGTGAACATGACAGTATTGCTTGTAATAGAGGGCACCAACATCTATAACTCGGAATTTGAAGGTAATTGATACATTCTTTGCATTGTAATATATAAAACAACATTTTTAAAATTATAAATCAAATCTAAAAGTATTAACCAACATTTCAGAACCAATCTATATAAAATCTCATATATCTTTTACAATATTTTTACCGCAGTGTCTTTATAATTATTTATAATGACGCCAAGCGCAGAATCCAAATTCTGCTGGATTTGCAAAATTTTGTAATAAGGTCTTCCGTCAATGATGAGCTCCGCCAGTTGTTCTTTGACTTTTCCATTGAACAGGTGAACAACCATTGAACCATGAACCAAGAATATTCCTCAAATTTAACGGGCACCCAGGAGGTCACGCACACTGCTTCTCCGATGGAGCCGCAGCTGTTGCCTGCAGTCCGTAAGTTGCAATATTTGAGGTAGACTAAAGAAAATGTTATTTTCTTGCTCACCCCCCCCCCTCTGGGTTTTTTGTTTTTTGACAAAAGATAACAGAATTAATAATTTTATGTGTTTCACTTGTTACAGAAGTCTTCCAAGGTCGATTCATTGAGACCCTTTGGATACCCAGGGGTTATCCACTTACTGTAATCATATCAGTGGTGGACAGTCCATTGGGCTCTGGATGGCTCTATGTGGTTATCCCTGACGGATATAACCACATCATTTATGGTATCAACGTGCCCATCGCCCTGGTTGAAGTGAGGATGTTTGTCTACGGTTGGTTCTATCGAGTCGACATCTTCTACTTTGACATCAACGTGGGTGATATCACTCTTTCGCCTAGTGCCGGAAGTCCCCCTGAAGGAGCTGTCGAGGGTGACCCCACCCCAAATCATGTCGACTACGAGGCGGCTATAGACGCTTTACTGCATTAGATCTTTTTCCTTTTTCTTTTTATAAAATATATAAAATTTGATGTTTGTAAAAATAAATATTTTTATTAATTTTTATAAGATATATGTGTCTTTATCTTGAAATGGTTGTAGGTAAATGTTAAACCCTTGAAGGAAGAGTAACCTCACAAAATTGGTTCTAAAAAGTTCGAACATTTTACTACTAGGTTGCAATCTCTAACTAATCAGTACTATTAACATTTATTTTGAATGCTTCTGTATATAGCAAATAAGTTGCCCTTGAACGCATTTCAAAGCGTCGACAAAATGGCGTAGTACATAGATAGCCATAATTATCAAAGTTTTAAATAAGTAAAAGTGAATGTATTAGTGAAAAGCATTAATTATAAGGTAAGTAATCCTTATTTTATATGAAAAGACAGACTTATCAAAAACTTTGTAACAATTTTACAGTATAAATTTTAATTCAAAAATTTGTAGGTTAATTTTTTCATCATTTTAGTACTTTTGTCAATTTTTTAAGAAACAAAGCTAAAATTTACAATGATAGTATTTTTATAATAACTTCTTGTGGTTAAATATCATGTGATTACATTTTAAAATTCCTAAAACTAATTTCATGTAAAGCATTTCATTACTAGTGAAAGGTAACAGTGTTAAATAATTGTTTTTCTTCCAAATGTCAACACCTCCTTCCAGTAGCAATCAAATATCTAACTAAAAACACAATATGTGCTAATAAAATTTTTTCTTTTAAATTAATAGTAATTAGTAATAATAGGGTTATCCAACACCATGGAAAACTTCATAATTATTACTGTAACCCCTTCGAGGTTTTTATATCGGTAATTATTATTTTTTAAACAGGTTTGCTTTAAAATGCATCGCGTAATTGGTATGACGATTAATAAAACAATTACTGCCAAAACAACGTATATTATGTACGATTGTTTTTTAATAGCAAAACTTGTATTATCGTTAGTAGCAATCTTAACTGATATTTTTGCAATTTCATCTAATTTATTTCCAACGATATTTAATTCGTTCAATCTGTGTATCACAGATCGATATCCCGCACTTAAATTCAAGTGTGGTAAAATATTTTGAATTTTTCCAAAATCTGTCGTATTTAACTGTAAATCAATCTTTGGTACATATTCCATTATTAATTTAGCTTTTAATAACTCCCTATGAGGTATTAAAATCCTTGATTTTGAAAATGCTCGGCAATGTGAATTTAATGCCAAACGGCCAATACCAGACAAAGTAATATCTTTTGAACTGGTTCCATTGCAGACAATAGTTAAAATTTCATAATTTGGAATAAAAAACAACCATGCGTTGGCTATTTCCAATTGTGCCCATAAAGGATTTGGTAATTCAGCAATTCTCTGATCACAACTTTTTGGAATAAACTTAACCCCTCGGTATAAATCAATCTCACAAATTTCATTCTGATAAATTAAATTTAAAGGCTGTTTTTGATTACATAAATACTTTTGAATCCCGTATTTCTGACAATTTTCAAATTGATTTGTAGAAAAAATTACAAACTCTTGCTTATTGATACTTATTGCCATATAATTTGAGATGGGTTGTATAAAGACATATTTGTTTTGTAAATAATGAATTGGCAATAATTTTAAAATATCGTATTCAAGATTATTTGTAACTGGAACAGAAATTATGTAAACCAAATTATCATTTTTATAATAAACTGTTAGCTCGATTAATTTTAATAAAATATATGCATTATCTAATGTAAGTTTCACAGGAAATTCTAAATTTCTTGGTAAATGAAGAGACAGTTGTTGTAATTGAATTATGAACTTATGAGAGGACAATATTGCTGGACTTAACGATCCTTTTTGACCGAAAAGAACTGCATTGATTAAAGTCGTCACTTCAAACTTATATTGATTAAACAGCATGGTGTAAATTTGTATGTTTTCATCAATAAACAATCTGACGTTTAAATAACTCAGATAATTAGATTGATCATGTAATAAATTTTCTAAATTTTCAACGTTCTTTATCAGAATTTTTTGATTAAAATCTAATTCATTTATAGAAGAATTAAATGTAGAAATTGCTGATTTAACTAACATTGTTTGATCATTAATTAGCTGAGCTAACTTCTTATCATTTTGCTCAAACTCATGAATTTTATTATCATAAAATTTTTCATCTTCACTATCCAATGTGCCAAATAAAATTTTTAAAACTGAACCAACACCATCTAAAGGACTTCTTTTTTCCCGTTGATTATGGTGTCCCACCAATTGTTCTAAATTTTCTTTATCAAATTTAATTCTAGTCAAACCTTCCTCAGCATTTTGAATAAAATTGTCGCAAATTTTTAAATTATTCACAACTTCTAATTTAGGTTTCCATTTACCTTGTTTTTCTCCTTGCGAAAAACAAATTTGTTTAATTTTATCCAGATAAAACATAAGTTGTTCAAATTTTTTATTAAAATGTGTTAGGTTTAAAAACGCAACAATGGTTACTTCATTATTATATAACTTTATCTGTCCAATTCGTTCGAAATGTAGTCCTGGACTATATTTAAATTGAGTAATTTCAAAGGATTCATCTACTTGTGTCAAACTGGCTTGTATGATCATAATTGTTCTGTAACAATTAGATAACATTAGATTTTTACACAAAATATAAATTTTTATATAAAAATACTACCTAATTATGCACATAAATATTTTTTACATGCGCTTTTGAAAAATACTCATATGCTAATAGTTTGAAATTTAAGGTTTAATATTTCTTCCTACAGATTTAAATTTATCAGGACTGATCCTATCAATTACATTGAATCATTGTGATTTGTTCAAGGAATAACTCATTAAGAATTCCAATTAATTGATGTCAACAGCCATCACACAATTTACATTTATTTCGAAAATCTGCATTTTACTCTACATCTTTATAGGTAAGTTCCATAAAAACTCCCAGTTCATTAACTTTAGAACCACTTCATAAAATATGCATTTTAATATTCTAATGCATTGAAATTGATAAGTCTTGTTTATGACTTATGATAAAGCTTCTATGTAGCATGAAGCTCTATGAACAATATTGTTACTGTATTTCCTATTTAGGTCAAATACAACTTGCTAACATACAGCAAAGATGCTGCAGTAAAGAACACTTTTACATGTGGGTTCTATATTTAGCCATGAAGATTCCCTGCTTCATTCTAACTGATGCAATTCTGCATTTCTACTACTGAACTCATTTTATATATACTTTGTATTTAGATCCATTTTAAAATTCTTTAAATAAAATGTTTATTTTATTTCTCACGTTTCCTATAAATTTCTTTTTTTAATAATTAGATTGCTTTAAGCATTATCTTGAGTAATACATATTCTTTGTATTCCATACTTTTTTTAAAACCGTGTGATATTTTTAATCACTTATATACTTGAGTATTTTTTATTTTTGCACTTTTAATATCCCTTTTTTTTTATACTTTTAATATCCCTGTTATTTTTATAAACTATATTTCTTTTATGCTTTTGATAAGCATTACATCATTTAATACATTTTTTCACTAAATGTTTTCTTTTAGTGCCATTTAATTTCATATACATTTTTCATGTATGTATACAACAAAAACTGTTTAGTTATAGTTAGTTAACCCTTAACAACGGCTTTCATTATTTCATTCGTAAAAACGTAATGAACGAAACTTCTACTCCCTCATAAAATAACAACATGCGCGCTTTTTAAACACAAATATGCCGTCGCTCTTGTTTTAAATTATCTATAAAATACATCCTTTACCGTACGTTTGCAACCATACCGTTTTCCTTGTACAGGAGTTGATGATTCTAAGAAATAAGTTAAACGAAACAGACACCAATCAAGTGATATGTCCCTTCACTAAATAAAACTAGCGGGAACGAGGGTAAATAATTTAATTGTATTAACTTTATTATCATATTTTTTGAACATATCATCCCGGCTAGGGTTTTTGGTGCCCCATTCTAAGAATTATTAAGCCTCTGTAATAAAATTCTTGAGTAACCTTAAACTATTCATTTTAAATCTTTATATATTGTGTACCAGGGCGTCCCTGTATTTCTATCAAATGTGAAAATTTAATTTCAATTAAGTGAGAAATGTTCCCTGTACTTATACTCAAAAGGTTAACTTTTATCATTATATCATTACACACTATAACTTAATTTTTAAATACTCATTTTTAATTACTCATTATTTATCGCCGGAGAAGCTACAAGACGGGCGATAATATTATACATATAAATACAATTACGAGGCTACGATAAATTCTCCTTTATTCCTATAAAAATTATTATAACTACAATATTCATATATTTTATATTTTTTAGGGATTTAGATCACTTTCTTGTGATCATTACTCATTATCATTCAAATTTACTTGAGGAGAATCATCATTGTGTGGGACTAAGGACCAAGGATCATTAAATTTTAATATACGACTTACATGGACAACTTCATCCTTTGCTCTAGGTGAGTTTCCTGTTTTAATCAAATAATCAACTTCAGAAAGTTGCTTTTTTATATAATATGGTCCCCTCCAGCGTAACATCAGTTTATCTGATAAATTCTTTTTTCGGATTGGAGTAAAAATTTTTACACAATCGTTTATTTTAAAGTCAGTTGATCTATGTTTAGAATCATAACGACTTTTATCCCTATTTTGCTGTTTTCCAACATTTACAACAGCTAAATTACGTGCTGCTAAAGCTTGATCACGTACTTCTACAACATTTAAAGATTTTACAGGTATATTAAGTTGTACATCTGTAGGTAATCTTGGTTGACGACCATAAAGTAACATAAACGGAGAAAATTTTGTTGTTTCTTGTTTTGATGTGTTGTAGGCAAATGTGACATGAGGCAACGTCATGTCCCAATCCGTTTGATTTGAATTTGTATACTTACTAAGCATATTTACAATAGTGCCATTATTTCGCTCTGTGACACCATTCGTTTGAGGATGGTACCCCGTAGTAAACCTACTATCTACCCCCATAATTTTTAATAACTCAGTCACTAATTGAGACTGAAAAACTTTTCCTCGATCGGATAAAAAATATTTTGGACTACCATGTCGACAAATAATTTGCTCCAAAATAAATAATGCTACTGGTCCTGCCTTTCCACTCGGTAAAGCCCTTGTTTCACAGTACCTTGTGGCATAATCTGTAGCTACTACTATAGTAGTTTTTCCCCTTGATGTTCTATGTATTGGACCAATTAAATCAATCCCAATTTTTTCAAACGGTATTCCTATTGAAATTGGTTGAAGTAAGCCTGCTGGCTTTTGAGTTGATCCCTTCCTAGCTTGACAACAATTACACCCCTTAACATATCTCTCTACATCTTTTAAAAGATTATCCCAATAATACCTTGAATTTATTCTATGGTAAGTTTTAGTAATACCTAAGTGTCCTGCCAATGGTGCATCATGATTACTATATAAAATCTCAAATTTCAAAGAATCAGGAATTATTAATAAATTTTGTAAACCTTGCAAATTTGCATTTTTCTTATAAAGTACACCATCTATTACTTTATATGATTTTGCTCTTTTTAATTCACCAATGGTTAAAGTGGCATCATTTTTATTTTCTAAAGCCAAAAAAATTTTAAATAATTTGTGATCTTGACGTTGCAGGTCTACAATATCATTTGGCAACATTACAAAGGTTGGAACGAACTCGGCTTGTATTTCATCCATTTCCGTAGCAATTCGACATGGATTACGAGATAACGCATCAACGTCTTTATTGAAAATACCTCGACGGTGGGTAACTTTGTAGGAATAATCCTGTAATTTAAGCGACCATCTTGCCAGTCTACCCGTAATATCTCGAGCTACTTGAATCCAGCATAAACAATGATGGTCAGTAACTATATTAATATGTTTACCAAACACATAAGGTCGTAATTGAGTTAAGCTCCAAATAGCTGTTAAGGCTTCAAGTTCTGATATGGAATAATTTTTTTCTGCTTTTGTAAGTCCCCTAGATATAAACGCAATGGGAAAAAATTCTCCATTAAAATTTTGTAATAAAATAGCTCCTAAACCTTCTCTACTAGCATCTATTCTTAATTCCGTTTCTAGTTCGGGATTAAAATGATGTAAAAGTGGTGCTGAGGATAGCCTATTTTTTAAAATATCAAATGCTTTTTGATGTTCCTCTTGCCATTTAAAATTAGTTGAAGGTTTAGTTAAATCATATAAAGATTTCGCTATTCTTGCAAAGTTTTCTATGTGCTTCCTATAATAATTACACATTCCTAAAAATGACTGAACTTTCTTTATACTTGTTGGCACTGGAAATTGAGTTATTGCCAAAATTTTACCATCATCAGGTAATACACCCTGTGCATTTATTTTATGTCCGAGAATTAAAAGTTCTGTCTTTGCATAACTGCATTTGCTAGGTTTTAAAGTTAAATTATGCTGTTTTAATCTTTCAAACACATGTCGTAATCGAATTAAATGTTCTTCAAACGTATTTGAGAATACTAAAATATCATCCATATAAACTAAAATTTCTTTAAATTTTAAACATTTTAGTACTCGATCTGCCATATTTTGGAATGTTCTAGGCGCATTCGTTAATCCGAAGCTCATTACATTGAACTCGTAAAGTCCATCAGGTGAAATAAATGCAGACTTGTTTTTATGGTCTTCCACAATTCCGATTTGAAAGTAACCAGAAAACATATCTAAAGATGAGAAATAACAAGATCCACTTAAGTAACTAAGTAAATCCTCTATGACTGGTAACGGATAGCTTTGCTTTTTTGTTACAGCGTTCAGCTTACGATAATCGATACAAAATCTAAATGAATTATCTTTTTTCTTAACTAACACAATAGGTGAATCCCATTCACTTTGTGATTCCCTTATTATGTTATAACTAAGCATTTCATCTATTTGTTCCTGTATTATTTGTCTTTCCTTATGTGAAACCCTATAAGGTCGCGATTTAATTGGCTGACCTTCAGTAATTATTTCATGTTCCACTAAATTTGTAAAACCCATTTCTGAAAAATCATTTGCAAAAATACTAGGATATTCTGCTATTAATTTTTCTAACTGTTCACGTTGATTTATATTTAATTCAGGATTTATGTCATGATTCTTTAAAGTAGGTTCATTACAAATATCTAAAGTAGATAATATATTTGAATTATTAAATGATTCTATTGTTTCTAAATAACCCAAAGCTGTTCCTGCAAATAATCTCACAATATTTATGTTTTGTGAATGTAATAATATTTCCCAATTATTTACCTCATTTTGATTGTACATTATTGGAATTAATTTATTTTTCATTAACAAGGAGTCACGTAAATATATCTCAAAATTATGTTGTAATAAATTGTTTGCATTATTTAATTGTAACTCTATAACTTTTCTTTCGTAAGGTTGTATTTCAACATCATTAATTAAAACCAATTTATATAAATTATTTTGTTCACTTGGTAATGTTATTTCGTCTAAAAAATTATTAAAAATAAAAGTATTATTTAAATTTGTCTGCCAAAGGTCCTTGATATCAGATTTATGAAAATCAATACAAATTGAATTTGATGTTTCATCTTTTAAAACTAAAGTAGAATTTTGAAAATTAATTGTACTTTTATATTTCAGCAAAAACTTCATTCCCAAAATTAAAGGCTTTGGAGAAGACTCAATTACTACTGCCTGTACATTGATTTTCCAATTTTGAAGAACTAATTTTAAGTGTGCTGTTCCAAGAACAGGCAATTTATGATTACCGGCAGTCACCAAACAAGAAATTTGTGTATTATTTTCTATGTTTTTTGTATAATCTTTTTGTACTACATTTTCAATTGAACCTGTATCTATAATAATTTCTATTTGTTTATTATTAATATATCCTAAAATTATTAAAACTTGTAATTTATTTTTTGTATCAAGGAGCCTTTTATGTTCTATTTTATTTTGGACAGCTTCGAGGCTCACCAACGCTGCTGTCCGTTCCTGTTTTCCGGATTATTATACCTATTAAAATTCTTGTTTTCTGGATTATTATTTTTATTAAAATTTTGAGGTTGGCCTCGAGCACTTGCACCTCTATAAAAATTATTTCCCCTCTGTTGATTATTATCAGTATTTCTATAAACATTTAAAATTGTTCTGCAACATCGTGCAGTATGTCCTTTTCGATTACATCTAAAACAAATCGGTTCAGCGTTCATCGTATGTGAAGGCCCTTGATAGTTAAATCCACCTCTACCACGGTAACTCGTGTTAAAACGACTAACATTTTGATTTTGATTTGGTCTTTTATTGTAAGCACCAGTATTGTTAGAATTAATTGATTTATTTTGAAAAGGTACAACGTTAGTAACTAATAACGAAGGTTCGGTTGCCTGTAATTTTGCCAACTCTTGACGTTTTGTAGCATCACTTATTTTAAGTACCACTTTTTTCAATTTTTCTAACGTCATATTCTCGTCCGTTAACACTGAATATTGATATTGTAATGAAGGCTTTAAACCTAATTCAAAATATTCAATTATGTTTATTTCTGACATATTTTCATCCAAATTATAACACATATCTAATATTCCGTATAAATAGCTATTAATATCTTCAGAATTGCCTTGTTTTTTGGATCGTAGTTTAAATTTTAATTCTCGATTAACTGAATCTCCTGAGAATTCTTTTAGAAAACTAGTTTTAACGTTTTCCCAAGTACAATCTTTGTTACTAGCAGTTGTTCTAAATTTTTCATACCAAACAGTTGCTGGCCCTATTAAAAATGAACCGAAAAACAATAATTTATTTTTTTCACTCCATGAATTTACTGCTACTGCCCGTTCATAATTCCTTAGAAATTTTGCTGGGTTTTTGTCTGTCACCGGATTGAAAGTCTCTGGGCTAATAAATTTTGGCAAAGTTGCGGCTGATGGTGTTTCAAAAGCTTGACTAATAGTTATGTCTGCCATTTTATTTACTATAATAACAGGACTTTTTACTAATGTGGATATTTGTTGAAAATCAGTTTGATATAAATTTTTATTTTTTATTATTAAATTTTCTTGTGGAACTTTAGGTTGTTCTAAATTTTCTACACCACTTGAAATTTGACCAATTAAAAGAGATAAATAACGAATTGTGGAAGGTCCAGAAGAGTAAGAAGCATAAAATAATCAGAAAGTTTTTCCAATTGTGATGGTGGTAAAATCAAGTTTAATATAACATAAAACAATCCAGAGGAAGACTCAAACTAAAGGCGAGTGTTGGTGGTTACTTGAGAAACCTGCAGGCTAATGAAATAGAAGTTGGACATTTATTGTTTGTTGGAGTGAAGGATATTCCAACAAGGAAATTTTAAGATAAGTGTTCTCTTTTTAAAAGGACGATAGCACCTAGTAAAATTTATTTGACTTTCGAAAACTTCAGTTAGAAATCGATTTAATAAAACCTTTTCCTTTTTTTTGTAACGTTGATTTTTGTTTCTGTGTTTTATTCTATTTCTTATTTATTAATAAAGCTAAATAGCTAAATAACGACCCTGAGAGAGTTAATAAGAGTCTCATACAAAATATAATTGCAGTTGTGTGAATTACAGGCATTTAGGGATTGTTTCCTGGTAAGTACAAGACCACGCATATCATTGCAATTAAAATTGGCGCCCAACGTGGGGCTCGTTTATGTACACCGTGGCATTTTGGTAAATGTCGGGATACAGTTTTTCAATAATAAACTCATTTAATAAAGAACCCAAGTAGCTAGTTATTTAGTTTTCTTATAGATTTAAAAGGGCGATAATTTGGTATATAAAATGACAGAAGAAAATCGCAGAAGGTTAAGAAGTTCGATAAGGAAGATTGATGCAGAAGAATCAAGTTCAGAAGGTAAAAATGAAGACCACATAAGAGAAGAAGTAATAGCTGTTATAGAACAACAGGGGCAAGAAGAGGTACAGGGAGAATTGCAAAATGAACCAGGAAAAGGAAAAGAAGTACCACAAGAAATAGATTTGAGGACTATGATGCAAATGATGATGATAAGAATAGAAGAGACTGCAAGAGAAACTAAAGAGAGTATGGCTAAGAAAATAGAAGAGACTGCAAGAGAAACTAAATAGAGTATGGAGAAGAAAATCGATAATAATGCTAAGAAAATGGACAGTATGGAAAAGAAAATCGACAATACTGCAAGGGAAACTAAAGAGAGTATCGAGAAGAAAATAGATGAGAAAATGGACAGTTAGAAGGAATACAAGAAGCTTTCGTAGCATTGGAAATTGAACATGGGCAAATCAAAGAAAAACAGGTAAAGATACAAAATGAGCAGGTAAAATTAGATGGAAAACAACTGGAAATTGAAGATAGAGTAAATCAAAATGAAAATAAACTAACAATTATTGGGGCAAAGACACAAGAAGAAAACAGAAAGCATGATGAAGAACTTAAAATAATAGGAGAAAAGCTGGAGAACCTGATTGTTAATGGTTTATCAGGGTGTACCATGATGCCAATGATGGGGGCATATCAGTCAGAAGGAGCGCCAAAATTTGAAGGAAGAAAAAATGAATTTCCAATGATTTTCATCACCAAAATGGACCAGATTGTAAAAGGATATAATAGCGAGGATAGAAAGATTCAAACGGTAAGGAATGCATTAAAATTTAATGCGGAAGTTTGGTACAGTTTGGTAGAGGATAAATTTACGACCTACCAAGAATTCAGGAAGATGTTTTTGGACCAGTACTGGGGTAATAGTCAACAGGCCCGAATTAGGAATAAATTGACCATGGGCAGATATGAGGTAAATGGAGGAAGTTCAAGGGAGGTTTACATAATGCAACAATTTAGCAAGGCAAAATACCTCACACCAATGATCACGGAGAAAGAAATAATACAATATTTATCAAGGCATTTGGAAGGTGAGATTACAAGAGCAGTGGCAGTCCAAAATATTAAAACAATAAAAGAATTTTTGGAAATAATTAGGAATTACGATGCGGCAACCATGGACGAGAATGTAAATAGAAGTTTTAACCAAAATAGAAGGGATTTTAATTGGAGGGGTAATAGAAATTTGCCGAATAATAATTATGAGCAAAATAGGCCACATTTTGAACAAAACAAGAGGAAGTATGAAGACAATAATAATACCCAAAATAAAAACTTTAACTATAATGGTAATAATAATAATTATAATAAAGAAAGGTATTATGACAATAATAAAAATAATGGAAATTTCAATTACCGGAATGGGGATTGGCGTAATAGATATGAAAGAATTATTAAAGATAAAAATGATGAATATGGTCAAAGGAAGATTCATACGGTTACATTTGGTAGAACAAGAGGTTATGGACGTGATGAACAGTCGGAAGAAGAGAGAGAGAAAGAAAATATTGAAGTGGTTCAAGTTCATAAAGAACCACGTTCGGCAGAAGAAAAAAAAACTTCGTTTATTTAAATACTGTTTATGATTGTTTGTTTTTAACAACCACTTATGGCCACCCAAAAGAATTTTTATTATTTGATGATGAAGAACAATATGAGGAAGCACAATTGCCTTTCATTCGTCTAAATTTTAGTAGCAAATTTTATTTGGCATTAGTAGGATATAATGGACAGTTCTGGATCCACCCCCCACTCCTGGCCTTGAGTTCAAGGTCAAGGTCACCCCCACTCCTACCCCCACCCCTGGCCTTGAGTTCAAGGTCAAGGTAAAAAAAAAAATTTCGGCCTGCGCCCGGCTTGTCCTGCGGACGGCTGAGATTTGCGACCCGTTTGGAGTGGAGCATCCCCCCACTCCTGACCTTGAGTTCATGTTCAAGGTCACGGTCCAAAAAAAATTTTTCGCCTGCCGCGGACAGCAACGGTTATAGTTGGCGTCCTATAAATTTTATAGTTTTTACATTACATAATATTTGCACATATACAATATATAGTATTAACTTAAATCAAGCGGATCTTCTTGCAGTTGTTGACACCATGAAAGTTTGTAGTTTTAAAATCTCCAGTAACCTCCAGATATAAACTAGTCAAGTGATCCGTCGGAACACAAATGTTATATATGTTGTGTTCGTACCACTCACGCAAATTTGTATGATAATTTACTTCGGTAACGGGAATAATAACCTTTTCTACACTATTCCGAATAAATGTTGCACTACCACTAATTTTTATATAATGCTGATGTGAGAAATATTGCATCTCATCGATATTACTAATAACTAGCGGCTTGAGTTTCTCACTGACATACTTGAAACATTTGGCTTGGCTTGCTGTTTCATCTAATACGTACTCAAGAGTCAACGTTTCACGCACCATGTTGATACGAGTATGTCAAACTTGCGAATGGGGAAATAAATATGTGCGATGTGTATTTTAACTGCACGCGAGTTCTACAAAGAATGGAAAAATTGTAGTAGTAGCTTCTTTGCCGATAGTCGATCATAAATGTCTTCGGATTCTACACCATTTCCAGCAACATCGACACCATCAAACTTAACTAGTCTTTCCAAACCATCGAAAGCCTTCTTCGTCTCTTCAAGTAGCCCCTATGTAGTTTTCAAGGATTTTATAAGATTCGCAAATGAGCAATGCTTTGACCATCGAAGGTGTTCAGACAGGGGGTCGTCAGCGGGTTCCCATAAATATATTTTAATTCCACAACAGAAGCATTGCGTATCGTCAACACCAGTGGGGATGTGGTAGAAACCGGCAGCAGCAAGCGATTCTGGGGTTAGCTCACCAGGCCAATTGTCGAATGTTTTTAGTCGTTTAACATAAGACTGGTAATTCGGGTTAGACCACATCTTCACAGACTTGTCACTAAGCAACTGAAGTTTGGATTTGCAAACAAGGTTATATAATCCCAGGTACAAGAGTGGGGAATGGGTGGAGTCAACTCAAGGCGAAATAGGTTCAAGGTTGTGAGGATTTAAACATTTAAAATAAATAATTAAAATTAAGAAGTATAAATATTTATTTACAATAATAATTAATATACAGCAGTTCCCCGTCCATAAATCGTGAGGTAAAGCGCAGCACCTGTCAAACCACGTTGTTTCGGAACCACTCGTCCAAGGGTATCGTCAAGGGTGCCGGGAACGTTGTTAATCTTGCTAACTCGTCAAGCTGTTCCCCTTGCAGCTCTAGATTGTAAGAGATCGTGGCAACCGCATACACTTTTTTACCCTCGAACGAGCTTCCTAACTTTTCCACAAACTGCTGGAACCGTTGGTAGTGGCTGGTCGTCGGGGGTTGGAAGAAGACATCTTCGTCGGAAAAGTTGTGAAGTGACATGATTTTCAGACTTAGACTCAGACGATAACTGATGCTGTAAAGCTTCTACACGAAATATAAAGTAAAATACTCAACCTTCGTGAAATATGGCCATGAAACTCAAGGTTATGGGTGCTACTTTCCACCACCACTACAAAGTGCAACCTTGACTGATTGCAATATAAAGAGCATGCTTGTTTCGATATTTAGTTGAGTTTGTTTAGTTCGCCAAAGAAGATCGAGTTCGTAAAAGTGATGGATAATTTATTACAAAGTATCGAAAAGGTGAAAAACCAAGTGCGAATGAAATCGGGGGAAGTTGTTAGTTGTGTAAATGCTAAACAAACTGCACCGTATCCAATATTGATACATTGCAGAAGTTATCCTCTAAATAAATCGCGAAGCAAGTTTGTAGCGGTTGGTCTGTCAAGTTATACACCGCATTGGCCTGTAGTGCAACTGTATGGTTGTAAAAATGATTGGATAAGTTTCAACGAAGAAGAATGGAAAGTGTTCTTGGCGAATCAAGGGGTGATAACAAACTATTTCTTTTCAAGAGATTTTGAAGTTCAACCCGTGAGCATAAGTCCTTCAAAAACCATTTCCTTCCAAACTGTTGCAAAAACAAAAGTGATAATCATACAGGACCAGGGAGCATCTGAAATTTACTTGGGATTGGAGTCTCTTGTGGAATTATGGGAACTCCTAGCATTAATTGATTGTCGATTGGGTCTGTTAAAAGGCTTGGAGTTTGAAAAGTTTTACACAAGCGTTATCAAAGGGGTCTGGCGACATAAAAAGCAACATTCAAAGCGTATTGATGAATTTAAATATAAAGTCTGAAAATGTTGTGTGTATGTTGGAGATGTTAAAATTTGGTGAACAAATAATTACATGTGACGTTGAATTTGAAAACTTTGCAAATAAAATTAATTAACAAAAGTTGTCAGAATGTGGATGGCATACTCTGCAGCATCGCGTCCTGTGGCTACAGATTTACACACAGCAGTTATACGTCTTCAGAGTTTGCTTCAAGACTTGGTATTCGATGCTGGGCACGAAAGCGTGTATGGGTTTGAACGATTCGGAACTATCAGCGAGCTTGAGGAGTTAGAAAATAAATATCAGAAGGGGGTCAAGTTATGTTGGAAATTTTTGGAGAACCGTATATGTGGAAAGCTCCTTCTGGAAAGTCTAATCGATATTGATTTAGAGGAGTTTACTGCTGAAGTTAAAATATTTGTGGGTAAAGATTAAAACCTGATATATAACGATCAGTTGAAGAGCAGGCAATCATTACGTGAAAGTTCTATAAGGTGTTGAGATGCCGATCGATAAATTTGGAAGACACTTGCATAGTCATTATGACCCTCAAATTTTTCTTGCAGAAATGGGTGAGGCGGAATTAAGAAGCGAATCTAATTTATTATTACTGGCTCTTAGGACCGATGAGAACGGCAATTTTGTTTTTCTTGGAGATGAAGCTAAAGGCGACAGACGCGTGTATAAGTGTCCAATAAGGGGAACCATTACAAATGTAAGAATCTCGGTGAAGGAAGTTAAACTTTATATTAACGACAAAGAAATTAAGTACACTGATTTGGTTGGAGTTGACCTGAAGGTAGACGATGAGATTACAGCTATATATAATATCAAAAATAGCTACCAAGCACTGATGTTGACGTTAACTTTGCAAAGCCCCCTTATAGTGCATTCATAAATGTCATAAAATGGTTTGCCAAGTGAAGTTTGATATGTCAAAAAATAAAATCCACAATATGATAGTATGGAGTTTCGCATATCGGCAAAGTAGAATAAAGTTTTGGGAATTTGTAGCTGTAGATCGATGTAGATTTCAAAGAAGAATTGAAGATACACATAAAACGCTTGTGAAAGTTTTAAGTTCGAACCATAGAAATAAGATCTACTTAGAACGCTTTGCATAGTTTTATAAAGAAATTAAAATATATTACTATTAATAATGTTCATGACTTGTTGTATGTTGGAAATGTTTTTGCATTACAATGTATTATTAACAAATATATCTATCGTTTTAACGAAACCTGTATTTTATTAAATAAAACTAGTAAGTACATAAAAAAATTTATTTGAAAATTATTGCATTACATAGTGTTCGTATAAAATATAAACATTAGACAATGCACAATAACATAGTGGTTTCACATGATACATGCAAGATGGTTTTGATGCACTTAGTGCTGGTCGTTCTTCAATTTCAATTATATGTTTATCGATGAAACTTCTTAAAAATGTAGCTTTTTCATGTCCCTTTACGTAGACTACGTCAGCATCTCGAACAAGTCGCATCAAAATTTTTGGAAATAAGAAAACAGGCGTGAATCCTTCATCCCAATTAATACAGTGATGAGTTTTCATCAACCAGTTAGCTTTTTGTTGTAAATTTTGGGGTAACGCAGAAAAATGAAACGGAGCTCTAAAAATGTAATGTGAAATGGTGTTTCCATCGTATGCAGCTAATTCTTTTGGTGGAAAATTTTTTTCGGAAATCATGAAACCTTGGAGATCTATTATAACAAACATGTTGTTGCTCCTAAGGCACTGATTAAACTAACCATTTGGTTTTAATCTTACAGCTGTTTAACTGCTTTTGTTAGCGCGTTGTATGTAAACACGCGATCGTGAAAAACCAGGCAATACGCTATTGTATCGGCCGCCATGTTGACTGCCGTTTCAAATTCGAGTCTAAACACAACAGCATTAGCTTGTAAGTAATCCTTTTGATTCGAACAATCCACAACAATCAGAGGAGCAATCTTTTTAAAATCTTCTAGGGATAATAGAGGTTCGTTATGTTTGTTATAGTATGTTGATTGGAAGTGTGAATACATTTCGTATAGAGTTGCATAATGATTATTTGCGAAATCGATATTCAAATTATCGTATGGATACCTATCTGTGTTTAAGTAAACTCGAAGATTTGTAATATTACAATTATCAAATTCGCTCATCTTTTTGTCAATTTTTCCATAACGATTTGTCTGGAAACCCAGTATAACTTGTCGCGGAGTCTGTAATTTTGTACTGGTGGCAATCGCATGAGAATGTTGCGTAACTTGATTTAGTCCTGAGATTATATGAAGTTGCCAACTTCTAAACGGTACTTGGGTGTCGATATTTTTATCTATGTATTTTGTTAGAGCTAATTCTTGAGCAAGGCCTGCTGTAATATGGGGAACTTTCCAATAGAGTTTTTCAATTGTAACTTTGACATCTTCATCTATATTTGGACTATATATCGCATCGTTTTTTGTATTACTTCGAATTAACACCAATTCTTGCCTGATATTTAGTACCACTTTTCCGTAATCCTCCGCAAAGCCCAACAGCATGCTGAGGGGTATGTAAACGTTAAAATTACCAGATGCATCAACTATGTTGCTTGTTGCGTTGGGAAGCCATCCAGCGTTTTGAAGCTTTTTAATATCGTTAGAACTGTAGGAAACATAACCTTTCATAGTAGATGTTATACCAGGTTTCGTTACCGAATCAACCACAACGCCATTCATTTCATAGCGAATTTCGCTAAATAGGTGGGCAACTCCATTGTTAACAAATGTAGCGTTTGTAGCTCCTCCGGCTGTTTTTAACAATTTTCCTTGTATATACAAGTAACTTAAACCGGGTAGTGTTGACATATCTTCTTGAATCGGAATCCGGATTTCGTCATTATTTTCAAAGCGATTCGTATAGGGTTGATGGGTATGTATTTGATTGCTAACAATTGAATTGTCAACAAGAACTTTTTCACTAATATTTAAAATACTCACTGTAACACTTGAAAACCTAACGATTTAAGAAATGCCTTATTCTTCTTTGTCAACTGATCGGCTGACGACCTCTTACTGACTGCGGAACGTTTGGTATGTCTCATGTTATATCCTTTTGGAGCTGTAGATGATGTGTCTGAGCTAAAATTGCTGTAAGTGGTGTTGAATCTGAAACCCATTATAGCTTCTTCAAATGCAAACTGACCGTCACCGTTTCTGAACTGAAACTGACAGGAACATCCTCTTGGTCGAGTATTTTAATTGTTATGTTGGTAATTATTTTAGTGCTGATTGGAAGATAAATGACTAGATTTGGAGACGCAACTATTTTGTATCCAGACGGTACAGTAGGAAAAAATTGATGAATTATATGACCTGCTTCCCCATTCTTATAAGATCCCAACGATATATTGCAATGTATTAATATGGAATTTATTTTCATTATCTTAGTTATATTTTCAGACGAATGCCACACATTGGGTTTATATTTTTGAGGTAGAAATCCTAGTAAATCTCCTATCGAGTTATCGGCAGTGAAGTCTATTTCATGCGACGACTTAATCATCGTTTTCAGCGTGCTGTTACTACCTTTTATTAAAACGTACTCTCGGTTAGCTGGATTCAGACTAGTTTGTATGTAGTCGTTGATGTCGTTAATTTCATAAGCTCCTTGGGGTATCACAATATCCTCTCGCCCAGTAAGTTTGAAGACGTTCTTCGTTGGTGATATATAGGGAATAGAATTGTACGACTCAAAACTAAGTAAACCCATTACATATTCGCTGCCTTCTTCCAAAAAAAGTGGTGGATTGAAATCAGCACTTAATACTGACGAGTTACCGGTAAGAGTAAAAATGGTGGACATTCTGAAGTACTTTATTCAACAACTCAAAGCGCACTGCAGGTACATGTCAGTTTACGTAGCTATATAAAAACTGCAAACACAGATGACCACAATTGTATGAATTTACGTTCTGATATCTAACAAAGTTGTACGCGATGTTATTCTTGCTACCGTCGCTGCGAAAGTATTTTATTAATTCAAGAGGAGGTTTCAAATGTCCTATGCTGTCGAAGTATGTTACGTTTTCACTGCGCTTCACGTAGGCAGTCCAATGGGTGCCAGGACCTATTTTATCGTCGAGATTTACGATACCGCATTCGTTCTCATGAATTCTAGATGGCAAAGCGTTGCGCATGAATACTCCTCTAAAATTCGGAATTTTTAATATTTTAGCATACTTCGCTAAATCAACGTTTGTTAACGCTCGTCGCGGTAGCTTTACAGTTAGTTTTTTGGTTGGTAGGGTCTTAAATATAATCCAAATCCTCTTTTGTAGGGTCCCAAATGTAGACCTTTTCCAAGAGCAACCGACTCCATCGCTTTATTATGTCGCTCCTTTTCTTTAAGGTTTTTGCAGCAGATTTAGCATCTCCCACTGCTTTGGCGATTGCTGCAGCTCCACCTCCTAAGGATCCTAGGGCGCTTAAAGCGGCAAATATTGGTATGAGCGGTAAAATACCGCCAGTTTTAGGGATTTTAATTATTCTAGTTTTTGGCTGAGCAATTTTACTTTTTTTAATGGTTGCTAAAGCTAGCTTTGCAGCTTTTATTACATCGTATCTTTTATTACCTTTAATACGGTTTCGCCCACGCGTGACCACACCGGTAAAGCTAATAACTCCACCAGAACGTTTTTGTCTCACTTTTTTTGAACATCTCTTTTTACGTAGAGCACCCATTCCTAGTTTGGTTTTTCCTTTCATAATACCTGTTATGGTTAGTGCAGCAGCTTTTTCTCCAAATTTAGCGTCTTTTGAACGAAAACGTTGCCACGCCTTTTCGGAAAGTATCTTGTCAGCTTCGTGTCGTTTCTGAAGATCTTGATGTTGAGAATATGCGATATCGTGCTCTTTGCACGCTTCGTCTAGCGGATTAATTCCCTGATCTCCCCCAGCAAGTCTTTTCTTTAAACGAGTACCTGGACCACAAAACTTATATCCAGGCACATGTAGTTCTTCTGGCAAATTATTTATAAGCGTATTTAGAACACCACAACCTTTCCTTCTCACGGTTCGTCGACGAATACCTGGTTTGTGCGCGTAAACTCTCATATTAAACGATTGCGATCGATTGCAAAGTTTGTACTGCAAACATTTCTTTAAAACTTGTTCTTATATATATAACTTGATCACTGTTTAGGTTTAGCTTAGTGTTTAGCGAGTGTACTGGAGAGAAAGATGTCGAAATGAAAAGGATTACAATTGAAAAACAAAATGTAACCCTACCGATCGTAAATCACGATGCTAAGTCATTGGTAAAACCATTTCAAAGGCATAGTGTTTTACTATGGGAGAATTGTAAAAGAGGGCTTTTAGTGGGCAGCTCAGCTAGCGGTAAAACAAGCGTGATGGTTACTTTGATAAAACACCCTAACGCCTACGATTTGAAAATGTTTATTTATATTGTAAGACTCTAGATCAGCCTAAGTACGCATATCTTAAAAACTTATTAACTCCGATAAAAGAAATTGGTTACGAGGAATACGAAGATGGGACTGCTGTCCCACAACCTATGAACGCAAAACCCAATTCTGTAATTGTTTTTGACGATGTGGTCGGAGAAAATCAAAATATAATTGAACATTACTATTGTTTCGGACGTCATAGAAATATCGATTGCTTTTACCTATGCCAAACGTATTCATCTACTCCCAAACAACTCATTAGAGACAATGCTAATCTGATTGTAGTGTTTCAACAAGATAAAACAAATCTCAAACACATTTACGACGACCATGTCTTGTGGACATGTCGTTCGATCAGTTAAAGGAATTGTGCTCTATTTGTTGGCAGGAGGACTACGGATTTTTAGTTATAGATAAAGATAGTGCAATAAATTCCGGAAGATACCGGAAAGGCTTTGATTGCTATTTCCACATAAATAATTAAAACTTACTTCAAACTGTTAGTGGTTGGCGAACAACTGTAAACGCAAGATGGATCGACGTTTAGCTGCCGAACTGCTTAAAACGAGAAAAGCCGTAAAAAGGAAATATCAAAGTTTAAGGTCAGACATTGCTCAATCGCAGTTACAGTTGGCGGAACAATTAAAACCAATTTCCCAACCCCTTCAGGATCTAATATCAACTCTAACAACTGAAAGAGTGGATACTCCTGATATAAAAAGTAAAGTAGAGTATATGACCTCTCCATCCAAGCCTATTATTCCCCAACCAAATTTTCTAAAGTTAGAGGACATTGGAGGGATTGCACCAGAAACAGAATTACAGGATAATGTAGAATCAGAACAAACCGCAGAAGATGAAGTGCTTGAAGAAAGCGTCCGGGAAGTTAATAAAACCGTACAGCAAATGATGCAGTCTCAAGTTTTAAACCAGTTCTTAGATCAGTATGACGGATTAGCTAGGCAATATATCGAAAACATGATACATGACACACAGGACGAATTTGATATGCACTACGGAGTACGATGGGATCTTGGGAGCAATAAATTTTCTATAGGCAATAAAGAATTAGACTATGATGGGGAAGACATGGTCATAATGGATGGAGCAAATAGGGTGGTTTACAAAGGAACGCCTGGAATGTATGAGTTATGTTTAAAAAGAAACCCATAGGTTACAGTAAAGCTGACGAGGACAATTATAAAGATATCGTTAATCGGTCTGCAGCCAACCGACAAAATTACAATCCCGACGATCGAATAAGTGGTAATGCAGGGCAAAAGTACAGAAACGTTGTTCGCCGTTTAGTTGCACCCAAGCGACGAGGTAAAGGACTCCTAAATTTAAATAACAAGCAGATTGAATTTGTTCCCTGGAAAAATCTGAACACGTTAGTAAACAGATTACAGATTTTAATAGCCTCACAGTTGGCAGGTCATACCGGTCATAATAACGAAATTCTTAGTATAATTGACGCTTTAAAAACAGAAAAAATTATTAAATAAACAAACCCATGGTTAAATAGAGACCCAAGCTTGACTTCTCATCACATAGCTACGAAATGCCGATCGATAAGTTTGGAAGACACTTACACGATTCTCGTTATAGAGCCTATCCCAGTCATGTTTTGTTTAAAGTTAAAAATATATCGGAATTGTATTACGAAGTCCCTCTACACATCGTTGGATCGAAAACTGACAAAGCGGGAATCTTCAAACTCGGAAAGGGGCAAACAGAATACATATTTCCGTTAACGTCGGCTGTTGTTTTACAAACAAATAATTCTATAGAAAACGTGGAAGTGTATCTCAACAATGTTCATGTAACTAATCTGATCGGTCAAACATTGAAACGTGGAGATGCTTTCCGATTTAAGTTTCCCAATGGTGGAAAGGATGTTCTCATGTCGATGCAGTTAGTTCTTAAATGTTCACTGCGACAGGAAAAGGTTCCAGTCTAACATGAACGTTAAACATGAAGTTGTCGAAGAATTGCACAAACCAGCTAGAAAAAATTTTAAGCGGCGACGCGTGATTGTCAAGGGAATAAACGATTTATTCCAAGCTGACTTGGTAGAAATGATACCCTACGCAAAACTTAACCAGGGGTACCGATACATTTTAGTTGTGATCAACGCATTTTCCAAATACGTTTGGGCATACCCCGTCAAGCGAAAAACGGGTCAAGCAGTTACCGAAGCTATGAAGAAAGCGCTTAATGCTGCAACACAAAAGCCTAAAAATTTGCAAACAGATATGGGAAAAGAGTTTTATAATGCAGAATTTCAAAATTTGATGAAGAAATTCGGCATAAACCATTACAGTAGTTATTCAAATATAAAAAGTAGCATAGTTGAGCGATGCAATCACACCTTGAAAAATATGATGTGGAAACAGTTCAGCTTTCAGAGAACCTACAAATGGTTAGATGGTTTACCAAAAATCGTAAAAGCGTATAATTCAAAGAAACACAGCACAACTGGCTTTAAGCCAAAAGATGTTAATAAAAAAAATGTCAACGAGATTCTAGAAGCTGCATTCAGTCATACTAAAACGGTAGATTCCAAGCGACAAAAATGTCACTTGGGCGATCATGTTCGGGTGAGCAAGTATAGAGCAGCATTTGCCAAAGGATATACCCCTACCTAGAGCAACGAAATATTTAAAATTGCAAAAGTTCGTCTTACTAACCCAATAACCTACATATTGGAAGATGAAACTAAGCAGCAAATAAAAGGAGGATTTTGCTAGTACGAATTGCTGAAAACTAAACACCCAGATATATTCCTAGTGGAAAAAGAGGTTCGGAGAAAAGGAAATCAACTGTTCGTTAAATGGTTAGGTTTAGATAAGAGGCATAATTCATGGATATCTAAAACAGATCTTGTATAATTTTCTTGAACTGTAATTATGATGAAATAAAATAATTTTTAATATGTATTTAGTTTAATTATGTTGCCATACAAACGTGTTTGTTCTTTAGATTGTCATTTACAAATAATTGGTATTAAATAGACTTCAACGAAGTCACGTAAAATATAAACATTTTCTCACATTCTTTAGTAGTTGTTTTACTTTATTCTAATATATATGCACATATAAATAATGCTAATACAATCTACTTAAAAACTACAAAGTGCAAGCAAATATGAGTAATAACGTACAAGAAAGTTTCTGTAAACGATTATGGTAGGACTCCTGCAGTAAACTAACAACCAGTACTGCTCACTCGCGGCAACTGTAAATTAATTTAAATTTGTTCGGAAACGGTTGCCTCTAATAAATCCACCAAATCGTTAAGTCTGCCAACGCTAGGAATATTCTTGTGTCCCCATGCTAAAGTATTGGTAGAACCGGGAATAATGAAACGTTTGTCATCGTAAGAAGACAGCGCAACTTTATTAACCAGTTTGGTGTACATAGTGTGCAAACTAGAGCGAAAAACGGTCATCATACAAAACACTCTAGACTGCATGTTTGTAGCTACTGCGCTATACGTTTCCGTTGTAGGAGATTTTTCGATAGCTCATTTTTTCACACCCTTAGCCTTTCTATCTGTTTTATAGCGCGCATTTACACAGTATGATTTTGCACCCGTTCCGTAATAATTTAAAACAGGGATACCAGCATATTCGTCTTTCATCTTGGCAACAACAGACATGGTTCGTGGCATTCCGTGTTTCCGAGTTTTATAATTAGAAGTATCGAATTTATCTAAATGCTCTTTCATGTCATCATAAAAATTTTCAGTGTAAATTAGCAATATAAAGGAGTCAGTATCCGAATATAGAAGAACAACGTTATTACCATACTTTTGTTTCAAAAAATTATAGAAAAAATCATACATGACAGTTTTCGATATATCCAGAACAGAGAAACCAACATAACTCGGTTTGTTGTAGAAAACAGAAGTTCTGTTCATCTCAACGGCTATTAAATTTTCACAAAATATAGATAAATTTTTGAAATTTGGTTTTGCAATTAAATTTTCAGCCTCAACTCTTTTACCAATTTTCTCCCAATGGCTAAGCAATTTAATGTTTACCCTTTTGTCCACGTTTTCCATTGTTTTTCCAAAAACGCTGTTATTGATACCCTTGAAGAAGTTTTTTTCGAAGTCGTTTTTACTATCGTTTCGAAATTTGGCGTTCAAATCAATATAAGATCTTAACCACCGAGACTGGGTAAATTTCAATATTCTATGAATTCGCGTCAAGATTAAGCCAGCATCTAAACATTGTTTTAAATTTCTGTAATGAATAACATACTTGCTTTTATCAAATAAATTTGGAATTAATTTTGCATCTTTAAATTTTCTTTCCGGCGGAACTAGCAACTCGGGACAATATGGGAATTCATTGTGGTATTCGTGCAAATTTTGTGGGTAGTGCAAGTCAACTTCCAAAACGTAGCCCGTATCCGATTCGTCCGAAATGTTGGAAACGTCAAAGTTTTCAATTTCCTCCGCGGTTAGCCAAATAAAGTCGCGCTGCGGCAAATACTGTCGCATGGCATAGCCATACAGATTAGTTGCATCTAAATACATGATAAAAGCAGTGGGTTTTTTCGAATCATAATTTTCAACAAATTTGTTGTTAGCAATAGCTTTCCTCCCCACACAAGTACTGACTCCTCCGCGTATTCCCTTTCGAAAAAATGTAGCATATCCAAATCGGTTAGCAACTCTAATTCCACAGCAGTGTATTTCAACATAGCATCCCAACTTAGACCTGGAGCCGTGTAATAATGGGCCGGATCTAGTAGGTAATGCTGTAGGCAAAGAGTTCTAAAATTTTCAAATACGTCAGCCAAAAGTAGTACGTCCGATTTTAGACAGATGTCAGAGTAGTCACCCAAAGTTTTGCATTTAAACGTTTTTCACACATCAACAGCGCGATTATAATTTTCGACCGAGATTTCCTGCTCGTTCAAAGTATCATAAAATTGTTCTATTGTCGGCAGATCGCGCTGTTGTAGTTTGGAAAACGAATCGACGTAGGAGTATGAAAATACACCTTTTTGCCTCATAAGATTAAATTTAACGCCGTTGCCAAATTCTTTCTGTATTTGAAAACACTGATCGGAATTTAAATTTTCAGCCAAACTTGACAAAGAACTGTTCATGCACCGAAAACTGTCTAAAAATTGCAAATGGATATATATTTTCTCGTTCTTGCCAGCATTATTTTGAATTTCATCAACTAAAAGGTGCTTGCTAAAAGATATATATTTTTCCTTGTTTTGTGGAATAACATCAATTTGTTCGTTTTTTAAGGCAATTTGTTTGACAAAAAGGTGGGAATCATAATTTATATTATGAAAAAATATAGGAATAAAATTTGGAAGAATAAAATTTAGATTGCAATTGGTATGGGCGGCTCCGCGGTAATTTCCTGTGAGATAACAGTGATCTCTTACTTTATCTTGCCCATCCTTATCAAACGGTAAACTACAGATGTGGCATGAAAGAGCATCATTAAAATTTCGTTTGCGGTCAAAAGTTTCATGGGCACAACATGTTTTAAATGGTTGGAGTATAAATTTTGAACGTCCCTTTCTAAACGCTCCATGAACACATCAACGGTATTTTCACCACGATAAATTTCGAATTTAGATAAAGTGTCATCATAAGAACATTTAATAAAGTACGCGAAAGAGTAAGGTTGGTGTTCACACACGGTTACCGTGAATGATTTTGTAGGATTGGGATGCGACGTGGTAAGTGGTTTTAAAATGGTTTCAAAATCAGCATAAATTACGAAGGGGACTTTTAATTGTTTTTGTTAATTTTCAAATTTAAGAATATTTTGAGGCGCAACTTTTCCCAGTTTGTTCGTTATCAAGTCAGTAGTTGGCAATTTTGTGTAAACGTGATTACAGTCAAAACGAAAGTGCATGTGTAACAGTTGTTCAGTACGAAAGTAATGGAGACAGCCGCCACAGAAGTGTTTTGCGCCATCTCTAGCTGTTATTTGTTGCGAAACTAATCTAGACAAATCTTTTATCCAACAGTAATGACTATTACCCGCCGCGCCGTATCAGTAATAAGCAGTAAATTGATATGAACAAATTTTTTATTGCGGGTGTACTGCAGGGGTCCTACAATTTCGTATTTCGTAACATTATTTCGAAAAACTTCTTCAACACCGTACACGTTAATAGAAAGTTGTGGATTACATTTTTCAAATTTAGAAACATCGCTTAATCTAACCGGAATTTCGATGCCGTCGAAGCGCCATAACTGCCGGCAATCTGGATAGGAGCTGGTTCGGTTGGATGGTCCTGTCGGTTGACAAATGGCGGAAGTCACCGCCCAGTCAAAACAGCATTCATCCTCATTTTGCACATTTACAACCGCTTTCTTGTTCTGAATCTGTTTTGGGAGCGGGATATAGGACGAGGCTCGAAGCGGATTGTACTTGTTAATATTTACATCCAAATACATTAGGTGCTTCAAACGCCAGCCTGTAAAAAGATATGGTCAATAAATATCGATACAAAAGACAAGAAAAGCAAATATATGTACCCGAATCACGCTCTTGAAAT
Organism: Ctenicera cuprea; assembly: GCA_958336395.1. Taxonomy (NCBI): domain Eukaryota; kingdom Metazoa; phylum Arthropoda; class Insecta; order Coleoptera; family Elateridae; genus Ctenicera; species Ctenicera cuprea. The sequence continues at coordinate 29,280,987 of OY284495.1, read as the reverse complement.
TCTGACACCTTCGCGTACAGTATCCCCGTAAAACGATCATATAAGTCATTCAAGTCGGTCGCAACTGTTGCAATTTCATTAACCGTCTGAAACGTTTTTATATCTTCTATTTCTTGACTTTCCAAAACAAACAATCCAAATAGCTCCACATTGATCTTAACGCTTTTAAATGTCGCCATTTTATTTTCTATTAAAATTACGATTTTATGTTTAATCTCGTCCATAAATTCCGCGACTTTTATATAATTGTTAACGGGAGTTACTCTGTAGGTAACAATGCGCTGCTTGAAGGCGGTCTGACGGATCACCACTCCTTCTCCAAAGGCTGCTACACCAGATCGGCTGTTGTGGCCATTGCTCCTGAGATGTCCTACATACCCGGAACGGGCAACGTTTTCGTCACACACATCACAGTAGCGCATAGGAGAAGGTCGAGAATCTGAAACAAAGAGAAATATATTACTCTAAACATCTGAAACGCAGCAGTTCGACTTACCATTAGGAGGATTTGTTTTAACTCTTTTGCTTGTGGAGGGTCCTTCACCATCGGTTGCCGCCGAAGCCTCCAAACCGTTGCCTGAAAATCGCAAAATCGAATATTCTTTTTACGTTATTAATCAGAAGCAAATCAACTTACCGCTCGTAGATGGGTGACCCAACTCCTGACGGCAACTCTTTCTTCGGTGGCGGTACAATGCATCCGATCTGGTGAAGAACTTGCTGCATTTGTCGCACCTGAACATGCTAGTTGGCTAGTAGTTAAAGACTAAACACACCTACCAACACACCAGAAGGATATAAACAAATGTTAGCAGCAGAACTTTGTTATTTGTTCTTGGCAACCTAGACCGAGAGCATTTAAATAAAAAAATTACTAGGCTCGGTGTAGACCTCCAACTAGAACGAACGCGGACGTTGAACTCTCCAGTCTGGAAAGGATTTTCGGGAAAGTTTCAACCATGTTACTATGGAATTGGATTGTTAAAAAGACATATTACGAAAAAGATAGAGTCCTAATTAGCGTCTGCTGCACCCGAAGCACCTTCGATAACCTCAACTTTCTGGCCAGCTCATTCAAGTGCAACCGTCGTGTCTTATTAAGTTGGCGGATGGTATGATTGTAGTTATACCTCCTAAGGTTATCTTGGTGCTTTGAAATAATTCTCTGGAAACGGTTCAGCTTGCGCTCGCTAGCGTCAAGCATCTCGATGGTTTTGAGAATCTCCGTTTTCAGAAATTCGCTGGCGCGTAATTGGACTCCATCTGCACACCAATCTTCAAAACCATCGTTTTGACTTTCTCGCGTGAAACGTTGTGATGGTGCAGCTGAAGCATCACTCGTTGGCGGAGAAGCTGAAGTACCTGCGGGGGGTGGGTCAGCTGCACTATCAGAAAGATCCATGGATGTTTTCTCATGGGTTGCGGCGGTAAGGTGTGGAGTGTCAGCAGCCAAACTGATGTCTACAGCCAAACTCAACCCATGTTCTAAAACACTACCCTGAGAATCGCCGTAATCAAATGTTTCTTCAAAAGAGTTATCAATGTTCAAACTTTTTTTTAGATTTTGACAACGACTTCGGGACAAAATGCTGTTTTGTTTAAATTGTTGGTAAAAGGTTTGTGTCGACATTGCTTTAATAACATGGGAATTAAAAGTTGAATAAGGACTTAAATTTTGTGACAAAGGAGACATTTCAATAGTACTCCAATCAAGCTTTTGAGCCAAAGGAGACATTTCTGTGGTATTTGAATGCACTTCGGAATCAGAACTAAAACTTAAATTTTCATTATTATTTCAATTTAATTTTGAATCAGCGCCATTTAACATTTGGTCCAAAGGAATCATGATAATATCCGAGTCGACTTGTGAATTAGAGGTATTTTGAGACAACGGGGGCTTTTCATAAATAACATTTGAATCATTGCTAATTAAATTTTGGATGCTAACTATAGATATATCCCCCTGATCAAAACTTCCATCCAAAAAGTTATTAACTGCTTGCGAACAATTACTAGAAGAAATTTCAATAATTGTTGCAGGTTTTGCAATATTGCAGCTAATGACAGAATCATTCTTCTGGTGATTGTTCTCAAATAGTAAGAATTCGGCAATACTCTTTTTTAGTGCATCCACATTTTTACTTTCACTACTAATTTTAGAATTTGAGGAGCTAGCTGCAGAAATGTTCTCATATAAACTATATGAATTATTCGTCCCGACGCCGTTCAGCATCTGGTCAACGCATTCTGCCAAATTAAATTTCAGTTGCGAAATACATTCATTTATTTCAACACTATTTGCAGAAATCTGCTCGAAATGGTCAGAGATTTCAGCATGATTTTCATTCGCTACATTTTGCACTAAAGCATTAAAATTCAATTTAGGTCGCGGAACACTTGATTTTGTTTAACAAGTAATTCCTCAAAATGCTTTCACACACTACGTCCTGAGTCAATCGTTGTTCTCCTTGGTGGTTATTTTCAGGTCTTAGCTGCTTTGCATTTTGAACAATTACATTTTGCAAAATTTTGATTTTATTGGTCGATTTTATAGGTAATGTTTTACTAACCTCAGAGCTGGTGGAAGCGCTCGGTTGCGGACAGGCGCAGAGTTTAGCTTTGGACTGCTGGGACTTCCTCAAAGAGAGTCGCGACCACATGGACCGAACACCTGGAGGAAAATCACTACACCCCAACACAACACCGCCACAAACACCACAAGAACCGCTGTTAGCACTAGCATCCATTTCGCTCGAGAGTTCGACGTAAAATGGCTCCCCAGACATTGTGGAATGTTTATTACCCAGACAGGTTAACCTTAACCTTGATCCCAAGGCAAAATGGTAGGGTTAATGGTGGGGATGCAGCCTTCAAGCAACATAAAAATTAGGGAAATTTTATAAAATCAGTTCAAGGTCAAAGTAGTAGTCCATGCTAACTCCGCTTGGATAAAGTTAAAATTCACCTCAAGGTGAAACTTGAAATAAAACAATATATTTCAATTAAGTTATTTATGTATAAATTTATATATCATACATTCACGCTGGTGGTTGAGGAGTGTAGAAAGAAAACATAAAAAAAATAAAATTAGTAGAGCATTAAGGATGCTTAGAAATACTTACAGATAAATAGGAAGAAGCTTTTGCTGGGCCGCGTCCAAGTAAAGTTCGCCAACTAACGAACCCTCTTGCAAATCGAATAACTTTTCAAATGAATTATTTGGGAGGTTGCGACACGTCGACAATTGATATAATATATATTGGGGCCTGATGATTATTACAGCCATTGCTGCGCGACACATTAATTTTTGTTCGTCTTCTAAAACACTTCAAATTGTAAAATAAGTTCACAGACGCAAAAATACCAAAATTACCAGAATAAATCAAAGTATGGTCATTGGTGGGGAAAGGAGTCATGATCGTTGGTGTCGGATGGAGATTCACTGTTCGATAGTGGGCTGAAAATGGTATAAGTACCATCTTCAAAGACTCCAGGATAGTATAACTTAAAAAAATAAAAAGCAACCTAACCTAACCTTGGAAAACTTAACCAATTCGAGGACCAAGGCTATCTTGTCTATACAGATTCCAAGGCCAAGGTTAACCTGTCTGGGTTCTACAATTTCTTAAGCTCTAAAAACAAAGTATCCGTTGAGCAAGACTGCGCAGAAGCGGTTCAGTCTCATATGCTTAAGGCCAACTATCCGCCACCATGTGTTAGAAGAATCTGTTTTCTTCAAGCTCTCGCACGAGCAACATGTTATTCCTGTACGTTCCTGACGACGGAGTGTATCACGTAGATGAAGCTGCCGAAAGTCGTTATTATAATTTTGATGAAGAGCCAACTATAAATCCTGAACTGGTATTTCAATTCCCTAAGATATCTCATCCATTAAACACTACACTGGCAAACTTTTTCCGAAATGAGTCGGGATTCTTTCATTACGATGCCTCCACTCTGTACACCAAGAATCCGTATCAGATGATCTGCTTGGATAGATATCCTGCACTACATAATTTGGAACTTTGCGTTAATGCCTTCGAGAGGTCAAACGAATTAAAAGCCGCAGCTAAAGAGGTGGGGGAAGTGGATAAGTGTAATTAAAAAGTGTAGGTAGTGCCATTTATGTAATATACTCATTCAGTCTTTGTTTGTGTGCGGGTCAACATGATACCTATAAAATTATTAGCAGCCTTAGCAGCTGTCTACGATGGTCATCTGTATGTGCTGCAACCATCGAATTGCGCTTCGGCATCTATTGCATACGATCGTGATGGTAATAACAGCGTGATTTGGAACAAAATGGATATTGATACCTGGGCTGACATTCCAGTCTTCAAATCGTCTGTCAAGAACCTAACGGAAAATGGTTTCGTAACATTCAAGATTAAATTTAATTTTTCTAAATACACGATAAGTACTAATTGGCAAACTATCGTGACGAACAATAAAAAGCCTAGTATACAAAAAGTTGCTATTAATGGCAATCACTATTGTTGTATTTCTACAATAATTGTCGGAACTATTTTATTACTTAGTTTATCTATGTGTATTATATATTTCTTTATATATTGGTCAATTAATTACAATAACCTACCTTAGTGATCATTATATATATTTAATTAATAAATATATTTGAATCTATTTGGTGTTTTCTTTTGGAGCGATGAAGCTGGTGGACGCCGTGGCCGTAGGGTAAAGGAGGAGAACGGTCTTTAGACTGGAAGCCGTCTGTAGGATAGCCGTCCGCAGGAGAAGCCGTCTGCAGGACAAGCTGGCCGCAGCCCAAAAATTTTTTTGGACCGTGACCTTGACCTTGAACTCAAGGCCAGGAGTGGAAGTAGGAGTGGGGGTGACCATGACCTTGAACTCAAGGCCAGAAGTGAGGGGTGGATCCAGAACTGTCCATTATATCCTACTATCTCGATTTGTCTGAAATTTGGTATGACGGCGATGGTGAGCTAACGTTTGATAAAACTGATTTATATTTCATATTATTATATGAAATTGGTCATTCTCTAGGAATTAGTCATTCAAACGATCCTGAAGCAGTTATGTATCCATATTATGACGGTACTATAAAACCACTTCATAATGAAGATGTATTAGCTGTACAAGAATTGTATGGAAAACCAAAATCAACAACTACTAGTAAAATTACAACAACAACTACTAGTAAAACTACAACTAGTAAATCAAAAACTACAACTACAACTAGTCCACCAAATCTGTGTTCGATAATTCCAGATAATTTTTTAATAACTTCAAAAAATAAAATGTACGTGTTTTATCAAAAATGGGTTTGGATGGTTAACTTGATTACAAAACAATATTCAGAAGCTAGGTTACTAACTGATGTCTTAAATTTTTTACCAAACGATTTTCAAAAAATATCTCACATCTATCAAAATTCAAATGGAGAAGTTGTTATTATTATTGACAACTTCTTATATATAATTGAATACCCAAATTTTCTAATAAAATCAGGATTCTATAAGAGACCTCTAGATGTGATAGGAATTCCAAAAGATTATAAAAAAATTAATGCCATATTCAATTCGTATTTTGGAAAATCGTATGCTATATATAATGATAATTATTACGTATAATTAGATACGTGTCTTTATCGACCAAAAATGCACGGTATGGTTTAAGAAAAATTTCCAGCTATACCATTAAATATTACCCATTCGTTTAGATATAGAAATGGCATGATTTATTTCTTTAAAAATGATCCTTTTTATGAATTTGACGTGTTTACAAACATGCTCGTTAAGACTGGTGAATATAAAAACGACTTGTTGGGAATATATTGTCCAACAAAAAATATTTTTGATCAATTAAAAGAACTGGTTAATAATCTTGAAAAATATGTTTTATAATTAAATGGACGATCAAGTGTTGATGGAGTTGAATACATCATACGAGTTTAAAAAAATTTCTGATCTACCCATCGATACTCGTTTTGATATTTCAAAATTTGAAATTGTAAAAACACAATTTGGAGACAAGGCTTTGGTTGTGTTGAATGAATCAGTCAAAGTATTTCTTCCAACTTATTATCTTCATGTTGTTAGAAAAAATAAATTAGATACGTGGTATTCAAATATTTATTTGTTGGTTCACAAGGGTGATGGACAAATTCAATACCTTAAAAAAGAAATTGATAATTAAATGGATAAAATATTTGAAGGTTCAATAATTGTATATACTTTGAGAGAAATAGAAAATCATTATAAAGATTTAAATAAGGTTGTATAGGATGCAAACGAAATAGAAATTGAATTTGATTATCCAATTGAAGGGGGTGTAATATTGGAAGTTTGTTTATCGAAAAAATTTATAAAGATGAAAACGTATTTACCCTTTCAATCGGTTCGTAAATTAAATTAAAAAAAGAAAGCCGGTACCCTTCTTGGGTATTGGCTTTTTTTAACGATGTTCCGTTGGTTGGGTTGCCTACGCTAGCCATATATTCATATAACTAATAAGCAAATTATTCATGCATGACCTAATTAGCTCGCATGGTTAAGAGCTTGAGCTAGTAGTTATTGGATCGAGTCGCAATGCTCCTTTTTTATAATTGAGAATACAGTTACTCTCGATCTTTCATGCAGATTTTCCTCCCCGAATGGCCATAGGGGTATGATAAGTCTCTGAAATAAAAGTCGGAGAGATAACTAGCGCTAGCCAGTCTTCTCAAGACATTTCGAGGCTCTTTCTCCTATTGAAGACTCACAGTAATACCGAATTAATGATCGTCTCTGTTAATTCAGAAATGACTGATCGTGTTGGTGGGCTACCCGAAGACACCTAGGAATAAAGTCCTAGAAGCTGTCGTTAAGGGGTAGATGCTGTGAGAGTAGGAGAATTGAAGCCAAGTCTAGGGGACTGTTTTTTACAATGAAATAAAAAAAAATAATAAATGGGTTCTCTTAATGAATACGTTTGTGATCAAATTAAAAATAATTTTTGGTATGGCCTATTTGGTGATTTTAAAGTATAATAGATACAAATACGGGGTATTTTAATGCGAGTATGTATGTAAGTAAATTATGTAACGATTATGGAAATTTATTTGAAGATTGGCTAGCAAGTCATAGACATTTGATTCAATATTTAAAAGACAAGTACGTTCTACGTCATTATGATAAAATTGTAATGTATGAAATTAAAGAAAATGGAGATGTTTATGATGATACTATATCTCGTGAATATGTTGTAAACGATTTATTGTTATCTATAACCATGTGGCTTAATCATACTTTTTATCGAAAATGTAATCGAATGATTTTTAGACAATTTAAATGATTACATCTTCTTTATTTACCCATTGATTATGAGAACTATCAAAGCCAAGCCAAGCCATTTAACGTAAACTTTATTTCCTTTCTTTCGCAAAATTTTCTCGACTAGATAATGATTTGGATATTTAGTTTTCATCAACTGGTACTCGTAGAATCTTCCTTTTATTTCTTCTCCGCTCAAATCTTTTAAAATATAATAATTTGGATCTTCTGTAATAACTTGATCGATTTCAAACAATTCTGTACTCCAATTGATAGTACTCGATTTCTCAAATATTCCTTTTACCTTACTTACTCTTACCACGTCGCCAATTTTAAACTTTGGCTTTTTAATTTTTTTAGATTTCGGATGATAAATTTCGTAAATGATTTTTTCATTTTCTTTGTTAACCTCTATGGGTTTCATTTTTATAGTTGTATGATATGAATTATTGTATTCGTCGACTACCAATTCCAGTACTTTTAATTTTGAAAGTTTATTATAAATGTGTCGTGCCTCTTCATATTTTGCTTTTATAGTTTTAATTACTCTTTCAACTATCGCACATTTTATTTTTCTGTCATACGAATGATAGAGATTAATATTATTTTCTTTACAATATTTTTTAAATTCTCCAGAAAATTCCATACCTTCGTCTATTTGTAAATTTTTTGGTTTTCTTTTTGAAAGTTTTATTATATTAGTAGTTTTATTATATTTGTAGTATTTTTAAAAAATCCGTCTATAAGCATGAATACAATTAAACCGTCTATAAACATTACGTCAGCTTGATGTAAATCGTCTATTTCAAATAATTTAATTTTAGATCTAGGATAATTTTTTCTGGCTGGTTTGTGAATTTCGTTGATTATGCCTTGTCTTATCGATGTCATTTAAAATAGTTTAATTTTTAAAGAGGGGTGATTGATCACTCCCATAGAAAGTACTTACTAATTTAACTAAAATTTGTATTAGTAAATGATAGAACTAATTGAAATCTTAAATGAGTATGTTGATATTGTTAAAATTGAAAGTGTTGAATCTCACCTTGAAAACAATCATATTACATTTTCAGTCATTATTTATTTATTTATTTCAATACTCTACATTACAAAAATATTGTTAATTTTAAAGGCTTGTGAGTGGCACAGAGGAAAGCAAGCATAATATATCGACCAATAAAGCTGACGTAATAGAGGCAGTTAATTGAATATATACCATTAGTATAATATACATGTAAGCGCAGCATATACTTTTTATATTGTAGGTTTACTGAGGTGCATATAAAAGTCAGTAGGTAACTCTCTAATCCAAAATTTTGTTTTTATTTAAAATGTATTCAAGCTGGAACAGTGTTTTATGTCTGACGGAATTAAATTGTACAATTTTGAGCATAAATAACTTGAATGTTTCTGTGTAGATGTTTTTGTTGTTTTAGGCAGTATAACATTATAGTTCGCTTTACTCCTGGTATTATAGTCATTTCTAGCATACTGTAATATAAACTGACGTTTAAATGTAAATACTGATATGGATTTTAAAAAAAGTTGTCGTATAGTGAAAAATTTAGCTTTCTGAAATAATAAATCCGAGGGGTAGTAGTAATCTTTATGAAATATTATTTTTATGATCAATTTCTGTAGGGTTTCTAAGTTATAGATATGACAGTTAGCAATTCCACCCCAAGCTATTATACCGTAATTAACTAATGATTGAATTAGAGCAAAATAGACCATTTTAATTGTATTTGGTTTCAAAATATTTTGGAGTAATTTAAATTTATAAATGTTTTCTTTAATTTTTGTAACTAGCTCATCAACGTGGCATTTCCATTTTAGATTAGAATCAATATAAATCCCTAAATATTTTATTTTATTTGTGGGGGAGATTTTATGTGAGCATTGGCAGTTCATTCTATTCTGCTCAATACAATTCAATGTATGTACAATTATTTCGGCAACTGGATAATTCTGTAGCTGAGTTAAAGAGAAGCATATAAATTTTGTTTTGTTTAGATTTAGTGATAAACTGTCAAGATCTAATTTTTGTTTTACTACAGCCATGCTATCCTCTATCTTCCTAGTCAACTCTTCCCACGTCTCTGCTCCAAAAACAATTGCGGTATCATCCGCAAATGAGATTATTTTACTGTCTAAATTAAGCTTAGTTAGATCATTTATGTAGATAAGAAAAAGAATTGGACCTAATACTGTTCCTTGTGGAACTCCCATTTTCACATCTAATACATTACTTTTTACACCATTTAAACTAACTATCTGTTTTCTGTTAAATAAATACGATTTAATCAAATCATTTGCAGGTCCCCGAATACCAATATTATCCAGTTTGCGACAGAGAGTGGAATGGTCAACAGTATCAAAGGCCTTTGCTAGGTCTAAGAATACTGCAAGAGCTTTTTTGTTACCGTCAAGTAATTCATGCAAGGTTTTCGTTATTTCAAATAATGCATCATCGGTACCCAGCTTATCACGGAACCCAAACTGCGTAGACGAGAGAATATTAAATTGATTCAGAAAGTTTACTATTCTTTCTTTTATACTTTTTTCAATAATTTTTCCAATGGTGCTAGTAAGCGAAATTGGGCGATAGTTAGTAGATTTAGAAATGTCGCCATTTTTAAAAATTGGTTTTATTATACTAGTCTTATATATTTGGGGAAGTTACCATTCTCAAAACATAGGTTAATAATGTGTTTCAAAGGACCTAGTATAAAAGGACATTTTTTTTATTGTATTATTAGATAACTCGTCAATTCCAGCTGCCTCCGAATTCTTTAAAGAATTGGCGTGTTTATGTACTTCTGATTCTGTTGCCGGGGTAAGAAAGATTGAATTAGGATTATATAGATCTGGTAGTTCGCGAGAATTAGTAATCTAAATTTTCTTAGACATTTTCAAAGCTATATTTTGAAAAAAGTCATTAAAATGATTAGCTTTATCTATATTACTGCAAATTAAGTTTACCGAATTATCTGTGATCGTGTCAATCATATCTTGTTTCGAAGATGCAGTTACATCGTTGATAATGTTCCAAGTCTTTTTTATATCACCATTTGTGACTTCGAGTTTGTTTTTAAAATAGTTATCTTTCGTTACTCTTATTAGGTTTGTTAGTTTATTGCTATATCTTTTGTAGTTATTAAGTAACTCAAAATTTTGAGGATTTGTTAGTATCTGTTTATGTAATAAATCTCTTTTTCGTATTGAAACTATCAAGTATGGTAGTGACTTATGATTCAGCCTATTATTATCATGGATATAATTGTCTTCTTAACTTTTATAAAAATTACTTTTTTAAATTACACCATTATAATGGATTAAAAGGTTATAATGAAATAAAAGATGATAATAGCATCTATATTACCCTAACTTACAAGTACGTCACCTGGAAAATTGTAATTATAGATGATAAACATCAGATATACGATGATTATAAAGAAAATAATTATAATTACCACTAAACATATTATAATTTTTGTCACTTGTCAATTTTTAAATTTGCCTTTATTAATAAATTTTCTGTATTCATTTATTAACAAGAGAAAGAGTATTTGCCAATCGTCTCTTGACTCATTCTCGATTATTATTTCTAATTATCGGATTTTTGTTTAAGAGATGATTTATTTTTTCTTCGTCGTAATTATTTACTTCTTTCAATTCGTTTTCTAAAATATTAATTTTATTATCTTTCAATTCAATCTCTTCGTCCATTTTTTCAATTGTATCAACAGCTACAACACCTAATTCTTTTAGAAGCCTATTTTTCAAATATAATTGACTAGACGCTTTTATTTTATTACCGCTAGATAATAGTTATTTATTGTACAAGATGATAAAATTGCACTTTATCTTCGAGAGCGATTTTAGCGTCGAGGCGTCAGCCGAGACGCTAATAAGCATCGAGAAGATAATGAAATTTTATCGTCGTGTGGAATACAACATTATTTTCTATAGCAATTGTTAAAGAAGACCAAAAAATGAAGAAAAATCAATGATAAATTTAATTTAAAAGTGTCAGGAAAACAAACAGTTTCACGAAAAAATGAGTAGGTGGCTTTAATAACTTTTTGGTTGCTATAGAATAAACCAAAAAATAAAATACTTTATCTATCCTTGCTGTTAAAGTACTACTTTATCTACCCTTGATTGTAAAGTGCTACTTTTCCCTCTAATTTTAGTTAATAATAGCACGTTTTAACAGTTGCTATAGAAAAAATTACTAAACTCGTTACAGTCTCTTTTAATTTTATCTCGAATATTTTTTATTTGATTTTTATCTACCAATTCTATTAACGACATTTATTAGATAAAGAATTCAAGGTTTTATCAAAATCTTCTTCAAAATTGCTTCCAGCTGCTTTGGAATGTGTCTGAGATGTGTTTGAATTCTGTTTAGATTTAGTTTGTTTACGTTTCTTGTATTTATCTATATTGTTTGATTTTTTATTATGTTTAACTAACGTTTCACCAGTTAGAAATTTTATTTGATTTCTAAGAGTATTTTCACCAATCTTGTTTCGTTTTGTAAAATCTTTTAATGAAATTTTTTTAGATTCTGGATCGCCTCTTGTCGATAAAAATTTCAAAGCCAACTGTCTAGATTTTTTATCGTCCATTACTTTAACGCTTGGTATACTTGATTCGGTTAGTGTTGAATCTTTTTTAATTATTGTATTAATTCTTTGTTTAAAAGACTGTTTACTCATTTATTTAATATAAAAATCCATTGGTCATAAATCCCCGATGAAATTTTAATTTGATTTAGATCACGTGTTATTTTATTAATTTTGATTGATTTCATCTATTATTTTGATTGGATTATTTATTATTTTTAAGTTTATAATGTCTATAAGGTAACGTTCTTATATGATCTACTAAATACCTCTTGTCATCGTATGGAGATAGAGCTACTTTATTTGTTTTAACAGTATACAATTGTAATCCTTTTGATATGATATTATATACCGGTTGGTGTGTTTCTTTTTTATTAAACAAGCAGTCCTTCTACATTTCGAATCTCATTTTTTTAATATTTTGTTTCTTGATACCTTTACACACTTTTTTTTCCTTTAACGATTTAGTTTTTTCATCATATTCATCATATCTAAATGCGTACATTTTTGATCTTAATCCAACAAATTCTCTAATTGGTATGCATAAATATTCATCTTTGAATAGTCCTGGTACTTTTTTATTTTTCTGGGGTTCCAATCCGTTTTATAATCTGAAGTATCAAACCAATCAATATTATTTTTTATATCTTGATATGCATCATCTGTTTCAATATAGACTATAAATGAATCTGTATCTGTTCCCAACAGTTTAATTTTTTTCTTGTATTTCTTTTTTAGAAAGTTGTAAAAGTATTTAAACATAAACAACTTTGACAATTCCAATACAACAAATCCACCATATAGAGGTTTATTTAAATTTACTATTGTTGGTTTCTTATATACAAGTACGTTCTCTTCGTCTATTATATCTCTATCTGTAAAATTTTTACATATTTTAAAATCGTTATATTTGTCTACCAAGTCCACTTTACATCTGTTTCTTACGTTTTACATTTGTTTACCGTATACAGAGTTGTTCATGAGTTTAAAGAAATCTTTTTCAAAATCGTTTTTAGCTCCTTGTCTAAGTCTCGTATTTAAATCTATATATGGTTTCAACCAAGCTTTTTGTTTAAATGAAATTACTTTGTTAATGTATTTTAAAATTATTCCTCGCTTTAGACAATCTTGGTAACATTCGATAATCTATTATATAATTTTCTTTTTCCTTTAGAGTACTTATTAATTTAGTATCATGAGGTTTGTTTCCAATTCCTAAAGATATCAATTCGTTTTGATATTCAAATAGCTATATTCTTTGAGGCTTTCGCGGTTTCTCGAACCGTCAATATTACAATTTACTTTCGGCTTAGACCGCGTCGTCATTTGGGAACTACACCCAGCATAATCAGGTAAGGACCGACCTGTAGCTTGTCTGCCTTTACAGGCATTTGCTCTAGAAGTCTGAGTCTTAGACTCAGTAAAGTTTGGGCTCCGGTAGTTTATCCTCTAAGGACTCCTAAGCATCATCGATCTCACGATCACGCTCCACCGGATCCGTCTTTGCCCAACGGTGACAGCCAACCAGAACTCCGCCGTTCTGCTCGACTGGCTCAAAGAGGTTTAAATACCTCCGCTTCCCGGATTTGAATTTAGTGTTCTATTCACTCTGAAGATGCAAGCTGCAATGTCTTGCGAAACGTTAGTTTGTATGGGTTCACAAACAGCTAACAGGCATAAGCCGATTAAGTATTATTGTCTTGACAAACAAAATACATCAAATCCTTGTCCGCCCCAAGATTTAAACAAACTAAGCACACGGCCCTGTTTAGGCAGACAGGGCCTACGAACAAATATTGCTCAGACTTCTAGAGCAAATGCCTGTAAAGGCAGACAAGCTACAGGTCGGTCCTTACCTGATTATACTGGGTGTAGTTCCCAAATGACGACGCGGTCTAAGCCGAAAGTAAATTGTAATATTGACAATTCAAATAGCTCTTCTAGTTTAGGAAGATAGTGTTCAGGTAACATGGGATAATCTTCAAATTTATCGTGCAGTTTTTCTGGTATATCTAAATCTGCTACAAACGTATATCCTCGATCACCATCGTATTCCAAATTTTTTATTTTTTCCAAATCAAAATCGTTTTCGTCATCGTATTTAAAATCTCCAATTGGTAGTGGTTCGCTTAGAGCCTTTCCGTACAGATTGTTACAATCTAAATAGAGTATATAGCTTATGTGTTTCTTACTATTATATATTCCCTTCTCTTCGGCTTTTTCTTTAGATAGTTTAACAGTTTTTCCTGAATCGTAAAAGTAACAATTATTTGCGAGTGCATGTCTATGTGATATCTTACTCATTCCTCCTCGTTTACCCGTTTCGTATAATTCATACATTTCTTGATCTAAGAGTAAATCCAATTTCTGACCGGTAATTTTTAAAGAAGCCGCATCTGCTAATTGTGGTGCTGATATGTAATAAACCGGATCTAATTTATAATTTGTAAACACATTTTTCTAAAGTTGGTAAATACATCTTTCAACAAGACTGTATCCATTTTCAAATATAAATTGTGATAATCTATAAACTTGTTACATTTGAAATGTTTCCATACTTGTTTTGCAAATTGATATTTAAAATCGCTTATTCCTTTTCCTTTTAAATTTGAATACCATTCGTTTTTTTTCTAGTAAACAAGTTTCAAACATTTTTGGATACGAGTCAACCCATTCATATCGTTAGACTCCTTTCTGTAAAACTAAATGTAAATCTTGTTTTTTAAATCTTTTAATTGTTTTCAAATTTAGAATAGTCAACCGGTTTAAATACTCTTTTGTTACATTAATTACATTTTGCTTCCATTTTCATCATATCGTGTTCGTTTATAGGTAGTAGTTTAATTTTTGATATTTCTTGAACCGAATTACATTTTGCACAATAACAATTGTTTACGTCTAATAAATTTTTTACAAGTTTGTCTAGAGATTGATTCATGAATCTAAATGTGTCGATAAATTTGAGTTCTAATAGAACGTCATTTATTTCACCTTTTCTTTTAACAAATGTTTTTGAATTACATCTTTCTACAATTTGATTTTTGTATTCCTTTTTACATTTTTTACATCTTGAATAATCGTTTTGTTGTTTATATTGTTCAACAACTACTTTAACAGAAAAAGTTATATAGTTTTTGCTTGTATTTGGAATTATATTCAAGTGTTTCTTTCCATTTTTTTGAGTGTGAATGTTTCTCAATTTTAAAATCCATCTCAAAAATAATTTTGAATCGTATTTCAAATTATGAATATATATTGGAACAAGCTTTGGTAATTTTAAATTTAAGTTACATTTATTACAAGCGGCACCTCTATACTTCCCAGTCATATGGTCATGATTTCTTACCTTTGTTCCTTCAATTTTGTTTCTACAAATATGACATACAGTTTCATTTTTAAAATGCTCCTTATCTTCTTCGGTCATTATTGATGGTATATGTTTTCTAATTTGATTATACTCTTTACCTATATTAATAAGAGTTTCGTTAAACTCATCCATCAGAGATTGTAAATTTCCATTATTCATTAAATATAAATCATTTGGTGTATCAAAGCAAAAACTGTTTGGAATGTGTTTATGAATGTATTCGGTTTCTTTTTTAATTTCATTCATCTTTTCAAAGTAGGCATTCAAAATCTAAACTTACTGTGATAGTAGCAGCATTATGAAACAACGGAAAACTCCACTTAAAGAAAAAACATCATTAGTTAATTACTAACTAAAAAGCAAAGTGAATGTAAAATCACAAGTAAAATGAAAGCAATAATTAGCTGTTTTGAACCTTGACAGAAAAGTATATAAAGTTTTTACATTTAACATAAAGGACAGATTCCACTCCATCATAAGTTCTAGCGTAAACAGTTGTAAAGATTAAAGCTATGTGTCGGTTAGGTAAGTTTCTTTGAAAAGCAATTCTATTGTGGTTATATTATTATATTCATACTGAGTTTTGTGTTATATTCATACTGTTTTGTATTATATTGATACTGTGTTTTGTATTATATTTATACTGTGTTTCTTATAATATACATTTACCAAATATACTCTGTTTCATTGCCTGGTAAGATTTCTAGTACAAGAACCCAAGTCGACAATTAAGTATATACCGCTAGGGTCGTAACATTACATCGTATGGATGCCTTTGTTCTGCTCCTATCGAAAAATAATTTCTGATATTTTTACTTGGTTTGGGCATTCTTATAATTACATTTTCATAAACACAAACTTGAATGTGTTCTTTATATTTTTCTTCTTTATCAAACGAATCTTGGCATTTTTGACAAATGAAACGCTTTCTGTTTCGTTTAATTGTTAATCCTTTATACAGGGCGCTTAAATTTTTTATTCCTACTACGTGTTGTTTATAAACTAATAGATTTACACAATTTCTATTTTTATGATGTTGACCTGGATATGGAAATAAAATTTCGTATGTATTATTTTATTCGTGAATTTCGAAAACGTTGATTGCAATATTTAAAAATTCTTCATACTTTTGAATATTCTCTTCGGAAATTAATACAGGATATTCCATTTGTAGTTGTTCATATTTTGATATATCTTATTTAGATGGGCGGTCTGGATCTTATCAACTGGATTCAAGACGCTTTCTAAAGCGTATTCAAAACATCTAAGATTTTCTTGTTTTAAGCATTTAAATTTATTCGTTTTCAAATTCTTTTCATTAACACAACATCTTTTATTTTTATAATATTTTGGTAATTCAACATAGGTTCCACCTCTAAGAGGAGTTTGTTTGCTTGATAGTAAATCAACGTATAAGACTCTTTGAAATCTATATTTTGTGTTTCTTGCATTAAAATTTTCAAACCTAGACTTGATATCATCGTTCATGTATACTACTCTATTATTTATTGTATCAATCGATGAAATCAATTCTAATCTACTGTTTAGATGATATTTGAATAAACCAGTTACATTTCCCGATGTATCAAGTTGTTCATATTGAATTAGAGCAACCAGTTTAATTGTAACTGCTTTGTGCTTTCTAAATCCTGTTTCAATTTTATCTTTTACATATGGTTGAATTCTACCAAGATAGACTGATAAATCGCATTGATTTATATCTGAATAAAATCTATAATCAACTAATAAATCATTCCACGCTCCTTTCACTCGAACTTCTTCTTCAACTTCGTCGTATTGAGGTAACTCTTTCAAGTCTTTTGATTTATCTTGAACTGTCTCTCTCCTTTGTCCTGGTGGAATTATTAAATCATTATCTTCTTGTCATTCTTTTAATAGTTTAAGATTTGTAATTTTATTTCTAAAAAATTTTCTACCCTTAGGGAGTTGTTCAGTTATAAAATGTTTGAGTTCTTGGTTAGATGCTCTAGAAAATCCTTTTACATTAAATTGTTTTATAAACTCATATAACTGAGTTCTAGTTTTATTATCTATATCTCTTTGAAATGCTTTTATATATTTGTGTTTGTGTTTGAAGCTCCTGATTTGAGCTTCCATTTATATAAGGAAATTTTTATTCAGGAATTCTACTATGGTATTTTAATTCCAAGTGTCTATTAAGATATTTTTGAACAACTTCTTTTCCACATTTTGGACACTCTATTTTTTCATTTTTATAAAAGTATATTTTCCAACACTCCTTACATACGTTCTGATGATCATCTTTAAATTTTTTTCCAATATGATACATATCTAGAGTTTTTTCAATTTTACATTTTGTACAAACCTTTGTCCAACAATCTTTACATATAGTTTCTTTTCCTGTTTGAATTTTCTTGTTTGAAAGTAATTAGATTTTTCGATTTTACACTTTTCACAAATCTTACTCTCCATTTACTTATTAAAATTTTTGTTAATAATTTTGAAAAAGTAGTAAATGTATTGATCTTTATCGCTATACAAGGATGACTGAGTTACGTGTTTCAAAACAAGAGTTTGAAAAAATGATGTTGATTAATGAAAAATTTGAAAAGAAGAGGTTGATCATGACAGCTACATCTAATGAAGATGGTACATATACAGTTATACAGATATACAGTGGGTTAGTAAATAATTTTTCTTGAAAAATTAATTTGTAAATAAATAAAATGGATCTAAATTATTACACCTGCAACACTGATCAAAACTGTTCGGTTTGTTTTACTAATCAAAATGGAAACATGGTTAAAACTAGATGTAGGTAATCATATATTTTTGTGAATCTTGTCTTTCTCGTTGGTTAGAATCACATCATAGTTGTCCAATGTGTCGAACTAGTTTAAAACTTTATTCTAATCAAATACCTACTCATGTAGAAAGGTTTCTTGAATATGAACCTTTATTTTCATTTGATTTTCGGGGGAACCAACCTTGATGAAAAAAATTTTCAAGGTATTTTTTCATTTAAAAAAATATTAAATAAAATTTTATTATTATAAATATAGCAATATGTTTGGATTCTAAGTCAATACATATATCCCTTCCTATATATTACTTCTGATCGCGAATTTTTTTGTGTTATCCATATTTAACATATCATTATAGTATATATTGATGTTTAAAATTATTTATAATAATGAAATTTTATTTAATATTTTTTTTAATGAAAAAATACCCTGACAAAATTTTTTATAAAGACATTTTGCAAAAATGGATATTGAGGTGACAACCGATTTTCAATCTCACTCACTAACAAGCTTCAACGAGTTCAAATTGAACAGCTAAACCAGATTTTTACCGGTCGCCGTGCCGACCGCAGAAAATTATTTTGACTTAGTAGTGTAATAAGTGTACGTTTTAACGCTGATTTTTTTGTTTAATTTTTTTAGACAAATGACATCGTCTTTAAAGTCTTTGTTTTCAAAACACTCATTTTAGATCGCTACCACTGTTAAGTCTGGTTTAATTGCTAGCGCAGATTTTTCGATTCAACAGATTTTTTGTTAGCGCAGATTTAAAAAAAAAGATGGATTTCAGGTAATGGGTCTGATTTTCACTGTTTAATAGCTGGCGCAGATTTTAAAATTGCGTTTTTTTTATCATTCATCACCTTGAAAATCAGGGTGTTCATTTTGTGTCAAAATTGTCTCAGGAATTTCGAAAACTTCAACGGATGAAATTCAAAATCGGCCTTTTTCCTTCTATAAACGCATTTAAAAAAATCTGCGCTAGAAAGATGGGTCGATTTTCAAAGTTTTAGAGGATGAAAAAAACTTCAACGCTTCAAAAGCATGGTTAAAATCCTAGTTTTTGTTAGTTTTTATAAACTTCAACGAAAAAAACTTGAAAATCGAGCCATGTTCCTCTAAAAATGCGTTTTTAAAAAATCTGCGCTAAAAAAATGTTTGTTTTTTTAGGAGTTTTTGATTAAAAAATGAGTGTTTTGGAAACAAAGACTTTAAAAACGATGTCATTTGTTTAAAAAAATTAAACAAAAAAATCTGCGTTAAAACGTACACTTATTATACTACAGTAGAACTCCAATTATCCGAATCAATTGGGACCGGACCCCATTCGCATAATCAAAAATTCGGATAATTGAAGTTTTCCCCGAAGAAAGGGTCTGTTAATTAACTTCTGTATGTATATTAAAAATGGGAGAAAAAAAACTACATATATATAAAGAAAAAGAGCTATGTATTAATTAATTAAAAAAATTTACATACATACTTTGGTAAATGACAGTTATTGCTTACTAAACATCTCCGTCAAAGTAAGCTGTTTGGCTCTCAGAAACAAAACAACAAACCGACGCGTAAGAGAACCACCACAGTAGCAGGGCAATGACTGAGTAATCAAAACAAACTACCGTTATGCTTACCAAGTCAGCGAATTTAGAACTGCAATATGAGACGGTGTGTCCTAAAGCGATTCGGATAATCAGCGATTCGGATAGTCGGAGTTCGGATAATTGGAGTTCTACTGTACTTTCATAAAAATTTTAGAACTTAATATCTTGACCGAAATACACGTTTTGGACCTCCAGGAACGCAAAAAAGTTATTTTCAAAACAATTATGTCTGTGAGTTATGCCTTATACTCTCGAACTGATGGTTCGACTTTGATGAGCTTTGGAATGTAGTAGGGATACATCGAAAATTCAGCGATAAAATAAGCCTTTGAAAAAATATGATATCAGAGGCAGAAGATAAGCATGTTTTTTTGGTAGCATTGTTATTCAAAAATTGAATTTTCTAAATGTGAAAACAGAAGCTGACAATTCTAATGCATTTTTTCTAAACTTTCTAGCTTCAAAATTGAGACACTACAATTTGTTTTAAATTTTGAAATTAACATCTTATTACTTAAAAACGAATTGACAAGTTGGAGTCAAATTTCGCAATGTAGTAGTTCTACAAAAAACACAATGTTAATCTGTTTAAAAAATTGTTGCGCAAAAGGATATTGTAAATTGGAAATAATTTTCAAAATTTAGAAAATAAAAAAAAATTTGATCAAAAGCTGGCCCCACGATTGTTCGCTTATAGTGCTATGGATGAGCTACAATTTGGTTCGTGTCCCAGTCTGCTAATTTCTTTGGCGCCATTTTGTAAATCTTTGAAGATGTATGTCCTTTTATTTAATAAATGGGGGACGAGAAAACATTTCTGTTTAGGCCAAGTTGCAATGAGTGATAGTAGAATAAAGTTCCCAAGCTTCGTTTTTAGGTGCAGTAATATTGAAGGGAGTTAATTTAACTCCTCCCACTCAATTTCTTTGGCGGAAGAATTTGTCCTTATCTCTTTTTGGTTTTCTCTAATCCTAAGGAACATTTCCCAAAAAAATACGTTGTTTTTCTCATAAAACAGAAAAATCAGTTTACAAATATAAGACGTAGTTGCAGGCATACCCAACAGGTTATTTTGGTAACCAAGTCAGTGCAGTAGTTGCTCTGCGATTTTACGAATCTCTGTTTGTGCACAAAATGTTGATTCAAAATTACAAATATGTTTTTGAAATATAATGACAGTTTCGCTAAACTACTGAAAAGTTGAAGCGAAGTGCTTTGCTCATTTTTTATTAGTTTACCTATAGAATACATTATATTACATAGAATCTTGAGTAACTTAACCTAATGTAACATTTTATGGATTTCTAAATTTAAGGTAAGGTTTAAGATTTTGTCTGTTTATTTTAATATTAATTTACATTAAAATTGAGTGATATTCGATGACTGTTCTTTTATAATAACTCTTAATAAGCATATTTTGTGTTTCTATAAAAAAAACTAAGCATACATAAAAACTTCTATTTTGATTGCTACATTGATTGTTCATATGTGGAAAATTTATGCACATATTAAGAAAATACAAAAGCGTTACCACAAGCAAAACAAACTTTTCTTTTTAAACAATAATATTGAAAGATTAAAATTAATTTATTGAACCAATCGAGTATTACAGTTAATTAAATATTTCTTACAGTTGATATACAGTGTGTCTACTTAAGTTGGCAGCACATGGAAAACTTTTTTATTATTAGTTTTAGGAAAAAATGTTATTCTTCATAAAAAGTTCTGCATGGTCCAAAACCTAAAATGCAACCATCAACCATCAGATGTCAAATTTTTTTAATCATATATGGGGTTTGTCACAAAATATGAATTTTGCACATTAGTAATAAACAGTTATCTCTTATATTCATTAAAAATTTAATGACTTTTGCTCAGCGAATATTTAGGACTTTCTACTGTAGATAACATCGTCGTGTCCTCGTGTCCTCACTTTCAACGTTTGTTACTGAATCTATTTTTAACATCTTCATAATTATGTTTTGAATATTTTCATAGTTTTCATTACTGTTGTATTATGTTCATTTTTGCCTGGACATCTATTATTAAATATTTCAGCTGCTTCCCGATACGTTTTATAATTGTCACTCACAATTAACACAATTTCTATTTTTTCTTCCAAACTCACTGTCACCGGCATTTCTACTTATTTAGAATTTTAAAATAATACTAGTGTTACCCCAGGACACAATGCACTGACAGACAGCCTTGACAGAACCGGCGAAATGTCAAGTCACGTGATGCATTAGTTCCAATAATGACACGAGACGTTATTGTAGATGGCGCCCCAAGTAACGCGCGTCTAGCCGACCTTCATATATATTATAAATTAAAATAATTATTATTAAAAAATCGACGTAGAATAAAAATATAAAAATATTTCATTTTCCACCTGTGGATAGAGACCTTTCATTAAAAAAAAAAATGGTCCAAATTGGTGAAGTGGTAGCCGCTGGAGGAACCGGAGAAAAAAACCCTTTGTGCTTTTATATATGTATGGATTAGACGTTCAATGACAGACATGTCACTGTCATGGCAACTTAGATTAGAAATGTATTAATATCAATGTGCAGTGCATGTATCACCTGTTGTACATAGCGTAGAGAATGAGAAAAATTACAAAATCATATTTTTAACAATAAGTAGACATGACTGTATATTTAAACCTACTTTTCAATTCTAAATAACTTTTTTTTATAACAGTTTTTGATATTGTCAACAATAAAGTTACTTTACTCTGAAGCAAAATTCATATTTTGTGACAAACCCCGTGTATGACTAAGAAAAATTGACATCTGATGGTTGCATTTTCGGTTTTGGACCATGCACCACTTTTTTTCCTAAAACTAATAATAAAAAAGTTTTCCATATGCTACCAACTTAAGTAGACACACTGTACCTATATATTTTGATATATATATATATCATGATATGTATGGGTTGATAAGTAAATATCCTCATGACCGTTTTTAAGTAAATGTTTAGGTTTTATTTATAAAATTTCTATTTTGTTTATAGCTTGTTGAAAGGTGTCTTGGACGTAGCAGAACAGATAGCATATTAAACAGCCTTGTAGATGAGTAAGTACAGAGTAAGGAAGCAAAGTCAGCCTTGTGTTTGCTAGAGATCATTCGGTGCAGGAATAGCTTGATCATATTATAAGAAATATGAAAAAAAAATCATTATCTTAGTCAATCTGTAATTAAACAAAAATGTTACCTTTCCTGCATTCAACTTAGTATTAAGTTGCATTAAATGCTGGTGAGACTGCAAAGGGGGTTATTGGTGTAGCAACAAAGCAATAAGTTATGTTTGCTACATAATAACAAATTGTTATTATTTGGCTATACTATAAAAAAAATGGAGTCATTCAAACCTTTATACTGTAATAATAAAATTAAATATTTAAGTATAGATGTAGATTACTTAATAAATAAAATTCATTATTTCATACATATAAAGTTTAATAGTAATAACTTTAAAAAGATTTAACATTACACTATTATTATTGACCAGTTTCTTGTAAACTTTGCAATTCCTGCATCATTTCTGAAAAGCGTTTAGGAGGAGGGGGAGGAGGAGGTTTAGCGGCTGCAATTTTATCAGCTACTTTATACATATTTTGCTCATCAGAGGGTTCATGCTAAAGTAAACAGCAATAACACGCTTTGTAAAACCACATTTTACTCTTACCATAAGCTTATTTATGTAGTACTCATAAGGCACAGTCTGAGTATGAGGATCTATGGCTATTTCCAACATTTCATCAAGTTCATCTTGAGTAAATGGCTCTCCATCTTGCGTCATTAGAGTGGAAACGTAATCCTTTGACAGAAATCCATGTCCTTCTGGATCTAGTACACGAAAAGCTTCTAGAAGTTTCGCTGGAGATGCTGGCTCATGTCTGAAATTTTTGATATTAGGATTAAAGCAAATCAAAATTAAAATTATTGTCAGAATCATAATACTTATGTTCCGTAATTAATTGAGCAACATGTGGTAAAAATTTTGACAAGTGTACGCTGCCAGGAAATGCAGGATCTTCGATTGCAACCAATATTTCTTGGACTTCTGCTTCAGAAGGGCAGCAGCCTAGAGCGCGCACTACTGTGCCTACTTCCCGCACATCAATGGTTTTATTTCCCCCATGGTCAAATATTTCAAAAGCATCAGCAATGCGTCTTTCTAGTTCATTGTTGATAGGCACTGCAATTTTTTATTGTTCAGAAGATGAGAGAAAAGGTACAAGAGAGTGAGGAAAAAATGAACAATAATGGGAAAAACTATTAGAATGCTGCATCAATAATGATTTGGTAATAAACGACACCTGGTTGCAACAGAAAAATTTAGAGGTTAACTGTTAAACTTTTTGGGTAACTATTATCATTATTATACATACATGACTAAATAGAAAATCTATTGCTCTATAGGCATCTATCAGACAAAAATATAGAGTGCTATTTAAGAAAAAAGAAGTAGATGCATTTTCGGCATAACCGGTATTGGCTGAATGGCAAATAACACGATAATAATATAACAAGTTAAGAATAATAATTAAACACCTCCGAGTTTCATTTCATTATCCTAAAAAGTGTAGAAAACATTGGCAATGTACATAGTTTTGTTGTCACTCAGTCTAAAGAACAAAAAAAAGTATGTTGAAAGAATAGTAATGAAAGCAAATAATAGATCATAGGAGAAACTTGGTACTAAGATGGAAAACAATAAAGTACCCAAGCTTAATCAAATTTGTTCTACTAAATTTAAAAAAAATTAAGAATAAACAAAAACGGTTGGTTAAAACTTATAACTAGTAAACATAGAAAACTACTTACTAAAAATGGAGAGATTACGAGGAGATGAAAGGGTATTTTCAGAAGTTGTTAGAAAGCAATGAACATTAGGCAGTAGGTACTTAATTATAAAAAAACATGGGTTTGAAGAACAACAAGTGATAAGAGATTAGACTACCAAAGAATATTTAAGATAAACCGCCTTTAAGCTATTTTATAAAGGCAGTTAAGCTACATATATTTAATAGCAGATCGTAAACACACTTCTATCTTGTTTTCTTCTTTATTATTTTTGAAATGTAACATTACCTGATATGGATTTTTGCAATCTTTTTAAGTAAATATAAAAAAAGAAAAAATTAGAATGGGAAATTAGCAAAGATCCTGTACAGGAACGAAACTGAATGAAAAACAGCATACGACAGAAAAGAGTGGAGAGATTGCACTGCACTGACACACACTGCAGTCAAGGTTCAAACGAGCAAGGATTATGTAAGTAAAGTAAAGGTGACGTTATATTCTATTTTTTAATTTACCTGGAATATCTTCAATTTCGTCTTCCATTTTATTTTTTAATTTATTGCGTCAAAAATAAAAATTATCAGTTTAAAATAAAATCGAGTAAAAGTGAATAAACAAAGGACGTTTGTATCTTAGCAACGTCTGCGCATGGCTTTTGATTGTTTTATTGCGCATGCGTAAAGTCTCATCGCCATTTGCAAAATTTGCGCGTGCAGTTTTGTGTTTGATGATTTTCTACGTATGACAGTGTTGTGCTGCTGAAAAAATTCACAAATTACAGCAAAATGAGTACAATAGATCCGGCGAAACTAAAAGTAGTCGAACTTAGAGCGGAACTAAATACCAGGGGTTTAGACACTAAAGGCAACAAGCCGGTGCTTGTTAAGCGCCTCAAGGAAGCATTAGAGACGGAATTGCAAAAAGGTGTGTAATCTGTAATTTTTTTTCGCTTAAAAACTTTTGTAGTGAACAATAGAACATTTTGAAGGTTGAAAATCGGAAGTATCTTACCAATAATAACTAGAAATGTTTTTAGAATGGCTAGTACAACCTTAAATTTTTATTGTTCACATCTATTTTTAAAATAACACATTTTTAGTAAAAAACGTATCTTTAGGTTATACAAGGAATCGTATTAGTAGATACGATAATATTTCAATGAATGCATTCTTATAAAGTGGTATTTTTAGTCCTTAAAAAGTGTGAGGTTATGTTCTACACATAAATTTTGGAGGGAAATTTAAACTTCTCAAATATTTTAGTATTGTGTTCGAATCTTAACCAAATTTAATAAAATTGTGTTATAGAAATTCCCGACACTTCAATTGTTGATACCTCAACAGAAGATATCAATACTTCACAAGAAAGTGCAGGGGAAGACGTGCAAAGTGACCCACCTGATAAAGAGGACGATTCACCAGCTGCAGCTGAAGAAAAATCAGAGGATCCTAAAGAAACTGAGGTAAGCGTTTAAATACACTCAAAACCGACAGTGGACGGCAATAAAATGATGTCCTAGGTTGAGAAACCAAAAGAGCAGCAACATCTTCCCGATGACGAACTAGATACATCTTCAAATGAATGTGGTACACAGAATAATAGCCAAGAAGCTGAGGAAAAGGACGAGCCAGCAAAAGAGGCTGAAGATGATGCACCCATGCCATCTGTTGAAGAAAATGGTGACAATGTTGATCATGTAAGTCGTAACGAATTAAAATACTGTAAAGTGACTAATAAACTTTGTTTCGATGCCTGTAGGAAATGCAAGAACCAGATGCCAAGTCTGACAAGGAAGAAGATACCCAAGCCTCAGTAGATAGCTCTGAAACTAAAACAGCAACTGAGGAGCAACCTAAGGGCGAAAAAAGACGTCGCAGTAGCCCATCACCTGAAAGGGTTCAACGTAGACGTAGTAAAACACCAATCAAAGAAGACGAACCAATTCTAGATAATAACAAAGTACAACTAAGTTGGTGTAAGTAATGTAAAGTGATTATATTTTGTGATTTAAGTTGTAAAATGTTTAAATAAATAATTAGCTTTTCTTTTATTTGTCTTCTTTCCTTCTTATGTTCATGTTTTTATTTTTTTGGGCCTCTGTGCATGCCTCTGTCTTCATTTTTTTTTAAATATATGAAACTTGCGTTACCTATTTGTTACTATCTTTTGGGCTTGTCTGGTTGTGGAAAATTCCATAGTGCATAACATGTTGATAATATAGTGTAATATGTTTATTTTTCAGATGATTCTGACCTTCATCTGTTAGTTGATAAGAAATCCTTTTTATCAGGAAAACCTTATCATGAAGGAGCATTTGGATATGCTTGGGCCGGTGCTAGGGCAACACATGGTGCCAAATCAGGCAAGGTAATGCTTTAAAAATTTTATTTTACATCACAGTTGTTGGTGTCTTTGTTATTATATTAATGCATATTGCATGGTGGTATGACAAATATTTAATAGTTTGTACATGACAAGCACGAATTTTTTTAACTTTATAAAATTGAATGAAGTTGCAAAACTATGACCTGTTGGTATAACTGTTTTATTTTCCAGTAGTTTTTTTTTTTGTAAAGTCTATGATATTGAAAGCTATATCGCAATATATAATTTAAACAATTTAAAAACATCACAATATATAATTTATACAATTATATTTTTTTATGCGAATAGGTTTGTTTTGAAGTGAAAATCACAGAGGAATTAAAATGGGATGATCTTGTCAAGCAATCAGAAAAGAAACGAGATAGCCATAGATCAGATAGTTCAAAACGGGAAAGACAAAGAAGCGAAAAAGATAGCTCCAAAACAGATCACGAAAGCTCCAAAAGCAATAACGAAAGCTCAAAATCGGATGATGGTTCTAAAGTAGATGACGACAAGGAAATATCTGAGAATAAGGAAATAGATGATAAAGAAAAACCTGACAATGATGAGAAGGAAAAATCTGAGGCACCGGAACCAAAGAAACCTGAAAACATTGAAGAACCTATTGAAAAACCAGACTCTACTGTGGATGATGAACAAGCCACAGAGCAAAACCTGGAAAAAGCAGAAACGGAAGAGCAAAGTCTTGATGAAGGAGAAAAAAAAGAGGATGCAAAGAAAGAGGAAAAACAGGAACCCATGGATGTTGACGAGGCTCCCATTGAACCTATTGCAAAGCATCTTTTTAGATTGGGATGGTCTGTAGTTGATTCGGGTTTGCAACTTGGGGAAGCGAAGTATTCGTATGGATTTGAATCCTCCGGAAAGTTTGTTACGGACAAAGAATTTGCTGATTATGGAGTTAAATTTGGAATTGGTGATGTTATTGGTGCTTATTTGGTATGTAAAGACTAAATTATGTAACCTACCTACATTATTTCTGTTTTGTTTTAGAATATTGGAGACGAATGTATTACATTGACTTACACCATTAATGGTGAGTTACAACCAGAAGCAACAACTGTAGCACGTTCAGATTTGCCAGAAGATTTTGCTTTGTTTCCACATGTTTTGACCCGTAATTATTCATTTGAATTGAATGTGGGTCAACGAGAAGAGCCATGGTTCCCAAATCCATCTGAACTTGCGGATTATGCATATCTGGATACCACCGAAGATAAAGTCCAGGGACCGGTAAGGCCTGAATCCAGAAGTGAATGCGAGGTAACGAAGAAACATTTCATAATATTAGTGTTTTTGTATTAAAATATTATTAAAATAGGTTGTAATGATGTGTGGACTGCCAGGTTCTGGAAAAACTCACTGGGTGAGAGAAATGGTCAAAGAAAATGCTGATAAAAGATACACTGTAATAGGAAATACCCATTTGTTGGACAAAATGACTGTAAGCATCATGTGAATATTTTTTTTCACAAAAGTTAATATCTTTTTTTAAGGTGAATGGTAATCCCTTAAAGAACAGCTACAAAGGCCGATGGAATGTTATCCTCGACAGATTGATGAAGTGTGTAAATACTCTGGTAGAGAAAGCTGCCTTGCGTCGCCGCAACTATGTTATTGATCAGGTGAGATTTTTAAGCGTAACCGAAGTTTGTTCAGGTTTATTAATAATGGAAAGCTGTGGTCTGAATAATTGGCATTCAAATAGAAGGTGTTTACTTTTGCCATGTATAATTTGACTTGGAATGTGAAATGTTTAGGATTTATAATTCGTTATAATTCCAGTAAGCGTATGTGAATGATAGAAAGCGGCATTTAAGGAAAAGTAATAAGTTGTGGGGAACACTAGAAACTGTGTACAAAGTGGAATTATTTAAACATGTATGTGAGATTATGAGTATGCAAGTATGAAGAAAACGACAGAGAGCTGAAGATGTTTGTAATAACTATATTGCATATTTTTCCAATGTAAAATGGAGGAAGAAGATTTACGTATTTCTCTTGTGTTCAATTTTGTAAATTACTTTGGTTTATGGTTGTTTTTTTAATCGACGATAAACAATGGGGGGGGGGGTATTTTTAAAGTATTGCCTACTAGGGGGCAGCATGGCTAAACACACTTACTGTAAAAATTTAAACCGATTGGCTGATGTCATGTGCTGCCATCTTTAGAATCCTTATACAGGGTGACTTCATTTTCATCTCGCTAGTCACCATTACCATTGAGATCTCTGAAAGGGCGAGCAATACCGACCGAGTTGATTAAATTAGGAAACAGTAATCTGATTAGTAAAGTAATTTAATGATTTTGTTTTGCCCAAAATATCATGGTTTACCAGTGAAACAGAAAACGTGGCATTTCTTTAAATTATCTCTTACATGGTGAAAATTAAAAAAAAAGTTGTAAAGGAAAAAGTTGAAAACTTCTTTAAGCAGAATACACCCATTTTACTACATTTGTCATGTGACGTTGCTAATATGTGAACTGCATCGTAATAGATGAAGTAAAGAAAAAGATTTATGTTATTGTTGGCATGCCTTAAGTACTTTCGATGCTTGCATTTGCAAATAGGAACTATACCTGACTGAAGAGTCCTAATAAGGACGAAACACATCTTAGCTTGTTGCTAATTGTAAATGTGAGCATCTTTTTGTTTACTTGGATTGTAGCTTTGCTACTTTCATCCCTCACCGTACATGATACTATAGATGTTTCTAGGAATATCTACCACCGTTTAAGGTACCTTACGTTTACTAAATCTGGAACATCCAAAATATGATTGATGAGGCTAGGTTTCTATAACCTTGAAAATTTATTGTAAAAGCACAAAGCAGGTAGCTATTCATCTGACACTGATTCAGTAACAAAATTCTCCGCTAGGATAATGAAATTTCTAGTGTAGTCCAGACAAAGTGCTTGGCTTGCTTTTTCATGGAAGCTTTTTTATACAATATCTTATTTGAATTTAAACTTACATTTATCAATTCCTGCATTGTTGAATACTTTCCTATACTTTTGGTATAGAAAAGTATTGAGGTCATGCAAATTTTCGAGTTAGAGATTTTGACGGAAAAACACGTTTTGGAACTCCAGAAATCCAAAAAAGTTGTTTTCAAAAATTGTCAGTGGATGGGTGGTCTCCATAACTCCCAAATGATTGGTTTAATTTCAATGAGCTTTGGAATGGGGAGGTTGGCTATATGAAAAATTCATTGGGAAAATAAGCTTTTGAAATAAAGTGGAAGTTAGACATGTTTGTTTGGTAGCATGTTTTCCAAAGCAGAATTTTGTAGTCTAAAAACGGAATCTTATAGAAGATCTTAGGGCAAATACAAGTCATTTTTTTCCAAACTTACTAACTTCTAAATTGCGGCCGCTACGGTTTTTTGTAAATTTTAACTTTAGTGGCCTTTTAATCAAAAACGAATTGTCAGGTCAGAATCAAATTTTTTACCTTGATAGCCCTGCAGAGTGTTACTGTGCATACAAATTTTCGAAAAGATAAAAACTGAATAGAGCAGTATTTTCAAAATTTTGAAAATTTTTCAAAAAGATTTTGATTGCAAGCTGGCTCCAAGATTTTTTAAATGTTGTACCCTAATAGAGCTATAGATGGTATACTATTTTGTTCATGTTCTAGTCTGCTAATTTTTCTGCGACGCCCTCTATGAATTATTGAAAATAGAAAATTTATGTTCCTCTTTTTAATAAGTATTGTTTATGAGTAGAATAAGATTCAGAACTTAATTTTTAGATGAAGCAAAATTTAGGGAGGTTAATTTTTCCCCTCCCTCGCCAAGTGTGGCAAAACGAATTTGTACTTCCGTTTTTGGTTTTTGTTTAACCGTGAGGATTTTCTTTCCAAAAAATCAAAAGACATTTTGTTTCTCAAAAAAGATAGAAAAATTTCTGTCGTAACTTGCATAGAAGCATCGATGACAACTGAACGAAGTAGATTGTGAAACAAATAGTGTGTAAGAGATGAACATATTATAATCACGTGATAATAGACAGATGAAGCTGATCTGATAGCTGCATACTGCAGCCTCCTGAATATTCTACTCCGGTAGGTTATATTTTTGCTTAATGCAGATTCTAAAATAGTTCTAGTACTTATTTCTTTAGGATTTTTTTCTGTTTTAACTATGAACTGAGCGTTCAATTTAGGGAAATTCCATGTTTTCAGTTTTTTGCTTGCCTAGGTATTTTGGGAAAAACAAAACCATCTTTAAATTACTGTCCTAATCAGGTAACTTTTTTCTAATTGAACCTAATTCTGAATTCCTAGCCATTCCAAGATCCCAGTGGTGGTAAGCTGAAAATGAAGTTATTACTTTGTTGTTCATTATTTTATTAGTGAAAAACATAGTTTTTATTATATTTTACTTTAACTATTACATATTTTGACAGAAACGGTATGTTTTCACTAATTATTAAAATAACCTGTCACCCTGCTGACATCTAGCGGTTGGTTTGAGAAACATCTTGAAAACCGATTAAGTGAGATATGAAATAGTTGGGTTTTTCAAGGAGTGCATTTTGTATATTAACCACTAATGTAATTGCCATGTGATGATTATAGAAAAGCAATCAGGAGAGGTAAAAGACTGATTATTTTTAGATTAGTTTTAACTAGAAATACATTTCAAGTCAAATCAAATACAAAAAATTATGTTTTGTTAGTATTTTAATAACTCTTGTATAGTAAGCACCTTATTTATGCAAATACATAAAACTATGTATATAATTGGAAAGGTATACGTGCAAATATGCATGTTCGTAAGTATGTCTCTCGGAAATGTCTTTTTTCTCAACACAAAACGGTACGTAAAATACACAGTAAGTATCTTTCACCCCAGCATATCTCGAAGAGACATCAAACCTACAATACGAGGTACATTTTTTTTTCTTTTTGCTCAGTTCTTTTACAGTAGAACATCGGGTTAGTTTTAAGGGAACAAAGGTTAGTAATAGGGTTAGTATAGTGTTAGGCCAGCAACTCTAAAAGGATTAAACAAAAATTAAATCAACCATCAACTATACATCAAGAGTGCACTTTTATTCTGTTGCTGATGTTAATAATGGATAATAGAATGAAGACATAACGGAACAGCTTACAATCAGCAGCCTATTATATTTTATTGAATTGATATAATTTCCACACATTCGTATTATGAATTAATTGATTATGAATATGGATTATGCGAGATCACCTCATATGTGTATTTGAATGACGCTTAATATGTAACATTCTACTGCAATGAAATATTGTTTGATGGAAGATAGAAGATTACAACATTAGACTACAATAATTATAAAAGAACCACGTGAATTATGTATAAGTTAGGTTAGTTTATATAGTTAACTATCATCAACAACAGGTATGTGTTAGTTCGTAAGGTGTGATTGAAAGTATGAGGAAGATTACGATGGTTAATGAACCACTAATAATTATTTAATGCCACGCTCTGTTTATTTAGAAGGATTTTTTTTATTGGGCATTCAACCTTTGGTGTTTTACGTTTTTGGATTGTACTTGTGTGGTACTGTGGGATGTGCAAAAGTGTAAGATCAATATTATGGTAAATAAATCTACCATGATGTAGTAACTTAATAAATAAATGTAATGACTTTTATGGTTAGTCAGTAAAAGTATGCTGCTCGATGGTATATGGGAAATGTGAGGTTCAGTTTAAAGCAGTGAAAATCTGATACGAATTTATTGTTTAACTTGTATGAAGGTGGGGTGGGGACAAGCAAATAAATAATTTTTTCTATGTATACCACGATAATGAATAGTTTTACTGCAAAGTAAATAAATTTTAAAAAGCATGGTAGAAACTGTAATTTCATTTTTAAGGAAAACTGTCCTCAGAAGTAAAACTTCTGCAAAACGAAAATTATTATTGTGAATATTGTTGATAAATACATCTAGCAAAGTAAAAGTAATTAAGGGTACTAATTTCATCAAAATTTTCGAATTTGAGATTTTTACAAAAATACGTGTTTTAAGGTCCAAGGCACCCAAATAAATGTTTCTTTCAACAAATTTATCCGAATACCCTAACTTTAACATTTGATACAAATAAATATTTTGGTGACAAATAAGAAAAAATTGCTATAGTTATATTCAAAACAAATAAATATAAAGTAAGTTTTAAAACAACTAGAAAAATCTTAAACACTTTGTTTAATGCAAAATCAAAAACAGACCATTTGCTAAAATCAGGCATTTACAAATTAAATTGTTCGCATTGTAATTCAGTTTGTATAGGCCAGACAATTAGAAATTTTGATATTAGGTATAAAGAACATGTATGTTGTTACAAATACAAACACCCACATAAATCCAATTACGCTAAATACTTACTAGAACGCAATCATTCAATGACATCTAATAACACTATAGAATGTTTACACTTTTGTGATGATAAACGTAAATTAGATATAGTAGAAGCTTTTAAAATTCACAAACATTTAAAAACTGTACCGTTAATGAATGAGCAAATCGATCTCTTAAATTCTCCTCTATTGGACATTTTGGAATAAGAAATCAAGTCATCTGCAGACGATTACCGAGATCAAGTCACCAAGTTCTATTGCTGTAACAACACTAACTGTTTACTTTTTCATATAACCTTTGACAATGGCATGTAAACATGTCGAAATACCTATAAGGTTAAAATAAATAAATATTGTTAAAGTAATTAAGTATTTTATATACAGATAATCATTATAATTTGTTTGTTTACGTAACTAAGGCGTTGCTAAGACATGCCTAGATGTTAGTTTATTAGTTGTCAAGAAAGCGACATAAAATATTGCCAGGGTAGTACCATATAGGTTAGTCAATACTGCATTCTGATTGGTTCGAATATGTATGAATAAAACAATCAAAAAAGTTGCTCAAAGTCTGGCTTGACATTTTTTTTTTTATTAATTAGTGGGCTGTAAACTACAGTTTGGTTGCTGTCTTGACCCGCTAATTTATTTGTAACTTCTACGAGTTTTTGAAAATCGAAAGTTTGTGTCTATGTACTTTATAAACGGAGGACTATTAATTATTTGTTTATTCTAAATTGCTCATCAGTGATAGTAAAATAAGATTCGGTTTCTTTTATTTTTTTTTTGTAATGATGACTTTGAAAACTTTCGGTTTCTATATGTCTATAGGTACAACAGGTTCTTTGTTGTGATATAATACGAGCCCAGCACTCGAGCCACATATCAGAGAAGAGCATTCCAACTTTATGTGGTAACTCAGGCTAGACTTTGTACCTATGCTATTATATAAAGTATTTTAATTTATAAGTAAACATATATTTTTAAAGAAAGGGAAAGTCCCTGATCGTAAGTAAGAGTTATGCCGATTTCCAGTGAATGAAGTTGTGGGAAGGTTATTTGTGATGAAAGCTTTATTTAGATTTTGGCTTATTAACATTAATAAACGTCAATAATATTACACTTAATGCAAATGCATACGTTTAAAAAAATTACAGATGTTTAAAGAATTAAAACAGACTTTAGTATAGGTGTGTAATACTTGTGTGGAAAAATAATTTTGAGATTAAATTTGTGAGTACATCTCATAAATAATAGTAGGCAGTACTATACAAGGTTTGAAATTCCCATGAAAATAAAATGAGAGAATATAAAAAATAAAAAGGCACCAAGGTATTTGAATGCTCAACCTTCATAACTCATCATTGACAAATGAGGAAGTAATCGTATGAACATAACTATAATGTCGAGCGTTGTGGCAGACAAACGTATTCCCATCAGCCCAGCGCCGCAAAATGCGGCTTTTCGAGGGCTTCAAGCGGCGTGCCGTCGTTGTTGTAGTGGCAGATGAGGAACAGGCCAAGCGCCGGGCTCAGCAAGAGGCACAGGACGGTAAAGATGTTCCCGATTCAGCTATACTTGAAATGAAAGGTACACACACATCAACATTTGATTATTCTCTTGTCTTTCATGTTTTATCATTTGTTTGTTTCTCCTTACCTTTATAATTTTTATCTTTCGATCCCTTTTTATCATTTTCTTCCTTCTCTCGCTCTCAAGTGTTAATCTAACCTAAAAGCACTGTTTTTTGTTCACTTCATTTTTCCCACACTTCATATCTCTGTTTTACCACTTTATGTTGCGTAACAATTTTGAGCACCCGTTAATATCTCTCATGTCTTGGTGCCAAAGTTGTTATCGGTACACACGATGTATTTACTTCTTGTAATTAGCACAAACATTTTAGCAAACATGAGCATACCGAGGCGCGGAGAATGGCTAGAGGAGGTGACCTACGTGGAACTTGGCGAAGAAGAGGCAAAGGTGCTCGTTCAGAAATATAACCAGCAAGGCCGCGAAGCCGGTTTCGGTCCTATGGGCGGACAAAGATCCGGTTATCATCGTGATAATCGTGGTCATCCCTACAGGTGGGACCACAGTACCTCCAGACGTAAGTTATCTTAAAATTCTACGATTACATTTAATTACAAAAATAATATTATCAGGTGATTATCGTGGCGGCTATCGTGACAACCGCTCGTATCAAAACAACCGATATGATAGATCTCGTCAACATGGGGGCTGGCAGAATCGTCGTCCACCACCTGGCAGTTGGAACCGTGATATCCGTAGAGACAGTCGTGGCCCTCCCAGTGGCGGTTCAAGAGATTTCCGAAACAATAATCGCTCATCCGGTAAGAAAACAATTTTTTAATATGTTTATGGTTTTTACTACTTTTTACGACTACAGGAAGCGGTGGTAGTGGTCGTCAACTGGAGAGATCTGGCAGTCGGGACAATCGCAATCGAAGCCAAAGCAGTGGCAATTTCAATCGCAATCAACGGTCCCAAAACAATCGTAACCAACCTGCTAATTGGCAAGGAGGCAGTAGTGGTGGCGGCGGGGGCGGCGGTTCGTGGCAGAATCAGAATTGGGGAGGTCAAGGCATGTGGAATCAAGGAGGTTGGAGTCAGGGTAGCTGGGGTGGTCAGGCCCAGCAGTGGAAGGGCAGTTACGGACAGGGCGGATATGGACAAGGAGGCTACCAAAATTATCCCAACTGGAACTATTACGGACAGTATGCTGCTCAAAACTGGAATTCACAGGTAAGGATGCCGTTTAAATTTTTCCTATCGCGAATTTTTGTGTGCCATAAAAGTTAAGTGCATGAATCGTTTAGTAACAAAATAAATGGGTCTTTAGTTGTTTTGTGTTGGTTTTGATCGTGCAGTTTCCAATTACATTTTGTAAATTGTAAACTGCCCCAAGGTTCATCTTTGAGATAAAATGACAATCTTTTTGTTTAAAAGAATAATGTTGGTTAGGGGCAACCCCAAACAACCACTGCGGGCGGAACTGCGGCTTCTGAAAGTACGAATGCAGCCTACGGTCAGTATTCGCAACAAGCAGCATGGGCACAATACGCGCAGCAGTACGCTCAGCAGGGCCAACCATCCATCGCCACGCAGCAGCCATCTACGCAAAAATAAAACAAATTACGCTGTAGTTAAGTTAGAGGGTAGTTTGTAGTCTGTTTGCTCTGTACCTTGAGTATATGTATTCAGGTAAGTGCTTAGGATTATACCTTTTTTTTTTATAAAAATCTGGAAAGTATGAGATTACTGATCTCGTATTGTGTAATAATAGTAATTATTAAATTTATAATTTCTTTGTATGTATACAATCTTAAGGTTGGTTTTATGGAAATTATTTGTTTTCTGTTTAAGTAGTTCTTCTTTGAAGTGCAATAACAATTTTTTCTCTCAAAAACTGTGTTTTAAAAATATTACATTTGTTGTTGGTCAAAATTGGTATTTAGTTTCTCGAAGACCGTGCCTTCATCTACCTATAAATAATATATTGCCCAAAGGATGCCATCGTCCTAATAAATTCTTGAAACACAGTTTTTCCTATATTTGATGTTGCACTACAAGAATTTTTTCTGAAAAGTAGAGTAAGTTGTGTTGTGTCATGAAGTCTTTCATGTACTGTCTACTAAAATTTTTATCGAAATGTTCCAAGTGTGTACATTTTCTTTTGTAAGACATTTATTTGTGTATTGAAAGTACAATTATTATACTTAGCAAGTAATCAACCCCAACTTAATATAGTTGTAAAAAAACTTAAATTTTGAGAATTAATGTGAATTATGGTATAAAATATAAGAGGATTACTTCAGTAAGTTACTATTATCAGAAATGTAATATAAAATGTAGTTTCATTTTTAATATATAATTTTGTGTTTATTTTAAACTAAATAGACACCGATTTTTTTTAACACCACATGTATTTTATATTTGCTTGAAGAGATTCTTTTATTTATGAAGGTAAATTATGGTTAAATTTATTTTATGAATTACTAAGAAAGTAAGTTAAAATTTGTAATGTGTTCTCTTTTCTGGGCACCTCTGATTCAAAAAGTTTTGATTAATTATTTCATTTTAAACATACACATCTCAGGAGCTTTCAGGTAACAGAAGTGTTTGCTTAGCTCCCTTTGCTGGTTTAATGAACCTAAAATGGCTTTCCCAGCTCAATATACATAATAGTCCAAGAGGCAGTGAATTTTTTTGGACCTTATTTTCGCAGTCAGCAAACATCGATAGAATTGTTCAGTTAGTAATTCTGAGCAATATTTTTTATATGGATAGGGGGGGTTTCCGATGGGTTGAGGCGGAAAATGCGTCGGAAGATACAAATGCGCTGCACTTTTTTTTCCACTGATGAAAATGGTTTTAGTAGTAAGGGGTATACTAAAGTTAAGTAAAAAAAACAGTCTGTCTAATCTGTAAACATGGCAAATGTGTCTGGCAGGTGAAAAACTGAAAATTTTGTTTTAAAATAATTTCCCTTATTTTGGCAGTTCTGAAAATTTGTCAAATAATAGTTTGCATTATATTTGCATAACAATAGCTTAAAATACAATCTGGCTATTATGGCCTTGCCAGACTCGTCTAATGCTCGTCAGGCGCACTCAATTCGGCACGTTCGATTATGCAGACGATTGGTGTTTTATGTACATGTTCTTTTATAAATGAGAGCATTAAAAAAGCAATTGCACTCTGTATGGAGTACATAATTATGTTTCAGTAGCTCGAAAAATATTTTATTTATGAAGTCTTTAATTTTAATGAAAGTCATAGAAAAGTTTTTATTTGATATCTAACTTCAAGAAATGCATGAACAAAATCAAATTAATTGAATTCTTGTTCTTCATCGACTTCTTCTTCGCTTCCGCTGTCACTGTCTTGACAATACTTCTGATCAGTATCGTCTTTCTCGTAGCTGTCGTCAATAGCATCAATGTTCTTTTGTAGCTCCAAAACATTATCTGCATCATGATTGCCATCGTTTTCACCTGCGCACACAAATAAATATATTAAGAAAATGCAATTTTCTCTCAAATTAACATTGAAGCTATATTTAACCATTATTATTTTGGTTTATTACAAACTTCACCGCAAAGAAAATATTTACCTTCATCTGGTTGAATGACGACTTCGTTGACAAATGTAGGCAGCTGATCACCTTCAAACCAACGGAACTCATATCTTTCATCGACCTCTACCCAGCCATTATCAATAGGTTATAGAATCGTTGGATATTTGGAATGAGCATTTCTCCAAATGTTCGAAATGTACGAAGCCCTTAAAAGCTGCTGGCGCAATTCAGATTGACAAGGTAGTAGGGCAGAACCGTCGAAATTTTTGATGATTGGCTTGAAGAATTTATCTGTATTGCTGTCTGAGTATGCTTTTGTGAACATGGCGAATCTTGCATCATTAACGTATGCGATTTTTTTCATGGTATACATGTGACAAACTAATTCTTCTGCGATGTTCCAGATTTGCAAGGTCTATAAATGTTTTCTGGTATACTTCAGAGCCTTGTAAGATCGATAATGGCCGTTTTTTGCCTTTTCTGAAAAAAGCCGGATTAAAATCACACCCAGTTAAGGCGTGAAAACCTGGCAATGAACTGCACAAACTTTTTCCCAAAGATTCGTGCATTTCCCACCAACCTTCATCCAGACTTTAACTGATGCTCCAAGATGTTCCATATTCCCGAGCATGATAATAAGAATATCTGTCAGAACATCTAATTAAAACGTTACTTCCTGGATCGATTTTACATGCATGATAGACAATTTTTGTGTCAGCCTCTTCATGTTGGTCCCACATATAAATTTCGGAAATCGATCGAATCACCTTGCCATCGTCCACTTCATATTTATAGCACATATCGTAATTGAGATAGACAGTTTTTGAACCAATAATAGGTGCCACCTCATCACTTGACCAAAATTTTTTTTTTAAATCCACCAAAGCTTTTTTGAAATTTGTGTTCTTCAATTCTTTTGAGAAATCGGATGGTCGAACTTGCTTGGGTCCAGAAATTTTGAAAGAACGGAAATCTATTGATTCTTGCAAATGATGTTCGTAATCTTAGATGGATGGTTTGAAGTAACGATCGAAAACGATAGCTGTTGTCGTTACGTTATACTTGAGAATTGTTTTGCAAAATTTTTTTTGCTATATTTCCAAATGAAAGAGGTAATTCTTTCATGAGGTGCATGAGAAAGAAGCCATCAATTATCACAGCATCTATTCGCTCTGGTTTTTCACTTTTGATTTTTTGCTCCAAACATTTCACAAGAACCGATTTGTCTGTCTTACAAATATTTCCGTTAATATGGCACAATGATAAGGGAACAGGGGTCAAAGGGTAAGTAAGGACCTTTTCAATGTTGATTTTTTATTCCAGAGAAAGTCCCAATAATCGTCCAAATAAGTCTCTCTGCATGCGTACTTCTTGAACTTTTCCAGCAATTGTAACTTTTTTCTTCTTCATAGATTCTGTGAATGCATACATTTTATTTAGTTTTATTAGTAGTTCGAAGCGACCCTTATCGGCAGCACACTCGGCTATCAAAATGTGATGTAATTCGGACCCAATTGATTCAACGTTAATTAAACACTCACGAATAGAATCTGTCACTGCTTCTCCGTTCAGATATTATATAATAATTCACTTTTCAAATCTGTTTCAAAGGGGTTGAGATTTTTATTTATTCCATTAATAAATTCTTGCAGCTGATGAGTACTTTTTTTGATCCGATTCGGCTCCAAATCTGCTGTTATATCTTGGCTTTTGTTCAATCCGGCTTTTTTCAAGATATATGAGATTATTGTTGAACGAATACTGTGGCTTTTACACCAGCGTTGACGAGCTGAAATTGAGTTTGTACTATTGATAATTCCAGTTAATTTGTTAGCAGCGTCAGCATTAATTGTTTGCTCCAAAGTCAAATCAATCGGCAGCCTAGAGAATGGTTTCGGAGTTCTTTTTACACCAAACGATCCTTTTTCGAATTGTATCCTTGATGCGGGATGAGTTTGATCAATTTTTAGCAAATTATCATGATATTTCACTAACCACCGAGCATAATTACGTTGGTTGAAAGCAAAAAATGGATTTGAAATCTTCGGCAATACGTATTTGAATAATTCCAAGTTAGCTGTTCGAATACTATTGTTTAGAAGCAAATAATAATTAATGAGATTATTATAGATCAGATAGTATTGAGCTGTCATTCCATGCTCACCAGACATTGTTTTTTTGGTATATTCTTCGTATTTTGTAAACAACTCATTCAGCTCATCGTTGGTGATGATTGGGCATAATGATCTTGTTGCTTTGAAGTCTCGTAGATATTCCTGAGCTTCTAAACTGATTTCCAATTCATTCACATGAAGAAATTGTTGGAACTGTAAAATCTGAAGTGCCAACGCAACCATGGGATGCAGTCTCTTACATCTATTGAAGTGTTTTCCAGTGATAAACGCATTCACTGAGCCACTTGCTAACAATCCACTATCTACCATAATGTTTGATAAGCCACAATTGTCGATGAATTTTCCGACCGCTTTAAAATACGCCATCATAACATGGAATGAACCTAGATGTATGAATAGATTGTCAAATGTAGGCCTTTCTATGAACCTAGATGTATGAATAGATTGTCAAATGTAGGCCTTTCTTTTGCTTGAATTCGTATAGCATCTCTAGCAATTGCTAAATCATACGTCACTTGCATATAGGTTTCGTTACATTCTTCAGCAATTTTTTGGCTTACGGCCATAGTTCTGTATACAACCGATTTCTCCGTTGGCGATGAATTTATTGTCGTTAAGTATGAAACTTTCTGCTTTGGTGAATTATCCTCATAAATTAAACTGTTAAAACCTACCCACATAGGTGTGTTTGAAATTTTTAGAGCGTGCGATACCATCCAAGCTGAATATATTCGTTGCAACGACTCCATGCAGTCAGGTATTGAGTGGCGTGGCTCTTCATTTTCAGATAGCAGTGTTTCAATCATCTTTGGTCGTTTATTGTACGGTTCTAATTCTTCCGTTATTGCATCAAATGTTCGTCTCTTTTTTTTCGTTTTTTGATTCGAAGTACATGGTTCATCGTTATTATTTTCGACAATATTGCTGAATACTATTGTTCCTTCAGCATTTGTAGCATCAATATCAATATTTTGAAAAATAATGCCCACTGTGTCATGTAGAGTGTCTTTCCCAGTAAGAGTATCAACGAATCTATCGAAATTATCAAATGCAACACCTGTCTGTAAATTCGCTGCCTTGGTGATATCTGCTGGACAGATCTGCGTCCTGATTGTTGAAGCAAAAGTCGCTTCAGTTTCTAGTTCTTCAAGAACTGTGTAACTGCAGCAGTGACCAAATTTATTTATCAGGTTGACAACCTTTTTACTGTTTGTCAAGCTTTTCAGTGCCATTCCCAGTGTGATGTGTTTTGACGGTTTTATTGTTCCGTTTGAAACGGCGTAGATAGAATCATCTGCGAGCGAGTCCATAATTCTTTTGCATTTCGAGCTGTCTCTACGGCGACGGCTAGGCCCACTTAACAAAGTTTCATAAAAAATATGCACTGCTTTCGGAGTTGTACTTTCTCCTTCTATGAGATCATCCGCCGTCATTTCATCCGGAATTCTATCCGGCTGCATGTTTAAAATTTCTTGTCTTAAAATGAGTGCTGCCCTCTGAATGATGTCAATATTTTCAAGCTCTGTGAAATCTTGCTCTTCTAAAATACGTCCTTTGAAAGGCTTGACAATTTTTTGATTGTGAATTGTGATAATTTTAATTTCGTTTTTAAAAGTTTGCAGTAATTTCTCTTCAATATGATGGCTTGAAAATATTTTTTTCGTACTATCCGGAAGTTCATTATGGTATTCGACGATGAGGCGATTGACATATAATTTCTTTAGAAATGTTAAGAAATAATAACGACTACCTTGGACAACATTGTCATTAACAAACGCGCAGAGTTCATCATAGGCTATTTTATTTTTATCGCCATTCTTGTGCCATGTTTTTTTCTCACGTGGTAGAGCAGACGCACATGTGTAATTGTACGCTTTTTTACAGTGATTGTGATAATATATAATCCAACTAATTTTTTTGTAATTTTCTAGTTTTTGCAGCATATCGACATCATTGATTTGTGTCGCTTCCGATTTAACTCCTTCAATTGAAGATTCTTGCCTGAAGCTGTACAGTTTTTGTTCTTTTTTTTTTCACAACTTTGCGTTTACTGTTGCAGAATATACATACATCTTTCAGAACATTTTCCTCCATAGATTCGTTGTCTTGCTCTGGTGGGTCATGATGAATATCTTCAAAATCTTCATCAACCTCGATATCTGCATCCACGTCGGATCCGACTCAAAAAAAAAATTATTTTCGAATCTCTTAATATTTTTATCTCGGCATGAAACTAAATACCAATCCTACGGACTACTATTGTATAAGCGGCTTGGTACGGGGGTGCAAATTGTTGGCTTAGGGCCCTACCTGAGTCAGGTATAACTACACCGAGTAT
The DNA here is from genome assembly GCA_958336395.1 of Ctenicera cuprea. Taxonomy (NCBI): domain Eukaryota; kingdom Metazoa; phylum Arthropoda; class Insecta; order Coleoptera; family Elateridae; genus Ctenicera; species Ctenicera cuprea. The sequence goes on along the minus strand of OY284495.1, from coordinate 29,238,191 downwards.
TATAACGACCATGTAAGAAATTTACTCATAGCAATAGTGAATAGCTTGGAAATAACTTCAGTACTAAAATATCAAATTTTAAATTAAAAAATTACAGTTTGACATACTCGTGCTGCGTAGACACTGATGGCTCTGTTGAGGATACTTCTGCCGATGTTGATTAGATAGAATCTTCAGAGGGACGGTATTTTTTCATTTTTCCAGTAAAATTGCTGTAGCATTTTGAATGATAACCCCTGTCGTCATCGACAACGATAGGCAAATCTACATCACTATACTTTAATTGGTGCTCTTTCAGAATAGCCAACACTTCTGCACATTTTAACAAAGTTAATTGTGAAAATTTGATAATTGGCTTCGACGACTTTCTGCATATTACACAAAAAACCGACGTTGGCGCTATTATAGAAGTACTGCGGTCACACTGACCGTTGATGTTAAGTTGAGTGAGCCCTTGGACAATGATGCATCGAAAATGTATTATTCGTATATTGTCACGTGATTGGCAGCTGTTCCCAGGTAACTCGCATTCCAGCGTTGTTATCTAAATACTATGGAGGGTACAGGTACCTCTATTCTCCATACTAAATACGCACATGCCGCTGTTCCCCTCCCTCGTTTGACTGCCTGTCTTGTAGGACTTAGAGAGTCTGGCGAGGCTTTCGTGATTGTTTTTTCCATGGAATTATAGTATAATCTGCCATGTGAAAAATTTTCAGAACTGGGAAGATAAGAGCAATAATTTTCTATTTTTGCAATTTTGAAAATGCCGCCAGACTCATTTGCCAATTTCGTAAATCAGCCAGACTTATTTTTAATTATAGTTTATGACAGTATCAATTTATACGTTAAATTTCAAGCATGTAAAAATAAGGGTTAGAGATCCGAAAAATCGGTCAAATTTTCCGATCCGCAACTTTTCAACCAGACTTACTTTCCACAGCTTGAGATAAGCCAGATTGCTTTTTCGTAAGTTTCATGACCTACTTTAGTAAATGTAAAAGATTTATAACGGGGAAAATAAGTCGACTCATCTATTTTTTTATCTTTGGAACCCATCGGAAAATTTTTGCCAGACTCAAAAATTCTTGATTAGTATCGCCAATAGACCAAACTAATAGATATACACCGACTGGGAAAATAAGGTCCAAAAAAATTCACTGCCTAATGTTAAGAATTAAAGTGAACAAGTAACAAAATTACTTTATGACTATTATGTTTTTAGCATAACAATACTGAACTCGCTTGACGGTGGTAGGCTGTCAACACTACTGTGCCGATGATGAACTGCAGCTTGATCCTGACTCGACGTAGATTCACATGAGGGACTCCCAGGGCTTAACTTTCAGATCTTGCTTCAGGCATAATTTTCATAGGATTTATAATTGATTATCTGTAGACACACTGTCATACCAAATTCAACTGGGTGTGGCCCGTTTTAGATAAGACTGGCTTACACATCTGTACGAATGAAGGGCTCGGACGCCACTTGTTTGCTGACGTGCATTGTTTGGTCATGGCACTTGAATTTTAATATCGACTCCTTTTGTAAATCGCGCAATTGCTTGATAAGCTTAGTTTGTTGTTCATCTGTAAAATAAGCAATCCACTTTCTTGCCATCTATTAGTGTAGGTAAAAGATTTAGTCTAAGAGTTAATTGTTAAATACATGTAAAATCGAATAGTTAAGAAAAAAATTTAAACTTGCGTTAAATGCTGATGGCGTCAAATAAATCAAACAAAATCGTGTTTTTATATATATGGCCTTTCGATTTAAATCAGCGATGTTATTGTAGAGGAGAGGTAAAAAGATACTACAAAGGGTGGTTGAACTCTATGGAATTTTAATATCTGTTAGCAATAAAACCGCAACGTGTTGAAGGAGAGGCTGCGTCTCATTTCAACAGCTTGCGATTGGCACACCAGCAAGTGGAACACCCTTAAACTACGTGCTAAGCAGAGAAAAATGAAAAATAAACTGGTTGTGCTGATTAGTATAATGCCATAGGATTAGACTGGATATCTAGCATAGCAAATCATAGTGAGGAACTGAATATTTTTGTTTTGTGGAGAAGTATCGATTTTTGATTTTGCAAAAATGTGTTCCTTGAGATTAAAAAACAAAAGCCCATATAGCAAATTCATGAGCCAAAAATTGTGAAAGAGGGGGAAAATTGGCCCGCTAAATATTACTGAACCTTGAAATAACATTAAAATTTTATATTACAATCACGTCTAAGCATGTTGCTCAAACAAAATGTTTTTTCTACAACTATTTTAGAATATAAGCATTCTGTGATACAATTTGTAATTACGGAATAAACACATTATTACATTTTTTATAAAATATTTCATTCTATCAATTATTTATAGAATGAGTACTAGCATCGACATCTATTATCAAATTATTTAACGCCTCTTTATCTTCCGTTTTTAGTACATACTATTCACAAATATTAAAATTTAATGACCTAAATAATTTACAGTTGTAGAAAAAGTATAGTCTGTAACACGTTTGGAATGGCTATTCCGCACTCGTGGACCATCGCACAAACTATCCACTCCTGCAAAATATGCCGTATTCCAAACTTGTTACAAAATATACTATTTTGCCTCTCCCATTTAATTTTTTGCAATACATGCTAAATGGTTAAGAGATTAATTTAAAACTAGCCGAACCTGTAGCCTACTCCCCACACTTGAAAGGATAACTTCTTTTAAAATATGTGTTAAAGGGAGAAGGGAAAACGAATAACAATAACATTGAACAACTATATATTAAGAATAAGTAATTAAGTATATTATGAAATAAGCTTTGCTGCTCGCAGGCCTCATTCATACACACTGCCCTGTTCACCTCCGCTGACCTGACTGTCACATAAACATCAAAACCTGCTAATATTATAACTAGTAAGCTGTGTTGAGATGTAAGATGAGAGCAAGATGCATGGATAGCTAATATGAGAGCATAACCAGTTACGAAAGTAACTGTTGTCCTTCTTGAAGTTTCGTCCAATAGGGAAAATGAACAAGTGTGGAGTAGCTGACCTGTATAAAATATATTTAATGGTCACAAACGTTGATTATAGGTTAAGCTAAAATTTCTATTAATAATTTCTTGCATTAAAAGGTTGCCATATAGAAACCTACTGGTTAATCAACCATTTAATGGTAATATTCAGATTTACAATAGTTAATGGAAACAAAAGTGGCATAACGGGCATAACTGATAGATTGTCAAAACCAATGCTGACAACATAAACAAATCTATCTGAAAACCCTAACTCGATCGAGTAATCAGTAATGCTTGTGCCCCGTACACAATTATTAAAATGTAAAGAAAAGGTTCGAGCAGGAATCACATTGTTTTTTTTTTCTTATAATAAATTAAGATTAACCTAAACGATTTTATTAAAATTTTTTAACTAAATGGAATGCATTAAAATTGTGGGATACTCAATAACATAGTATGGGTTGGTGTTTTTCTTTCAGATTGGTATTGCAGTTATTACTAGCCTCTTACGTACAAGAAGGCGTACATTTATCGCCTAAATACATTAAAAAAATATTAAAGTGGACGTTATCTTAGTATTTACTGTAAATATTCAACATGCGTAAATAGTATAGTGAAGTGCGAAATAGATCTAGTGCTAGTAACGTAACTAAACGCTAAATACAAGTATTATTGATCCGTCAATTAGGTTGGGTGTTGTGTGACTATTTTAAGTGTAATTTTATGGCTGATATTGTTATTTATACATTTTTTTAATAAAATCCTGTGCAATGTCGTATCCTTCGCGCCCCCCACTAGGCATCCCCATGCCAGGCATGGCCTATATGTCTATGACTGCACCTCCCCCATTAATGCCTGCTGTACTGCCGGTGCAACATGTAAGCCTTTACAATTGAATTTATAACTTGTAGATGTTGAGATGTAATTTTTATTTTTGACAGATGTTGCCTGTTCAAGTGACCTCGGCTCCTCAGATCCGAGCGTTCCCTAAACTAAACCCAAATCGAGAGCAGCTAAAACAAGTACAAGGTCCACCAGTCACCGTGTTTGTCGGTAGGTTGCTCATACCGTTGACATGTGGTTCATTTACGATTTGTGTTTGTAGGAAACATTACAGAAAGAGCCCCTGATTCTATGATACGACAAATTCTAGCCACGTGTGGTCACGTAATTAGTTGGAAGCGAGTAAAGGCTTTTGGTTTCTGTGAACTGGCAGGACCAGATGCTGGTTTACGAGCTGTTCGACTGCTCCACGATATGATGGTTGGAGACAAGCGCCTCGTAGCTAAGGTGGACGCTAAAACTAAAACTGTACTTGATGAATATAAAGGTAAGTAGTAAAAAATTATATTAATATTTAAATGTAATAATATCTTAAGCTGGTTTTACTCAGTAACTTGATTAGTTTTTAGTTATTAATAATAACAAACCCCTTCATGATAGTTTTTAAGCTTAGTTTGCATTACAATATTCATTCTAGGAATGCCAATACTCATATTACCACATACTTCAAATAGCATACAAAAATCCTTAGAATTACAGGTGAATGACCTTGATATTTATGATTGGTTCTATATTCATCTATTTATACATGTAAAAATACATGTAGAAATTTAGGGCAATATTTTTGTTTTAGATCCTAAATCTTGTAAATACCTTTACATGTAAAAATATCCTCATGTAAAACCAGCTTTATTGGTATTTCGATATGTTTACATGTCATTGACAAAGGTAAGATTAAAAAGTAAACAGTTGGTACTGCTATAGGAACAATAGAACGGGATGACTTGATCTTGGTTGTCTAGGTCTGCAGTTGACTTGATTTCTTATTCCAAAAGTCCAATAATGGCGAATTTAAGAGATCAATTTGTTCATTTTAATATTTGGGAGTTTCAAATGCCTTCAGCATATCTAACTTACATTTATCATCACAAAAGTGTAAACATTTTATAGTGGTATTAGATGTCATTAAATGATTGTGTTCTAGTAAGTGTTTAGTGTAATTGGATTTATGTAGGTGTTTATATTTGTAACAATGTACATGTTCTTTGTACCTAATAGCAAAATTTCTAATTGTTTGGCGCTGGCCTATGTAAACCGAATTACAGTAGGAGCAATTTAGTTTGTAAATGCCTGATTTTAGCAATACATTTCTTTTGCATTAGACAAAGTGTCTAAAACGGTTTTTGGTTTAAAAATTACTTTACATTTATTTGTTTTATTTATAGTTTTAACAATGTTTCTGATTTATTGCCAACATATGGAATTGAAGCATATTTAACTGTATGGAATGAAGTATTTGGATAAATTTTTTGCATACCTAATTTATAATCTTTTTCTTAAATTAATATGTCAATAGAATGAGTTATATAACCATTACTGTATGCAATTTGTTTAATAATTGATATTTCTTTTTTATAATTAATTTTATCCTAAGTGAACCTTTAAAGTCCTGTTTATGCAGAGTCTGTATCGAGGGGTTAATCATTTCAAAAATGAGTGTACACCGAATACAGATTCCACATGAATACAGCAAGTACATAATGAATACGGCCGAATACCTGACTAAGTATATACACAGCAGAGAGTTCGTTTGTGTACTCAAGAATACCTATGAATACTCATGAATATATGGGAATACATGAGAATACATACAAATATTAGGTAGAGTACGCCTAAATACGAGGGCAGAAATTACTGCAATAAAGTTACAATCACGATAAACATTTATGTATTAATATTTATTAGGCACAGGTAAATGCCGTAGTACAATATAGTTGTAACAATATTTTATATATATTTATTGAACAAAAAATAAGTTATACATTTTGCAAAGAAATAAATGAAACTTTGACCTTGGCAATACAACTTAAAGTTGTCACAATGTGTATTATATATTCATTAAACAAAAAAAAAATTATAGATCCTACAAAAAAAGTAAATAAAATACAAATAAAACAGGCACAAAAATGTGTATGAAAAACTTCTCGAAAAACCTCGCGAAAACCTTATCGTTCAAATAGGTTTATACATTATACATTAACTTAAATGTAAGCAAAACATGTTTCATTATTTCATTTGTTCATTACCCTTTTCTGTTTGTCACTGCTTAAAAAGCATTTTGCTTTCTGCAATAACCAACAAAGTGTACTCTTTTTTATTGAAATAATTTTATTATTTGTGTCTTTCACAAAAACCTTTGATTTATCATCTGGCTGTTCATCAGGTACATCAAAATTTAAGTCAGAAACATTAACGATATCATTAGGTGTATTTAAGTTAAAGTTATCACTGCTGCTTTCCCTGTCGGGCAGATCACAGTCTTCGTTGTGTGCTTGGTCATCATCAACCTCCTCCAAGTCTACATCAGAGACCTCCGAATCATGATTATCACATGTATTTATTTGCGATATAAAGTCACTTTCAAATATCTTCACTTTTCACTGAAGAAATATTTCTTCAACAGATTTTTTGGCAGATTGAATAGCAACTTTCATCGTCTCCGGGTAAAATATTTAACTCGCTGCATTTAACATCTTTTTTATGTGGAAATTTGAAATCCTTCGTTTGTTGTTTTGAATAAAGTATTTCAGTTTGTAACTGTAATCTCTTTAGCCTGTGCAGAATTTCTAGCATACTAAAATTTACCACAGGTAGAAGTCATGGATCTCGTTATTCTGAAAAAAATTTCACACGTCTGGCTGTTAAAAAATACTGTGGCTTGTTACTTTCCCTCAAATTTTTTATGACAATAATAATTGCATGTGCGTTTATTTCTATGCACATGTAACAATTGCTGGTTATGAAGTTCTCCATGTTTGCAGTTTTGGACCGTTTTATGTACGATTTCCAAGCCCGAAAAAAGAATGCTGCCATCCATATCTTATTTATTCTTTCGGTGGGAGTTAACGTTTTACCGTTATATGCAAAAACACAATTTTGAATCATCTGTAAAAAAATGGCCGTGGCTTGAGCTCCAATAAGTCTATAACATTTGGTGATATAATTTTTTGCACACTTGCATAATTCATTTTATCCTTCACATTTATGTCCGTTTTACATAGCAAATGGCGTGACTTTGGTACTTCTTCTATTAAGAGTTGTAAGTCGTTCACTGATATAACATTTCTTCCTAACAACAAGTTTTTCATTTTAGTTGCTTTTTTAGTCTGATTTGCAATTACACTCGTTTTCAATAAGCGGTTTCGTAATTTAGTGTCTATATGAACAGTGTCCTGTACACAGATAACAGAAACCAGCGCGCACATAAAGTACTTTCTAACTTTTCCTAAACTCTCGTCTAAACTTAAATTCCTACACTTAATTCCCAGTTTCATGTGAGATTTCATTGCGCTTAAACATCTTGTGTCGCCATCGCTAGACATCCCCAATATATTAACATCGTACTTTTTTGCTTCTCTGACAATAAAATCCCACCTGTGAAGTACCTCTGAAGCCTTAAATCGGTTGTCGGTTCCATATATACATAAGCAAAATGGTTATCAATTTTGTTTAAGTGGTTGTACCATTATAACATAAGCAATATTTGATGCTACCCAATTTCAAAATATTTTTTTATAACTCGTGCATTGGTAGCTGGATAGTTGTGAATAGTAGGAAGGCCATTTTCGTAAGCGCAGCGTAAAACCAACAATTTGGTCTGACGTTGGATCGTATTGTATCCTTCCTACAATGCCTGCACCATCTTCACTAATCCAGACTGTACGTGGCAAATTGTTGTTTGCCAAAAAGTCACTGAGGTTTTCAAAATTTAATTCGCCTTCCGTTATATAATAGGCATTGTCTTTAATAGTACGCAAAACACATGGAATTGATGGAACTTTGTGTGCTAACTTGCCACGCACACAAAGTTCTATATGCTGCTCGGCCGCCAACAATAAACATATGTTGAAAACAACTTCATTGTTTCTTCGTAACGATTTTTCTTCGACCTATTTTGCTTTTCGGCAGATTTTATAAGCTGCTGCAGAAATGACGACGACTCGGATGACGACTTTTCATATTTTTTAGGACATGTATTTTTACTAACTAAACTGCCGCCAATCCAATGCAACGTGAAATTCCCCCGAATGAAGCTCAAGTGAATAGTCAGTATTTGTTGTGAATTTTATGAGGGGTTCATCATCGGAATCTGCCGACTTGTAGTCACTGTTGGCGCATGTCCAGTTTCTATACGTTTTGAACTTCGTTTTGAACTTCGTTTTGAATATTTTTCTGATGAGTTTTTATCGAATTCTGATTTTATTTTGTAAGTAGAAGTTTCTGCCTCATATTCCTCAGTTTCAATAGATTCGGGAGTTTTAGTAACTGTTTTCGTGTCGGTTTTCGGTTTAATAATGATGTGCTCCAGTATAGATATTTGGCGAGATATTTGGTTTTTGGACATTTCATTTACGATTTATAAATACTTCGCATATTACGGTATTAATGCTTTTAACTCGATTATTACTGTTCACTCGAGTGGTCACTGCATTCTTGCACACTGTACTCCCTCTACTCACAATTACAGCTGATGTAAGGGCTGACTTGCTCAATTTCTTCAGAACTAGTCTACTCTAATCTGGTAAAATCGGCGGGAAAAGTTATGATTGGATTAACCAAGGTCTCACGAATACAAGAGAATGCAAGATGAATATGCGAGTACACTAGGAATTCACGCGAATGTGGTTGAATACACAGGAAGATGTGAATGCAGATGAATTTGTATTCGAATGCTCTGCTAGTGTACACCTGAATACGTAAATGATTAACCCCTCGGTCTGTATGTTGCCAATTTATGAGTTTTATGATCACAAGACTGGTGTGGTATTGTAATGTCTGTTTGTTTAACAGATTATCAAAAAACCCGAATAATACATACAAATTCACAACCACCAAAACTATATGGTTTATTAGAAATACACAAACCTAACATGCCCATTACACCAGTAACATCATACATACATCCACCAATTATTCTGATACATTTATATATGCTTGGATTTCATACTTTCGCGATAAATCAGAAAAAATCGCTAAAATTATAAACAAAAAAAATAAACGTAAAGTAATTTTTTAGACAACTAAAAACATTTTAAACGTTTTGTATTGTTTGTCTAATGCTAAATAAAATACAGATGATTTGCTGAAATCAGGCATTTATATATATTGCAATGATATGCGTGTGCATGTACTTACTAGAAAACAATTCCCTAAATGCCCGCAATTCACGCAATCACAAATTATATTTCGTATGAGACTCTTATTAACTTTCTCAGGGTCGTTATTTAGCTTGTAAGATAAGTTATTAATAAATAAATAAGAAATGGAATAAACACACAACAATATCAACGTTACAAAAAAAAAGGTTTTATTTAAATAAATCAATTTCTAAATGAAGTTTTCGAAAATCAAATAAATTTTACTAAATACTATCGTCTTTCTAATAGAGATCACTTATCTTAATGTCTTCTTACTGGGATATTCTTCACTCGAGCAAACGATGAATGTCGAAACTTTTACTTCACTAGTCTGCTGGTTCCTCAAGTAACCACAAACACTCGCCTTTAATTTGAATCCTGCTCTGGACTGTTTTTATGTTATTTTGGACTTGGTTTTAACACCACCACAACTGGAGAAACTTTCTGGATCGCTTTATACTTGTAATTCTTCTGGATTTTTTTACAATTCGTTGATAATTCGTTGTATTTCTTTCTTTTATATTCGTAATCACTTTTATATTACTTTTTAAACTCGTTTTTCCTCTTTATTTTCCAGAGAATATAAATTTCTCTGTCTTTGTTTACAAAGACGAGTCGTACTAACTAAACAAACTCTCCATTCTTTTGTCTTCCTTCTTTGATTCCCATTTTTTGAACAAACAAGTAAATCTCATGACCATGAGTATTTTTTAATACGTTTGTGACATTGACACTGACATCCATAATGACATTTATTGATGCACACACAAGTAAGACTAAAACTTCTTATAAATTAAACCTTTTGAACAATTATGAACTAAATTATAATTAAAATTAACATAAATAAAAATCGTGTCAATCTGATTGTGTTTTTCTTTTCTTTCAGTACAAACAAACCTCACAAATATGAAAAAATATAAATTATTAGAATTTACAACAAGAAATTACAGCAATGATACGCAACCCTGAGTTTAAAAGTTTGAAAATCAAAATCTTAAAGTTCTCACAAACCTCCAATCGCAAATTGAATTGCAGCAAGCATCCCAAAAATTGCCTTCCAGGAACTACAATACCCCAGTCAAAAACATACACCTCCAAATATCATAGCATTTTTGCCCCCAGATTAAAATAAAATTTTAGAATATTAAACAAAATAAGTTTTATAAAGAAAATTTTATTTTCATCGATTTCAACATTAAACTTCTTTAACACGTTGACTGCCGTCTCAGTCCATTGCCTGGGTTATTTTTCTCCACTCTTTTCTATCTGCGGCTTTTCTTCTCCAATCTTCTATTCCCACTTCTCTCAGGTCCCGTGTCACCTCTTCCTTCCATCTACTTCTTGGTCTTCCTCTAGCCCTTACCACTATCGGATTTATCTTTAGCACTATCTTGGTCATTCTGCTGTTTTCCATACGCTGAACATGCCCCAACCATCTAACTTGTTGTTGTTTCACGTGTTGCACTATTGACGGCTCATTGTACAATTCTTCTAGCTCTTTGTTAGTTCTTCTTCGCCATAAACCTTCTTCTTTATGCCCACCGTAAATTTTTCTCAGCATCTTTAGTTCCCAAGTCAGCAGCTTTGTCTCTCTTACTTTTCCCAGCTTCCACACTTCACATCCATATGTTGCTATAGGCTTCAGCACTGTTTTATACACCTGTATTTTTGCTTTTCTTGATATATATTTTGATTTCAAAATGGGTGTTAATGCTTTTGCTGCTTTATCTCCTCTTACCAGTCTTGTTTTTGTTTCTTCCTCTTCTCTTTCGTCTTCTGTTATCTGTACCCCTAAATATGTGAATACTGTTACTCTTTCCATTTCCAGTGCTTCTTCACCCTGTCGTTCGATTATTAGGTTTTGCCTTTCTATTACTTTCCTCGCCTCCTCTTCAACTCTTTTTATTACTTTTGTCAGTTTAACTTTGGTATTTGTTATTAACACCAGATCGTCGGCGTAGGCTATACATTGATGGCTTTCATTAATTATGCTTCCTGTTCTGTTTATTTTACTTCTTCTTAGTACATATTCAAGCACTATATTAAACAGGATTGTAGAGAGTGAGTCTCCTTGTCTCACCCCATTTCTAACATGGAAGCTCTCTGATGTCCTTCCTTTCCATTTCACCTTATTTAATGTTTTCTGTAGTGTCATCTGTACCAGATTAATCAACTTTTTGGGGATCTTTAAGTTCTTCATTGCCTTGTAGGTATACCATTTCTCTCTTTAGTGTGTCATATGCTTTCAGAAAATCGATGAAAGCAACATGAACCTCCTTATTGTACTCTCGGCACATATCTTGGGTTTCTTTTAGGATGAACAGTTGGTCGGTGACTGAACGGCCTGGTCTAAATCCTGCTTGATATTCTGCTATTTCTTTTTCTGTATAGGGTTGTAGTTTATTTCTTAGACTTGTTGCGAGAATTTTGTAAGTTGTGTCTAATAGAGCTATTCCTCTGTAGTTGTTGTAGACTGTCCTTTCTCCCTTCTTGTGTGTAGGGGTTATTATTGCTTCCGCTCAGTCTTTTGGGATCTTCTCTTGTTGCCATATTTTGGTTAATAGATTGTGAATCCTTGATGTTAATTCCTCTCCTCCGTACTTGATCAGTTTTTTTTTATTCCATTTTCTCCAGGGGCTTTTCCATTTTTTAACTTCTCTTCGTTTCCTTGGCTTTTGCCTTCTTCTTTGTTCAGTAAACCTTGGAAGTATTCTTTCCAGCCCATAATTATTTGTTCTTCATTACTTAATCTTTCTCCATTCTCGTTCTTAAATGCTATTGGTGTTTGCTTGTAGCCTCGTCTTGTTTGCTTTATTTCTTGGTAGAAGTTTTTTATTTCTCCTTTATAGTATTTTTCTGTCTGCTCTGTGTGTTTTTGCCAATATTTCCTCTTTGCCTCTCTGTAAGTTTTCTTCTTTGCTCTGCATATTTTTCTCTATCTTCCTGTCTTTCGGTTTCTATCATTTTCTTCCTTGCCTTTAGTTTCTTTTCTCGTTCTCTTTCGCAGTCGCTATTGAACCAGTTATTCACCTTTCTCTTTTTTCTTTTCTTGTTTAGGACTTGCTTTGCTGCACTCTTGATCATCATCATCATCATCATGTAGCAGCTAATCGATCCATTGTTGGATATAAGCCTCCTCAAGTTGCTTCCATACTATGCGGTCCTCAGCTTGTCGGGACCATAGTTTTCCTGCAGTTTTGTCTATGTCATCTTTCCACCTGGCTCTTGGTCTGCCTCTATTCCTTTTACCCTGCCGTGGTCTCCATACCATCACCTTCCTTGTCCATCTGTTGTCCTGAATTTTTATGTGCCCGGCCCATCGCCACTTTGAACTGGCTATGCATCTTGCTACGTCATCCACCTTTGTTTTCTGTCTTATATGTTCATTTCTTATCCGATCTTGAAGCCTCACTCCTAGCATAGCTCTTTCCATTTTCCTTTGGCATCGTTTAATTTTTTCCATTGTTGTTTTCTTTAGGGTCCATGTTTCGGATGCATATTTTAGTATTGGTAGCACGCATTGGTTGTATACTTTTGTCTTTAGATACTGTGGTAGTTTTGTTTTGAATACTTGGTTCTTAAGTTTACCAAATGCTGCCCATGCCATTTTTAATCGTCTATCAATCTCCGCTGATTGTGTCTCTTCGGTTAGTGTTATTTTCTGACCCAGATAAACGTACTCGTCTACCACTTCTACTTGTTCGTTTCCCATTTCGATAGGTGTTGCATCATTTTTATTCGTCATTATTTGTGTTTTGGAGATGTTGATTTTGAGTCCTATTCTCTCTGTAGCCGATTGTAGTTGTCTTAGCATTCTTTCTAGGTCGGGCATGTTTTCTGCTAGTAGCACAATATCATCTGCGAAACGTAAGTTCGATAGGTACTCGCCATTTATATTTATATCCGTGTTGTGCCAGTCTAGGGTCTTGAATGCATCTTCCAAGCTGTTTATGAATAATTTGGGAGAGATAGTATCTCCGTGCCTAATTCCTCTGTTGATTGGGATGGGGTTGGTGTCCTCTATTGTGTGTATGATAATCTTTGTATTCTCGTATAGGTCTTGGATTAAGTTTACATATCTATGGTCGATTCGACATCTTTTGATCGCGTCTATTATTGCCCAGCTTTCGACTGTGTCGAAAGCCTTCTCGAAATCTATGAATATCATGTATAGCGGTAGATTGTACTCTTAAGACTTCTCCATTACTTGTCGTATTGCGTGTATATGGTCCATTGTGCTGAACCCTTGCCTGAACCCAGCCTGTTCTGGTGTTTGGTATGCTTCTAATTTATGGGATAGTCGATTGCTTAGTATTTTTGTTAGCAGTTTATATAGGTGCGACATTAACGTTATAGGCCTATAGTTCTTCAGGTCTCTGTGGTTACCTTTTTTAAATATTAGTATCACCCTGGACGTTTTCCATTCTTTAGGTATTTTGCCAATTTCCAGGCATTGGTTGAAAAGTATTTGTAAGTAATGGAGAAGTTTTTCTCCTCCCATTTTTAACATATCTATTAATACTATCCCTGCTGCTTTGTTGTTTTTAATTTTTTTCATTGCTGCTTTAATTTCGTATTTGCAGATTTGTGGGATGTCTTCGGTGTGGTGTCTTGTTAGCGTGCGCCTTCCTCTAGGGCTCTTTTGTATATCTGGCACTTCTGGTATTTTGGATGCGTACAAGTTTTGGTAGAATTGTTCTATTGTTCTTAAGATGTCCTGTCTCTCACTTATTATTTGTCCTGTATCATCAATTATGTTTATTATTTCTCTACTTCCTTCCCTCATTTTTTTCCTAAATATTTTGGGGCCCTTGTTATTTTCAATTATTTCTTCTACCATTCTTTCGTTATGTTGTTTTACATCGTTTCGTACTTCTCTTCTGATTTGTTTATTTATTACTTTGAGATCTTCGTCTGTCATATTTAGCTTTTCGTTATTTCTCCTTTGTATTAGTTTCTTTGTCGCTTCTGATATCTTACTCGGTGTTTGTTTCTTTGGTATAGCTTTAAGAATTTCCTTTGCATTGCTTATCAGTTTATCTGTTATATAATGGTTTAGTGTATCACTATCTGTTCCTTGAATCATCAGATCATTTTCTAGTGATTTATTAAGGTTATTTCTGTAAGTTTTTTCGTGTTCTCTTAGTTCACTGAGTTTTATAGCTTTGTTTTTATTATTGGTTAATTTTCTTCTTTCTAATTTTTTATTTATTGTTATTTTTGCTCTCACCATTCGATGGTCGCTGGTTTGCACCTTGTTCAGTACAGTTACGTCTGTGACTATGTATTTCCTGTTTGTAATTATGAAGTCTATTTCGTTTGTTGTTGTTCCGTCAGGGCTTTGCCATGTCCATTTATGATGCGGTTTCTTGTAGAAGAAAGTATTCATTATTTTTAATTGGTGTTCTTCCATGTAGTTTACCATGGCTTTGCCTCCGTTGTTACGAGTTCCTATTCCAAATTTTCCTACGCAAGTTTCACCGGGTTCTTGTATACCTATCTTTGAGTTAAAATCTCCCATTATTACAGTATAGAAGGTAGGGTTTTGTTCCAATGCTTTATCTAGATCTTCGTAAAATTCATCAATTTCGTCTTCTGTGTGTGTTAATATCGGGGCATATACTTGTATGATCTTAAGTCTGTATCTTTTTGTTATTTGGAATGTTACGTACATGACCCTGGATGATATTCCTACTGTGGATGTTATGTGTTCTATCCATTTCTGCTGGATTAGCATTCCGACTCCGTTCCAATTGTTGTCTGTTTCTGCTTCTCCTTTGTAGTATAGTAGATCACCTGATTTGAGTCTTATTCGATCTTCACCCTTCCTTCTGACTTCGCTCAGTCCCAGTATGTCCCATTTTATGTCTTTGAGTTCCTCTTGTAAGTGTACTAGCCTATGTTCTGAGCAAATGGATTTGGTGTTAAATGTTGCGATGTTTAAGGTTGTGCTTAATCGATTCTGCGAACTTTTTCCCCCCCCAGAATCCGTGGGGCAGACCAGTTTCCTGGTGTGGGATTGTGGATTAACCCTACCCACCTGGGGTATTTTATTCTGCGTTTTAAAATTCGCCATATTACTGTTGCTGCTTCCTTGAGGGTATTTGGGCATCAAGCGCCTCGCTTGCCCATGGCGTGTTGGCGCGTTATTTCAGCCGCCCATTCTGGGTACAGACGCTGTTAGCAACCGTCCGATATGGAGCCGACGTTGCTGCTGCTGGTTTTGGTCCGCCCCGGGTATTTTATTTCCCCGGTACCCATCATATCTGATGGGCGTTCCCCTATCCGCCACCTGGGGAGGCGCCCGATGGAGGACCAGCAACCCCACACGGGTTTATACTGCCTTTAATTTCCTTCCAGTTCTCCTCGATATTGCCCTTATTCCTCCCTCCTTCTTTTATTCTTGCCTCAATTTCTGTTTCATAATTCTTTTGCCCTTCTTCTTGTGTTAAACTTTCTACCTCGTATTCTGATTTTCTCGTTCTGTTGGGTTGTTTGTTTCCTTTTCTCATAAATGCCTTCCATTACGACTGTTACTAGATAATGGTCAGAGTTCGCGTCTGCCCCTTTTCTTGATTTTACATTCTTCACCATTTTCAGATGTTTTCTTTGTATCAGCACATGGTCCACCTGGTTTATAGTTCTACCATTTGGCGCCACCCATGTGCCTTTATATATCTCTTTTTCCTGCCACAAAGCCAATTAATTTTGTTCCGTTTTCATTTGTTTCTTTATGTTTGCTATGTTGGTCTATTGTGGGTCTGAGAGTTTCTTCCCTTCCAATTTTGGCATTAAAATCGCCTATTGTCATTGTTATTGTATTTGTTTGTCTGTGGTTTATTTGGTCATACAGGTTTTCTAAATTTTTATAGAATTCGTCTTTGATCTCTTCTTCCTTCTCTTCTGTTGGTGCATGGCCATTTATAATATTTATTACGTTTTTCCCTATTTCTATTGTTATGTAGCACAGTCTTTCGCTTATCGGTGTGAAACTTCTTATCTTGTCTTTTAACTTTTTTGCTATCAAGAAACCAGTTCCAAAAACCCGCTTTTCATCTCCGCTGAAGAATATGTACTCCTCCAGCGACTTTTCGAAGTTTTCTTTTTGCTTTGTTTCCTGCAGTGCTAAAACTTCTAAGTTGTAGCGTTTTGCTTCTAGCTCCAG